>VZRF01000394.1:912576-1077201 GCA_013396875.1 Vireo altiloquus
CCCCTCCCCACCACCACCACCTCCTCCACCACCCCGCTGGCGGGGGCTGCTACACCCCTGCCGCCCTCAATGGTGGGCCTCGGCCGCGGCCGCCCGCTGCCAACCCCTATGTGATGCCCAAAGACGGTGACGCTGCGCCAGTGAAGGCAGAAGCGGCCGCGGTGGCCCCGGCCAAGCGGGCGCTCTACGAGGCAGTGTTCCCGGCAGGGGCTGCGGCCGGCGGCGATGCATGTGGGCCCTCTGCCTCCCCCAAAAGACTCTGCCGCCGCCCCGCTGAGCCCCTGGATGCCGCTGCGCCCGCCGTGGTGGTGGTCTCAGTGAAACATGACCCCTTGCCTCACCTCCTCCCCGAAGCAAATGGGCACAGAAGCACCACCTCACCCACAGTAGTTTCACCTGCTATTGTTTCCCCCACACAGGTAACCGGAAAAAGAAAAAGGAAAAAAAAAAAAAAAGTGGCAACCTCTCACCCTGCCCCACATAGTCTGCACTGCCCCCCTCCTTTCTTCCCCCAAGGCTGGCCACTGAGGCACACTGCCAGCTTTGGGGTGGCTCTCGGGGTCGTGCTCACTCTTCAGGCACCCAAAGAGCCTGGATGCGAGTTATCCAACTTACTTGCCCCCCCCCAGTCTCCTCACGCCCTGCCAGTGGTCCAGTGGCCACTCACTGTGTGCCTGGGTGTCGAACTTGAATGGTGCCTGGGAGCTGCCATGCTCTCCCTAAGTGGCAGCACCAACAGCTCAGCCCTATGGGCTCCCTTTTTCCTCCTTTTTATTTCTTTTCTCCCCTCCTCTTATTTCTCTTTTTGCGGGAGATGTGACTTATGAAAGTCGGGCCAGAAGAGTAGATAGGGGCATCAGGTATCATTAGTGTGTGTGGTGTTCTTGATGTGCTAATGAACTATTTGAATAACCTCAAATACAGGAAACAGCCGGGAGAATACTCAATTACACACTAGTAATGAGGGTGTAATTTTAAACTTCAGAAGTTAACAAGAGGGTTAATATGGCAATTGCATTCATCTTGTATTTGTTTATTTAAAATAGCTCTGTTTCCTGGCAGTGATCCTTTTTTTTTTTTTTTTTAAAGGCAAATTGGCTTTAGTTGCATTAGTTACCATAGTGGCGAAATATACAGTAAGAGCACAATTAAACGGGTTTAGGTGCAGCTTAGGTGTGGAATAAGCCCAAATTCATTAGATGTGTTTCGTTAAGGAAAAACGGTGTTGTCAAAAACGCTGTTGAGCTGTGCCTTAATGTGTGCCTTGCGGAGCCCCCTCTGCTTTGTGCCAGCACGTGCTGGTGCCTGCTCCCCATCCCCTCCAAAAGTACTTTCCTCTCGGGTGTTTGAGCGCTGGAGCTAAATTACTTCAATTAAAGACTCACTGCACTTCTGCAATTGGCTTGAAGTTTGGAAGTCATTCTGACTGAATCTGTAAAGCATATGCAGTTACGTTGTGCCCCATAAAATACCGTGTTTCAGGCAAGAACTTTACTGCTGGCTGCCCTACATGATTACAAAACCCCTCTGACATTCTTGTGTCAAGTAATAACAGGGATCGCAGCCTTCAGCCAGGGAGCACAGCGCTGGGCAAGCACAGGTATACGACATGCCTGAGCTGTTTCCCGAGTGGAAATACCAGTTCTGGACAGACTGACCCTTTCAAAGAGTTTGCCTACTAATCAACTAGCCTGAAGGCTAATTGGGGTGGGGAGGGGGGAGGGCAGGACTCCCAGTGAATGCCTGCATAAGCGTCTGTGTTCTTTAAGATACCTGTGACCTCTCCTTTCTTTTAGGGAGGCTCTTTTTGGACCACTTCAGTGGAGTACTGTAGCTTGATCTCCTGCTGTGTGTATCTGGTGTCTCTGAATGGCTTAGAGGCTTGATTATGTGCAGATAATGTTTTCGTTCTAGCTCATTATTTCAGGTAGGAGCTAATGCTCCTCGCTGTATTTAACCCTAGATTCCTCTTTCCCTTGCTTTTAATGACCGTTAAAGTGATTTTGAAACTTCAGGCATAGTTTAGCTTTTTAGGAGGAGCACTGCACATGGGAAGAGGGAACTGGGGAAGAGCAGTCAGTGGTCACGGAGTGTGTGTGTCTTTAACCTGTTAAATGAGGTGTCTTGGTACTTTGAGTTGTCGGACTAGAGAACTCGATCTCTACCCTGGCCCACAAATCTCTTCACACTTGCATAAAGCTTAGGTGAGGAGAAATCCAGCTGCTGTACTGTTTGTTGCAAAGCTGTGCTTCCTCCGGGAAGCATTCGGAGCTGTAATTCTCATTAACAGCAGGCTATGGGGAGAAAGGGAGAAACAGCTAAAATAGAGTACAACAGGCATCTGCTGTTTTCCTAAGTGTATCAAGAAAGAAAATGAGCAATCAGCAAGGGTACTAGAACTAGACAGTGTGGGGTTTTTTTCAGTAATTATATGGAAATCTTCACCTCCATTCACAATTTCATGAGTTAAACAAGGTGCCCAGTTACTTTTGTAGATGAATCTTGCCTTTGCTATAAACCTCATTAATTTAAATCTGTGAGAAAGAAAAGGGTGTCTCTCTCTCTCTCTCTTTTTTTTTTCCCCTTTTTTATCACCAATTTTTCTTGTGTCAATTTTAACTTATGCACATCTGGGATGTGACGAAATGAAAAGATACTGGCTGTGGAATGGATTTCCTTGGGAGAATGTTAATGCTAAACTTTTTCTCTCTAGCTACCTTTTATGATACTTACACTAATCGAGGTCCAGGGCATTTCCTGGGGAAATTAATGACTGCTGGGGTTAATGGCCCAAGGCATTGCCTCAAACCATTGACTCTCCCAGCCGGTCATTAATCCCCAGGAAATGCCCTGGCCCTCAATCGTTATTGCTTAATTATAAACAAAGAGTTTCTAGGCCTTTTTACTGAATATATCTCATCAAGTACCATGACACTAAATTCCACTGTTGACAAATATTACTGATTCCTTGAAAACACGAAGGTCATAAGTTTGTGGTTTATTGGTTGTCTTTGTAATTAGTCTTCCAGAGGAAAGATTCTGCTGAACTCATGGGTTTGTGCAATACTCTGGTGAAAAAGTGGTGGCATAATGTGTGGGTTTCTTAGCATCTTTATACTCTGTGCTTTTCTCTTTTTTTTTTTAGTAATATTAAGCAAATTGTGGAAAAGATTAAATGAAATAACTAAATGAGGTGTCTTCAATTTGCACAGACTATATGAGCAAGAATGCTAATTTTATGCTTTTATGTTGTAACTCCCATTTTTTGTTTTAGCCCCAAAATGTCTTTTCAACGCTGGGTCTGTTGGAGCTTCTTCCAGAGCTCAGGAAAGGAATATTAAACATTCATCTTGATCCAACTATTGCTTTAGGTTTTAGCCTTAAGAGCAGCACTTTTACCGTCTTTTAAGCATACAGCACTGCCATCATGGTACAACTTTCTTTTCAGTCCTTATTTGCTCTGAAGTGTAGCAATTTTCCTGCTACTGACAGCAGTACTTCAGGTCAGTTTGATGACAGAGAGATGTAATTTGGCTGTTGTTCATCTCCCATGTTGCTGAAAGATGAACAATAGCTAAAGCTTAAACTTTTTCATTTATGCTACAGTGTGCTACAATGTGGTTGTAGCTTTTGGGTTTTATAGATCTGGTAAATGCTGAACTTACTACAGTAGTAATACCCAAAAATAGGTGTAGGAAAATAGCTTGGCCTCTGCCATGGGGGAGGAGAGTTGCCTGTCACTTGAAAATGCTTTGGTTATGTTTGTTCTGTAACTCGATTGGATTTCTCTGGGCTGTTTGTGAAAAATTTATCAGCTATTAAGATATCTACCAAAAGCTTAGTCATTAAAACCTGAGCCATGTGCGTTTGTCTTAGCTGTTTTGGGGAATCCTGAAATGCTTTTATTTTTTTCTTCTGCTTTAAATTCAGAGTTGCCCTTTTTGCTGTCTTTTGATCTGGCACATGTCTTTTCATTGCCTTACACTCTCTTTGAAAGGCTTACTTTGACCCAAACCAGAAACCTAGTTCTGACTGCAGGTTTTGCAAAAGAAGGCAGAACAATAGGAATTGTTCTACAACATGAGGAATATGAGTAGGCAGTAGGCACAACCAGGAGCAAATCAAAAGTAGCTAATAAGTCTAGGCCTTTTTAGTCTTGGGTTTTGGAGGAGGTGGATAAGAATCTGTCTGCTTGATCTTTGATCTGGGAACATCCTGCGCTTTTTTTAAATGGCCACAAAAAAGACTTGTGTTTTGCGCCAGTATCTCTAGTACTCTGACCAGAATCTTTGCTAGGTGCTTTCCCAGTATGCAGGGCAGGGGAACCCATCAGGTAGCTTCAGGGAAGGATGCTTAGGATCATGGTGTAAGGATGGCTTTATTTCTGCCAGGGTAATAAATGAAGCAATATCCCTATCATAAGGGCTTGAAGTACAGTAGCCATCAAGACTGATTGATGACTGCTAAATACCTTGTTGGTTCTTGTGACAGTGCTACTGTTGATCAGGTTTCAGAGGTTAGTGGTGGCTGCCCTACTTTGTAGTTCGTGCCCATCTCTTTGATTACTGGATTATCCCAGGTTGCAGGAAAATCCAGAATTTGCTAGGTGTCTTTTTTTTTAAGAGAAGTACAGAGGTTGAAATCCTAGAAGGTAAGGGTTAAAGAAACTTTTAAAGTATGGTTAAAGAAACTGTATCTGCCTTAGAGGCTACTGTTTGTTACTTTGTTACTTATGGGTTATTTAATGAGGAATGCTTTTTGTCTTCTACTGAGTTACAGATGTGGGAAGTAGAACTGTAAAAGACCTGATTCTCATCAATATTGCTCTGAAATCCTTGGAGGGCAGGAGGATAAGGTAGTAGTGGTGTCAAGTGTGGTCCCCAAAGCTTTCTTATCAATCTCCGTAGTGAAACACATGAATCCTGGCTGTTGCTGTCTTGGAGGACCGCGGAGGTCAGTGTTGTTTGTAACTGAGTGCTTCTAAAGATTGTTGAAGAGAGATGGGGTTTTTCTTTTTATGAAAGCAGGATATCCCAGGCTATGTTCCTTATAATGAACATGAGGCTTGGTAGGCATGTGAGTGCTTCCCAAGATGAGTACAGGACAAGCAGAATAGAGATTAGGCTTAGTGATCTCATATACAGCTTTAGGGGCAGGATATGCACTGAAAGGAATGAAGGGAACTGTATTTTCTTTCCTAGACTGAGGTTGGTCAGTGTTGAAATGGCTGTTAGGGAGGGAGTTGATTTAAGATGACTTGTGAGAGTATTTCAGAGAAAATGCAAGAATGGTGCTTTGATATGTGCCTTTAGAATGGTGTCTGTGGAGCTAAAGGTCCAATACTGTCTTTGTAGGTCCTCTTGGTTGCACTGGCATGATATGTTGGAGGTGTTGAATCGAGTAACTGTTTCAGCTAGTGTTTCTACTATCACTTCATTTTTCAAAATATTTTTCCTTTTTAGAAATTAGACTCATTTTATTTAGTTGCATCACGTGAGCTATTCGGAGAACTTGCATTGTCCAGCCTTCAGAAATGGCAAGAATGCAAGAGGTGACCAGTTCCTTGTAGCTCAAATGAAGATGACCTTTTTAATACAATCAGGAGAAAAAAACATCACTGAAGTGCTGCTGTATTTTGACAGTCTTTTACATTCTATAAAATCTGAAATGACTGTGTTGGTACTCTATGCACATCAAAGATAAAATGCACGAGCTTAAAGGCAGCAGAGAGCTGATTTTTTTTTTTTAATAAAAAGTATTCTGTGATTATCCTATAAAAGATTTCCCATTGCCCACTGCTCTGCTTCTAGAGAGCAAGAGATCAGAAACTGCTCAGTCTAATTGGTGAGTCTGTATGACAGGGAGCTGCCTTATTTCATGTATGGTGTAGAAATAAATGAGTGCTTAAACCCTTTGAAACACACCACTACTGCAAAAGCCATAGGCTGTAATTAAATTGAATGTGGGGTTGTATTGTCTTCTGCCCTTGGCTATAAACTTGATAACAGGCCATGGTACCCCCACTATTGTGTTCGAAGCTGGAACCTAATTAGAGATGTTGTAGATTTTCAGTCACTTTCGAAGCCCTTCTGTTCGTCTTTTTCCCTGTGTCCTTTCTTATTATTTTGCTTTTCTGTTTCTGAAGCAACAAATGCACCCTTCTTTTCAGAAGGAAATTGTTAAAGGGCATGTAGCCAAATATGTATGTGCAAGATAATTTTTTTATCATATTTTAGATTCAAGGGATGAGTATTGGTAACTGCATTTTATCTGATGTAGAAGAGATTTGTTAGTGTTGAGACAGTAAAAATATATAATCATGTTTCCAGGGAATGCTTTCAAAGTCTCTTCCAGGCATTTGAGAGGAGAATAAGGAAGGGATTGGAACTTCTCATAATACCTTGATCTAAAAGTAACATTGGAAGATGTACAATTGAATTCTGTTCTGGTTGTTTTTTGGGGATTATCAACAAGGAAAAATGGCTTTTCTGGGCTTTTAGAAATTTACATGCTTTGCACTCAGCCAGTTTTAGTTGATCTGAAAACCTTCAAACTTGCTAAGGACTTAATCCCCGATGTGAACAAGTACCTTTGATGTGTTCTTAATGCAACTTTTAGTTTCAAAAATAATCAAACCTGTAGTGCACAAATGTATTATAAACACTTCCAATAAATTCTTAGTTAATTGATAAGCTTACCTATTGTATGCATCTGCTGTAGCTAGGATGGATAATTTTAATGAAATGGAAGCTGAGTGAAATTTTAAAGCCCTATTTGCTTTGCCAGTGTATGCAATTTTTATTTTTCAGTGCATGTTTAGGGCACATCTGCTCCATATAGCACAGTTCTGCTAGCAGCTCCTTTGGACTTCTGACTTGCTTCCAGTCCTAGCCTAAGTGTTCTGATGTGGTTTGCAGTGTTCTTGGTACTTAAAATAAGTATAATCCATTATTATGTCACTTCTGGAAAGAAGTAGTCGCTTGTCTTCAAGCAGTGGCACCAGATGTAGAAAACCAATCCTTCCCCAAGGTGGGGGCAGGAGATGAGGACTGAGTGGAGGTTTTTTGGTAGTGGGGGTAGCTCGTGGTGAGAGGGAGATTGTTTGGCAGGTGCTGTTCAGGTAATACAGGCTGGAGCACTTGTCTGTGTAAAGAGAAGAGAGCAGAAAACTCTTAACAAGAGGCAAGGTGTGAAGCTGAATTTTGGCTTTCCTTTCTGTTTCCTAATCCAAAAAGTCTTGTGGAGGTGCTGGGGCAATTTCTGAGTCTGAACTTTTCTCTGCCACAGTGCTTCACTTTCCACTCTCCTCCTTAAAGTGCCCAGGGACCAGGTCTGATGATGCTGTCATTTGTTTTAGTTTGGTTTTTGATATCAGGAGTGAGAGGAAAAGAAGCCTGTGTAGTTGTGCTTGCTTGGTAGCTTGGTAGCTCTAATGAAGGAGCCACAGCTCTCAGGCTCCCTGGCAAATTGACACCTGTGTACTCTATTACTACTTTGTCAGTCTGTCAGAAATGTAATGCATAAATGAACTACTTCCCTTAAATACCTTTATTTTAAGCTTTGTGTGTGTGTGTCTGCTTATGTTTATTCAAAATCAAAGATTGCTGGAAAAATTCCAAGAGTGATTTCTCAACACCCTTCAGCTGAATCCTGAGCTTTTACTCACCACTGTGATATATTTAGCTGCTTCCTTTGCTGCTGTTGATTTTTCTCTGTATGGTTCTAGTAGGCTTCAAAAGTGGCAGAGGGAGGTTGGTCTGCAGTAAGGGCAGCATACTGTGTCTGATGCCTCAGCTTTGAGTTACTGAAGTCCAGTGTAGTCATGCTCTTAGTCTGAGCCAGGGTGATGGGATGGGAAGCTTGTCCTCGCCTTGCTGGTGTGAGCTCTTGTTTCATGGGCAAGGTGTCTGTTGCGCACACGAAGGAAAGCATCGAAACCCTTGGGCTCAATAGCCCCAGTGGTTAATTACTGAGCATCCTGTGGCTGAAAGCTCCCCTAGAGAAGCAGCAGCAGAAGCATGTGGTGTGTCTGGCTGGCATCGGGGCTGGGAGCACATGTGTGTGGGTTTAGCATGAAAGAGAAGGGGAAACCTGCTTACATTGCCCTCCTCACTTCATTTCTGCTTGGGGTGGCTTGAGACTCTTTTTGACCTTATGCCTGAAATGCAGGGAGGAGGAGAAGCAAGGAAGGTGAAGTGGACTTAAATAGCTTCCTTCCTTCCTTCTTACAAGGGCTGGCTGTTTTACCTGTGACATGCCTGATAAATTCCTTCCCTTTGCATTGAAATCGCCCCATTCAGAAGAATTCGAGTCATCTCAAGTGCTGTAATTAACTCATGTAGTTTTGATGCCGAATTGGGAGGACCTAGCTGAGAGTTGGGTTGACAAGTTGGAAAGTGTAAATGGGAGCACAGATGTCGTAACAGAATCCTATGGCTGTAGTACAAACTGTGTTTGAAATTCAGATAAAGAGGGAGCCTGCTTCAATTGATTGCCTTTTTGAGGGTTTCCCTGTGTTTCTAATGATTTTATAACCAGCAGCATGGGCTAGTCACAAAAAAACTTGCATGCTATTCCTCCTTATCTTAGGTGTGACAGTGACACCACCAAAACTGGCTGTTTGTGGTGATGGTTTTTGTAGGCTTTTATCAAGTTGATCAGTACTAGTTTCTGTCTTGGCTTTAGAAAACTTTGTCTTTCTTGTCATGATACTGTCATTTCTGGAAGCTCTCCTTAGACTGTTGTGAGACCAGGTTCACATTTTTCTCAAGTTTTTAAAATGCTTTTTAAAGGATGGGGGAAATAATAAGATGCTCTGAGCTTGTGGAGTTTGGGTAATCAGAAGTTCAGAAGGAACTGTTTAGCTTTTAGTTTATTTTCTCTTTTCTCTTAATTTAGTAATGCTGAAGTATGTGTCTTGTTGACTAACCCTTTGAAAATACAGTTTCCCTGAAAAAAACCCACTTGCTTTGAAAACACGTACTGATCACTGACTGACAAACTTGGGAGTGGAAAAGTAATTGTTCTTTGAGGAAGAACAGATAAGGCAAAGCTTTGTGGTCCATGAAATCATGGGAGGAAAACTTAAGTGCTCTAGAACTGACTGATGCTGGTGAGAATATGATTTTTTTTCCCCAACACAAACACTTGAAAAAGTTATATATATTCCTTAGCAGAGATGGCAATGTGAAATCTCTCAGCCTTTGAATCTGTTTTTTTGCCCCCAAGTACCATTTGAAAATAAAATAGGCAGAGTGGGACTAACGTGGTTTTGGTGTCAGCCTCAAACTGCTGCAAAATCGGCTTTCTGAAGCTGCTGCCAATCCAAAGCAGTACGTGTAACACAGTTACAGTTTGATTTTTGAAAAGCAGAAACAACTTTAATGTCCTTTCAGAACTTTGTAGTTTTGTCTTCTTTTGGGGGTATTTGACACGCTTCTAAAGCAACCTTATTACTGGTTTTATCTCTTAGAAGTCTTTGTAAGTTATCTTTTTCGGGAGACTTTTAGAGTGTTACTTTTGAGATGAACTTGAATATAAATGTTTCCACTGAAAGTACTCTAGATGCAAGCTGTTCCCTTCAGTTTTAGGCATCGAAAAGTATCAAAAGTAAGGAATTAAAAAGAAAAAACAAAAGATAAAGAAAATGAGGCTTATTGTAACTAGGAAGTATAAATGTTTCAAAATGGGCATTGCATGTAGAATATACAGTGACTCTGTACTAAATATAGTATTAGTTGAGTTGCTAATGCATTGTATTGATGTATGGGAGTAGCACTACATTACTATGTAACTGGTAAAATTATCCCCATGGTGCAGAGGAGGATAATTCAACACTTCAAAGTTTACTGTGGTAATTCATTAAGAAAAGATCTCTTGTTCTTGTGCTAAAGTAGAATTTTAACCAGTCAGTTTTTCTCAGTACAGTATATTCACTTCATGAATGTAATAGTAGGCTAGATTTGCAGTACAGGATAATGATATAATAGTAATTGTGATTGTCACGTAAAACTTTCAGAAGCTTGTGTATGTTGTTTTAATTGTTGAGAGATACAAAGGCATCAGGTCAAATCTGTATCTTTCCAGGAAAAAATATAATAGATTTTTTTTTTTTTAATTTAGATTTCACAAGGCCTGTGTCCAAATTTTTGCTAAAACAGCAAAACACACTCCTCCTTCTTCTTGGTAACTCAGCTGACTATCCTAAATTATTAAGGCATTTTTATTTCTGTAAAGTGCTGGACCAATTTGACTGGACACTTTTTTTTTGCTACAGGGTTATGATCTTACCAGTGTTAGTTGCTGCAAAATGCTCTGGTGTCGTGATGTTCTGGCACTGTTCTGAGACGATTGCCAGCAACAGAGCTGCCAGAGCTACCCAGCTACCCTAACCCTCACGGGAGCTGCCCCTTTTCCTGCAGGGGGTTGGTCCAGGCTCCAGCCACGGAGCACTGCCGCTGGAGCTGGGACCATGCAGCCCTGCCACTGGGGAGATGGGCACTGCTGCCAGCCCGTGGCTCAGCGTTCTGCTGCTCTTCTCAGGCTTCCCTCCCAAAAAACGGGACTTAATGCTGTAAGGAAAAACTAAAATGTCTTCCCCCCATCATCCCCATCTTTATAAAATTAAAAAGCTCCAAAAGAGCCCCAACCTGAAAACTTTTAATTGTCTTTAATGATAGTAGTCTGAAATAGCTGTTACTTACTTTATCTGAAAGGACTAGATAGGGAGGGGAAATGAGCAGATATGAGCTTTCCAACCTATCTGGAGGCTGGAAAGGGTTAAATAACTGAGCTAGCAGGATTTTGAAGGCAGAACATGATTACTTTGTGAGAAGAAAGAGATGGAAGTATTAGGTTAAAATGGAAAATTAGAAGGAGAGGAAGAAGAAAGAGATGGAAGTATTAGGTTGAAATGGAAATTTAGAAGGAGAGGAAAAAGAGGATGAGAATACCTTACCATCTTGTTGCAGCATATCAGTTTGGGAACTAGATTAACTTCTGTATACCAGTGTGCTTTTGGTGGATTGGTTTAATGGATTCAAGGAGCAAAAAATACTGTCTGTTTGGAGAGGGGCAAAAATTGGAAGAAGAAATTAGGGGGGGAAAAAAAAATCCTTCTTTACTACTGCTAAATAACAGATGTAGTTGGTGCACTGAAACAGAATTTGATCAAGGAAAAGATAGACCCAGAGAAATGGCAACGAAGAAATATGCATTTTTTTTTTTCTTAGTAGAAAGTAGAAAAGCTAGAGGAAAGTATAAAAGAACAGTTAAGGGTCAGGGAGGGAAGTCTGAATTTTCTTCAACTTTAGAGCAAGTTTAAAAAAAAGTGAGTGGGACTTAAACTAAGTGCATTGTATTATTGCCTCTTAGGGGAACTAAAATCTAAAGGGTTTTTTTCCTTAACCTTAAAAAATGTGAAATTTAAAGCAGTGGTTTCCTGTAGAGTTTTGTGTTGGAGTAAGCGTTGGTACTTGGGTGTGTATTCTGAAAGAAATCTGCTGTCAGCACAGTGGTAAAATGGCCTGTAAGCATTGTGTTTGCTTTTATGCCTAATGGACAATAAAGTAGTTTCCTCGAGCTACTTGAAATACTCCTTGTAAACTAAAGTGTCTGGATCAATTTCTCATTCGCATCTTACTAAAACTCTCTGAGGAAGTTGGGAAAACATGTTTTTGATCAAAGCACTGTAGAAGCTAGTCATATATGCTCCTAATCCTTAAGCTGCTTCATAAGATTCCTGAGAAGAACCCCAGTGGGTTCCAGCTTTCACAGACAGCTTCATCCCACCTGGATGCCAAACAGAGAGAGCAGCTCCACTGTGTGGTGGGAGGCCACGCAGGAAGTGTACGGGGTCGAGGGGAGACAGTTGGACTGTCTTGTTTTTTTCCCATGTTTATCTGACTCACAGTTTCCTAGTGGAATACTAGGATTGTTGAATTATTTGCATGAATAGCTGTCTGCATGCAAAATGACTTGTGCATGCTAGTCTATTCTGTGTATGTTAATGCCTGAATTTCTCTTGTGTTGTCAGTTCATGCTACATGACAACCTTAAATGCCTCGGTGGTGTGCTTGATCAAAACACTTTTTTTTTTCTTCTTTCCCTAAGGAAACACATTGTGTCATAGCCCTAAGAAGTCAAGAATTTCTTGTTGGTAGGTAGATGGCTGGGTGCTAGTTTTCATCAGCCCATTCTTGAGATGAAGTTAAGCTGCTATCATACTCTACTACTCTTCTTCCATAAATATATTTTAGACTTTTATGATCTCTTCTATCAAGTTCCTGCCCTTGCATCTTCTTGAGTAGGAGGCTTAAATCAATATTTACAGGGTCTGCTTTCATGCTTTATATATGCAGCTATATCAAGATACATGGTTATGCATTTTATAAGAAACTTATTCAAGGGCAAGTGTTCATCTGATCAGCAGTATCTGCTTTTTTAACAAGGATAGCAGGATGCTTTGAGCACTGTTGTATAAGCAGCAGGAGTGTGCTTTAGAGAAACTGTGAAATATGCTGGCTTTGTTGTGACTTGAAAATTGTGTTTAACTGTGGAGAAAAGTGGCCACCGCAACACAGAGCCTCCCAGGGGCAACAAGTGTGCTGCCTGCATGCCAGCGGGACAGTGCCACGAAAGTTGGGTTTCAAGAGATAGAAAATGACAATGCTGGAGATGCTGTACCAGCTAATGGAAGGCTGTAAGCAGGATACAGGATACATGGCAGAGATGTTACTCTGGCTGCACTACTAAAAGAGTCAAAAAAAGGGGGTGGGGAAAAAGGTCCCCATCTGTAAAAACGGAAGGCTTGTTAGCTGTTCTTAACGCGCATTTTTTTGGTGTCTTGTGAGAAAATTAGCAGCCTCAGTCTGGATCGTAATGGGCAAGTATTCTTGCAGTGGAGGCTACCAGAACTCATGCTGGTTGTCCCTCCCATTTGCAGCCTGGGTGGTGAAGAGCTGCTCTTGCCCCAAAGGTGAGCTCTGGACCAGCTGGGACAGGTTGATGGCCACAAGAGAAAGCTCACTCTGCCAGTGGTGCACTTGCTGCCTGGATGGTCTGCTGGGCTGTGGATGTGATGTTACCTAAAAGCAGCAGACCTCTGTACCAATTTAAGTGGAAAAACAAGACTAATGGCCAAATTCCTACACTCTCTGTCTTTCACTAATTGTGAAAAATAGCAGTTTGCTTCTCCATCCTCCTGGCTTCACTATCTTCTTCATATAACTCACTGACTTTTACTTATGGCTTCTTGTCTCTAAAAATTTCTTAATGAAGCAGACAATTATATTTTATTTTATCCTGGATGAGCTGCTTCTCATCATTTATTCTTGTTTCCTTCCACTCCATTTCCACTCCAGGCAAAAATTATTTCCAGTGAAGAAGGGCTTGGATGTCATTCCAGAGCTATTGTAAATCATCATGCAGATTTGCTTGCATACCCCATTTTCTCACCTAGAATGCATGAAGGGAAGGTCATATGGGGCCTCTCCCCATACCCCATCCCCACATCACTGGCCAAGAGCAGATGTCTGTAGAAGAGAACAGAAATGGACAGATAGTTAATGCTTCTCATGTGGGTGTTATAAAGATGTTTTCCACTTCCTCCTCTGAGGTGTGACATGTCAGAAGCACATTAATCATTGAAAAGCAGATATTAACAGAGTCACATTGGGTCTGTGGGATGAATGGACCCCTTTATGTCTTCCTCTCAAACTGTTTTGATGGGAACATTGATTACAGACAAGGTTAACTTGTTTGTACTTCATTCATTAATAACAAACTATAAACTGCCCTGCCTCCCCTCCCCACAGGCAAGGCACTTGAGGAGATGCCAGGCAATTAAAGTATTTAAGACAGTAATTACAGTCAAATATACAACAAAAATAAAATCACTGCACATTATTTTTTTTATGCTTGGTTTTGTTCTATGCTTTTATTAAACCGCAATTCTTGCCTCACGATTGAGCAGGAATCTCCCGGCTGGTAATACCAAAGGGTTTGACAAGCTTTCTTTAGTTTGTCTGGGTATTTAGTAAACTCTTTCATGGTCTTCCTACTGAAATCATCACAGCTCAGATTCCTGCTTTTTAGATGTGTCTTGCTGTATAAAGCTGGTGTGCCTCTGAGCCCTAACACCAATCAGTAGGGAGGTGATATCAATGCTACTTTGAAACTCTTCCTTTCTTACTTTTCTTGCTGGTTTTCTCACTGTGCAAGGAGTAGCATCTCTAATTATTGTGATGATTAGGAGGGAAGACTGAGTTAGGCTGAGATGTTCAGTTGCCTTCAGATATTTGAATTGAAGCTGATGCATTTTAAACTCCAGAAATTAGTGTCCACAAGTTTGATTTGTGAACCTATTTACTGAGTTAACATCCTTGCAGTAGAAAGTTGTGTGTATGTCAGCTCAGTATTTTTAAGTCAAATTCTAAGGGACTTCAATATTCCAGATAAAGTACACTTTGCAAAGACTGAAACTTAGCTGTAATGAGATCCAGCTGGTGTGCATAAACCTTTCATGTTGAGTTACATAGTTAAGTTGGTAAGTAATGTATGGGGAGAAGTTCTGGTGGCTTATTCCTTTGTACTGGAGTTTTACGAGGCTGTATAAATACTGTAAGTATTTAATGGGGGAAATGCAGGATTAAAAGCAAACAGCTGATGATATATGGTACAGAAATGTCATAAAGCAAATGCGTAGTAGTATCTTTCAGCTAATATTAAATGACTGAAATGTGACAGTGTTGACCTATGTTCAAATAGCTCTCCTAAGAACAATTTCTAGTTGATTGGCTTGATTAATGTGACTAGTTCAGAAGTAGGTCTTTTTGTGTTGGATGGCATCAGAGTATGAATTCTCTCTGAGTAATGTTTTGACTGGTCTTTTTATTCAGTAAAATCTACATCGCTGTGGTATTCAAAGCAGAGGACAGGCTCATGGGCTCCTTACCATAACTTAACAACCTGTTCTCCTTTTAACAAACTGTAATTACAGAAACATAAACTACATCTTCATTTATTTCAACGGTAAGAGCATGGGAGAAGAATGTGGGAAGGCGTTCTTTGTGCCGCCATCCATTTGGTTGCCTACCTTGCAGTTGTTTCATAAACATCCTAGAAAGCTCCTGAAAATACCGAATGTGGAATGTGCCAAAAGTGGTTAAAATGCAAAACTTTGTCCTCTGACAGACAAGCCCTGGCAAATCTTAGCTTGATGTTACTGCCCTTGGCTGCCCTACTCCTTTGCGGAAGGCTTTTGCTCCCTTGTGGAGTCAGCAAAAGGAATCGTGTGCCTGCACTTCAGCAGCTACAACAAACCTTGGTCAGGAGATTAGTATTTTTTGGGTGCTGCCATTGTCACCAGCAAATTGAATTGCCATGTTTAGTCTGTGAACTGAAACAGAGGAGGCAGGGGCATGTAGTCTGTTTTGCCAGCTCTGCTATGGGGGTGGTAGCCCTGGGGAGAGGAGTGGTTAAAAAAGAGTAGTCCAAAATTGCACAGCTATTTGCTACATGATGATGTCTGAGCCCTCAGCTATCCTCATTTAAATTGAATGGTCAGGGAGGTATCATAACATATTTAAAGCTTAGGTAGCTGCTCTCATGAAGAGTATAATTTACAATAATTGCCGCTTTTAATAATGAACTGATCTATTTGAGATGGCTCAATGCCCACTAAACAGTTAAAATGACAACTTAGTTTTAAGATGCTGTTACCAATGTAGGTATATTGACCACAAGCCGTTCAGAGGGATTTTGTGGGGTGATTTCCATACAAAGGTATATTATGCTTAGGCCCCCTTCTACAAAAGGGAAACTGAATTTCAAACTAGAAATAAATCTTCACTTTCTCAAGATTTATTCAATGAAAGGTGAAAGGAACATTCAGAACATAAGTGAATAATAAAAATCTTCTGTTTCTGTGGGTTTGGAAGTTCTCGTAAATCAGTCGGCAAGTTCACAGTCATGACAACCACGTCCCGTGCTCCAACACTGCAGCCACCGCCAAACTCAAGAGAAGGATGTAATCAACCTCATAAAAATGGCAAGCCAAACAAGTAGAATTAGAAAAACCGAGGTGCTGTCTTGCAGATTTCTGACTTAATTTTTTGCAGGCTGTCAATATGCCAACAGACTCTTTAAATCTTCCTTTCCTCTGTGGGTCTCCACCTTTCTTCTTTCTGCTTGGTAAAGAAGTAAGCAAAAATCGCGTGTGGGACTTTGTGCAGGGAAAATGGGCTGAAGACCTCTGATAGCTCA
The DNA here is from genome assembly GCA_013396875.1 of Vireo altiloquus. NCBI lineage: Eukaryota > Metazoa > Chordata > Aves > Passeriformes > Vireonidae > Vireo > Vireo altiloquus. The sequence goes on from VZRF01000394.1 coordinate 928,840, forward strand.
TACACAAGGATTTGACATGGCTCAATATTTTGTGATCCTTGTTTTTAAAGAAATGCTCATGTAACTTAGGGAAAAGAAATTGATTAAAAGTCAAAGCAGTGATAATGAGTGCTGCTCTTTTTATCTCACTGCTCTGGGGACTGAGGTCCCTGCTGCTCGTGGTGAAGCCAGCATGAGGAGCAGGGCTGCACTGCTGAGCATCAGCCCTGACTCAGGATTTCCAGTAAGGGTGAGGTCTGAGCACACAGCATCCTGTCACCCAAATATCCTGAGTTAAAAGATGAGGATAAGAAGCATTGCTGCTCAGCAGCCTTGGATCACTTGGCAGGGCTGTGCTCGCTGTGTGCAGGACCTATGAAGAGCCAGCAGACCTGCCAAAGCGTTGGGAGCAGTGACTGAAGGTACTGATAGGCATGACTGAGGACCCAACACCTTGTGTGCTTCTCCTGTGTGAAGTGGCCTCACTCAAAGTGAGACGTGAGCTTGCTTCAACCTCAAAACGGCTGATTCCAGTGCTTTGCCAGCCTCTAGCCAAAAGCTGGCCTGAACTGACCCTGCTTGGCTTGAGATCCGGTGGGATCACAGTGCAGTGGGAATAAGAGGCACTTTGTTCTCCATCGTAGATATACTGTGATTAAACTTGGTAGTCATGAGGCCAGATTTACTGCTGTGCTCTCCCTGTTTTGCGTTGCACAGTGGCACAAACACCCAGAGAGCGAGCAAATTTGATCTGTGTTTCCTAAGGATTGTGAAATTCTCCTTCTGTGCAAATTTGTTGGCTGAATTTAAAGCATGATTTATAAAAAGGGCCTTTCCTCTTAGAGTAAATGTGATTGCCCTTTCTGTAGGGCTGCAAGATAAATGTTCGTAGTCTTCAAGGGAACTTTTTAGGCATGCAATCCTTAACGTGGTTTTGGCTCATCTTCCCTGCTGCATACTTCACTAACTTAAAGCCATTTAACTGAGATGCAAAAGAAAAATATTGTTTCTTCAGCATTGTACTTGATGGTATACAAGAAACACAGAGTAAGGCAAGCATTTGTTTTGCACTGTTCAGAGGCTTTTTAAAATCCTCCAAAGTCTGCTGTGGTTCTTATTTTGGTCAGTCTCCTCTGTCTGCCATTGCAAGTAGACTGTCTCTTGCTAATCTGCTGCCTGAAATACTCTTTGTTCAGGAAAGCAAGTCTCTTTCTGTTGTAATCAGGGCTAGGAATTCAGCTGCAGGGTCACTCTTTGTGCTGTAGAGTTCACTGACCATGTTTTGCTTCTGGCAGTCCTAGCTTTGGCCCCTTTACACAGATCAATGCCAGGCTAACCCCATTTATTGCTACTACTGAATCAAAACTCTGCTTCTCCTATTTAATTTAGCTCAAAATAAATGTAATGCAAACAAGCGTCAGCATGGAAAAAGAGCCAGAAGAAGGGGAGGAAGAAAAAAAACCGTACTCAGGGGTTTTTGTGAATTAAATATACATTAAATGGTGCCAGGCTCCGGGTGGGAGGAATTAGTTGGCATTGAATTGTTAGACCCTTTATAAAAATCAATCATCATCATTGATTCTAATTTGCATATGAGTGTTAGAGTTTATCTGCTTGTCTTCAGTTCCCTTTTTGTGTTTAAAACCATTTTTAATGTAACTGCTACTGCTCAACCTCAGCCATGCATTCAGATTTCTCCTGGGTTTCTTAGTCCTAGATGAACCTCCTGGCTTGCTTCACTGTGCCCTCACAAGGGGAACCTCTATCCTTATCACCAGTGTCAGCATCCTAGAAACTTCCAGACTTGCTTCTGGTCAAGTGAGGCTGCTGTTGGCAGGAGTGTGTCACTCTCAGTGAAGCTTCTTGATGCTGAGCACTTTGTAAGACTCATCACTGCAAGATGGGTTAAGAAGTTTTGCTGAAGCAAGGGTGTGGCCAGCAAGACTCCTGTGGCTATCAAACCCTGAGTGTAATATAAATTTTTTCTATATCTGTGGCACATCTCAGTATGAGAAAGTGTTGGGCACCTCAGTGCCTTACTTGAATTTTAGATGACAAGACCTTCCTGGTGTGGTTGGCATACAGCCATCTTTCCTGGCCAGGGCTGGAGTTAAGAATTCCACTTGCCACACCTCATTCCATGCTGCTTGTCAAATATGTGGAATAAGGCACACACATACCCCTCACCCATTGTTGATTGCTGGACTGAAGTTCTGTTCTTTGTGCAAGGCAATGTGGGTGGAAATCGTGAGGTCTGGTTTTTCTAATGAAAAACAAAATCTTGCCATTCATCCTTCCACTCTGCCCCCTTTCCCCACAGATAAACCTCTCCCCAAGCCATTCCCTTTTGGTTCTTCAGCACTAAGTTGGTGTTCATCAGAAATCGAGTGTTTAGTTGACTGTGTTTGTAATGGGATGGAAGATAGCTGAGACAGTCTACAACTTAGGGATTGTTACTGAAGTTTTCTTACACTCTATTGGGTGATCACCACAAGACTCCTGAAACCCTTCCTGTTTGTTTCAAATGCTCCTTTATTTCTGACATTACAAATCTTCTGTTCTTGAAGCCAGGCTTCTCAATTTTTTTTTCTTTAGGGGATAGGAGGAGAGACCTATCAACTGAAATGTTTGGCATTTTGGGGGACTTTGCTTTTGGTTTTCATTTCTGTCTCCACTTCTAGCAATTTTATGCCTCCTCCTTCTTCTGTCTGCTCTTTCCTTTTCCTTGTAGGGGTTTGTTGCTTTAAAAGGGGGTACTTTGGTTTCCCACTCCTGATATGCACTCGTGTCTCTGTTGTCCCCTATCCTTGCCCTTTCCAGGAATGCTAGTGCTTCAGCCTCTGCTTTCCTCCTTTTCCACACCAGGGAGGGAGCTAATGGTTTCCTTCACTGCTCCTGAGTGGGAGGTAAGCATGAAGTGAGACACAAGCTGTGAGGCCTTCCTGATGTTGCCCTCAAACTTACCTGGCTTCAGATAAAGTCCCATGCAGTTATCTCCCATACTTCATCTGAGATTGGTCTTTTAAAGACTCTGGATGTGTCACCATATACAATTTTCCCTTTACCTGTCAGCTCTTCCTCTTGTGAATGTTTCTTCCATTTTTCAGATCTCTGTTGGAATGTGCTGGGTTTCTTGCATATGGTTTTAAAAAAATGTATTATCATAGTTGGTGGTTGTCTGTACCTGACACCTTCTCTTACTTTTGGTACTCAAAACTGTTCTTGTAATGATTTTTTTAAATCTTTTTTTTCTCCAGTCTTGTATTCCTTATCCTTCTTTAAAGCTGTTTTTTCTCTGTTACAGAAGACAGGTTCAAAACTCAGTTTGGACCTGGAGAGGGCCCTGAGCAGCATGGTCTTACTAGTTATTACCACTCAAGATATTCAGTGAGTTTGTTTCCTCTAGCTTTGGTTAAATGAAGTCTTCCCCTTTTCCCTACAAACCCAACAAAAGATTTCTTCAAGTTATTCTGAACGAGAGTGAGTTCATCTAAAGCTTACTGCCTCAATAGCAGCTGAAGTGAGCTGAGCTGAGCCTTCTGGCCATGGCCAGCTTCTCCTTTACAAAACAGCCTGACAGAAGAGACATTTATTTCATAGCTAAATGCTTATCACCTCTTGGTGGCTGATGTCCAGGACTGTCTCATTTAACTTCCGTGTGTTTTGAAAATAATGTACCTTTATTATGTTAATCTTTTATTTTCTTGATGAAGCTGCTGTTTGCTGTTTTAAGTTTGAGCTGTCCTTTGGAATCATTTGAGGTTGTGATTCTTCTCTGTGCCGTGACAACTATTGGTTTATGCCAATGTATTTTTATTTTCAGTTTTAATGAAATGTGTTGTATGTTAGAGGCAATAAAAGCCAGTAGCTAGAGAAAGTGAGATAGGCATTTATCTCTGATTGACAGGCATAGATTTTTCTGCTTCTTTAAACATTTTAAGGTCCTTTTGTTGCCCAACCACTGATGTTTTGTGTTTTAGTAATGACCAAACAAGTATTATCACAGACTTAGAAGCAGGCTATGCCATCCAAAGAATGGATATATAATGTAGATTTCATTCACTCTTGTAAGGTTATATGCATGGTCTGATTTGATGCTGGATAAAGTAAAAGCCTTTTCATATAAAATTAAGAGTTTGCTGAACTAGATAGCAGAGTCTGTCCACAACTAAATTGTGAATTGCTGCGTCGTAAAATTGGTGAGGGCAATGATGACTGCTCTTAGCATATAGCACAGGGTTATACAGATTCAGGGTTAATCACTCCTGTGTGTAAAAAATGCTAAAAGTAGCTGCCAAATGGATGTTTTTATCATATGAGCTACGAGGACTACTTGGAGAAATCCCTAAAGGTCTGAAAACAATAACCAAAATTGTATTTCTTAGCCGTGGATCTTAGAATATCTTTTACATGTAATGGAATCAAATGAACCAAATCTAAAATATGCTTTGTTCGTATGCCATATGGTCGTTGTCTTGCCAAGCACCCTTTTTGCCTGCCAGAGCAGACTCCTGTGTTCTCCTTTCCTTCTCTCTTCCTTCACAGTAACAAAAAAAAAATTGCTGCTTGACCTGCATAGCGAATGGTGGGCATATGACTTTCCCTGTTCATCCCTAGATACAGTTCCAGCATTTGAGAAAACTCCAAACACCAGAAAAGAGGCAAAATGAAGTAAAAAACTTTCATGCACTACTGACTTGAAAGAGCCTTTTGAATTCGGCCACAGCTAAATTTAAGTATTTAGCTTAATTCAGAATTTCAGCCCCTTCCTACCAGCCACCCCAAACCACACCTGCTTCTCTGAGGGATTTAAAATCAAAAGATGGACGGATTTTAGAGTAGGGCAGGGCTGGGGGAGTATCTGGGTCGCTGATGGGTTGGCATGCAGTTTCCATGTGCCACATGCATAGCCCATTTCCAGAGCTCTGGGGAGAGGCCCCCATTGCTGAGTGCTGTATTTTTAGCAGGAGGTGTTTCCTGTCCCCATCCAGTGACACCTGTGTGGTGTTATGCTGCCTGTGCTGAGGTATTAAGTAACCCACAGGCATTTTGAAATAGTTAATCATAATACAATTTCTCTCGTGATAGTGTTTGGGTTTTTTCATTCTCCTGCCTGTTATGAAATCTGTAGGCTGATAATTTTAATGGGAGTTACAAGAGGAGAGGAAAAAGTTCCAGCTAGCCCTGGAAATGCATGGGATCATGGAAGAGACGGGTAAATGCTCCCTATTGCAGTCTGTCCTGACGAGGACTTCCAAAAAGCCTGTCATCTCAGTAAGTTCAACTCTTACCCTTTCCTTGCACTGTTCTCCCTCTTGGCAGTCTCTGTCCCTCTAGTGGGGTTTTGATAGATTATCATTTTTGTGAGACTGGAACGTTGCTTTGCTAAGTTCAGCTTCAGAGACTTGTTGGAAGGGGAATAGATGAGACAGAAAGAAAGAAAACTGGGTGACACAGGGGTCCTAAAGGTTAGTTCTTTTTGCTCATGGTGTTTCATCGATACTGGAGTGAGGAATGTATAATTTAGGATTACAGTTTCACACCCTATTTCTCATTCTTTACCAGACTAAACTGTGACTTTCAGAATTGTGGTTCTGTTTACATCTTTATCATAAATTAGATAATTACGAATGTGTGGCTTCAAAGCACTTTCATGCCTTTTTCCTGCAGTCAAGTTATAGATGCAGCTGTCTGTTTTATTGGCTACTGCCATAATTACCAAGAGGACTCAATGTCTTCAAAATTGCAATTCCAACTGAGAATATCTTAGTATTGGTTGCTCCAGTAAACGTCTGGAGAATGCTTTGAGGTCTTGTGTCTTACAGAATTTCAAACATGCGGTTTTATCAGATCCTTCTATTTTGTCACTTACCTTTTTCTTCTTCATATGGCTAGGAGAGCTAATAAAGACTTTCTTGTATTTTTCTTAAGCCTGGTAAGGTGATTCTAGGTACAAAATTCTTCAGACAGTCCACAGGTGGGGATGTTTTTTTGTTTTCAAGTTCAGTCTGAAGTAGATAATGTTGATACGTTTTCTGTTGATACGTTTTTGGACATATCTTCTCTAGATGGGTCAGTGTTATTTCTTTCTGCTCCTAGGCAAATTAATAAACCAAATTTAAAAGTGCAAAGGAAAGCAGGCTGCTGGCTGATTCAAAGGGAGAGGCTATGTTTTTCATCACCACCCTTTCAAAGCCTCTCTGAATCAAAAGAACCATTGGATTGCGAAGGCAAGACCTATGCCACACCAGAAGCTCCCAGTTCAGCAATTTTCCCAGGGTAAAATTATAACTCATGTTTCCTCAGCACAGGCTGTAACTGGCAGCGTTCCTTCTACTTCTAAGGGTGAAATTGCTGGGGGGAGAACAGACATCTAATGTGCCTCTGGAAGTTTTACAATGGGTGTTAGCCTCCCTTTGTGGAAAGGTAGATGTTCTTCTGGAACATACCCAAGGGCAGGTGCTATTCAGACTGGTGTGTAAACTGACTTCAAATAAGGCAGTATACAGGCTTATTTTTGTTCAGTTTGTGAGTCAAATCTAAAGAAGAAAAACCCATTTCTCAAATTCTGACAATTCGTTACAATCTTCCAGTTATCCCACTGAAGTCTACATTTTTATGGGTCTTTAAAATCTTCAGATACAACTGCAATTCAAGACGTTAATCTTTATGCATGTACTGCTGATAGGATCTTACCTTGCAGACAAAACAGATTTTAACAATGCTTGTTTTTTAGTGTTACTTCTCACCAGAAGATTATTGGACAAATTGAAAATTTGGTCCAAGAAGAATGTAACCCGTTGGTTTCTTTTCCACTCAAATCTTGACACCATTTATAAGGATTTGTTTGACTTTGCATTCAAACATACCAGCATGGTTCTGGCAAAGAGAAGTCTTTTCCTTTTAAACCCAGGAGGGAGTGTTTGTTGTTGTTTTTCTCTTGTCCCTATGTGAAAACTCTTACAAAATATGTGTAGAGTGCCTGCTAGAAGTGGATAAAAGGCAACAGCACTTGAGTGAAAAGTCTGACTAAAAATTACGTTTTTAATAAATCTCAACCTACAAGTAGTGTACTTGGGAACAGTTTAAAGGTGGATTCCTGTGGTTAGAGTTCCCCTGTTCCTGGCCCAAACCCCATGCAGATGTGGTAAAGGTGGCTGCCACATTCCTGCCTTCACTGTTGCAGGAGATGAGCTGGGAGATGCTTCATCCCTCACACAGGCAACAGAAGCTGTTGACTGCTCTGTGCTGGGCTATTCCCTGGGACTGGGGAGAGTGGCTGCCTCTTTCAGGGAGGAAGTGTAGACTCTGAATGGAGCCCCAGAGTATTTAGGTATGCTATCTGCAAAGTAGCTGGCAGGCCAAACCTCTTGTAGCAGGGATGAAGTGGTCCAAGGTATTTCGGTCGATGCTTCTCACTGGAATGAGTGAAGCCTTGTATGTAGTCTGTCATCTCTGCCCTTTGCAAAAGGTGAAACTCCTTTTGTGTGTGCTTGCTTTCCTATGAAGTACAAGTAAATTTACGTTGTCTCTGCTACCTGAGGTTTGATAGAGGTATGAGAAGAAAAGCGACCTATTTTCCAGGTTTAAAGGAAAGTAAATGAAACTGTCCTCAGGGCAGCAGAAGCAAAGACTTTTGTATCAAGCTGTAGTGTTGTGGGCAGGGCTGCCAGGCTGCTAAAGGCTCTTCAGACCTGGAAGCCTTTCCCAGGGACTGCTCGTCTTTTAATAGCATTTCCTTCTTTTTCTTTTTTTTTTTTTTTTTAAAGTGTCCACAATGCCTGCAGTCTTTCCCTGCTTAGACCAAGGGATCACTTGGTACTTACTGGCTTGTTTCTGCAGTATCTGACAGGATACTTGTCCCCTCTTGCATGAGAGAATTAAGAAGTCTGAGTGAAAGTGACTGAAGCACTGCATTGTATGCCTCATGAAGTGTTTTGAACTGGTTGTGTCCAGCTCAGGCTGGGGAGTTACACTTTTGTTTGGTCACTCCTAACTCGGTTTCGTTGCTAATTTGAGTAGATGCCGGTGCAGAACAGACAAGCCCTTGGTGGAGCGAGTGGCCTGAAATGCAGGCTGTCCAGTCTGCCCCTGTCATAGGACACCCTTGGCAGCATCATGGCAGGTCTGTTACTTTTGGTCCGATGTCCTCCTGCATCTAAGCACTGTGTCCTCCAGCATGGTTAGGGGATGTTTTTTTGGCTGCTGCACCCTGGGGTGAGCACCCTGTGATTACACAGTGTCAGGTGGGCAGTGGTGTGCTGTGTGCTAATTGGGAGCAGCTTTCAAATCCGGTTTTGCTTGTAAATTAAATGGAGGCTTTCGCTGAGTGAGAATCGAATCGGCACCTCTAAAGGCTGTAGAAGTTCTCCCTCCATCGTGAAAGCCAAAGTGTTTGTGTTTGGGGGTAATGAATCTGGGCTAGTCCCCCAAGTTTGGTTTGGTTTTTTTATAATACAATGGGTTGGATGTATTCCAAAGATCCTGCCTGAGTTATGGGCTTCAGTCAAGTGCTGTGCTGGCCATGTTTGTCACTTGCTTGACCCAAGCACAGAAAGTGTGTACATCAGCCACCTCCAATAGAAAGTTGTGCTTGACCCAAGGAAGAAATGGGTAGGCAGTGCAGAAGAGCAGAGATCTAATAAATGACAACATTTGGGCTGACCTCAGCACTACTCAACCAAACAAGCAAGGGGCTGAGTTAATCTTCCATAAAGAGTGCAAACTTGTAAAATATTTTGAGGGAGGTATTAAACTTTTGTCTGCAGTTTCGAGGCTTAGGGAGGTTTTCAGAGAATTTTATAAGCACTTGAGAAGATACATCCTGTCTCTGTAAGCTTTTCCAGGTTTTTGGACTCGCCTTTACTGCTGTACTGGTGTAAGCACAGGCCCTCATTCCACTTCTGCCATTATCCATGAATTCTTTTCCTCCACCTAAAGATTTTTCTTAAGGTCTCAGTGACAAGTTTCTGATGAAAGTGTGGTTAGAGCTGTTCTGCTCGAGCTAGTTGTTGCTATAGACTTGGCTCCTGGGCTCTGGAGTTACCAAAGTGCCTCCAAGCTCTTGTCCAAGGGTGGTTTTTAACTGTCCTGCCTCTCCAGGTAGGCAGCTTTCTCCACTCAGCACAAACAAATACCTCGCTTCCTTCAGCCCCTTGCCTTGCATTTGGTTCTCTGCACCTGTGTCATTTATTCTAGGTCCTGGTCAGCTCTGAAATCCCAGCAAGGCTCATTTTACCAAGGAAATGCCACCACATCTCTCCAGCGCTTGCAGCACTTAGCGTGTGTGTGCTCAGCAGTGCCAGCATCTCAAGGAGGAGAAGGCTGTAAGCAGCCGGCATTTGGGATGTGCAGCAAGGGACACCCGTCTTGAGGGGCGAGATCAGCACTCCACCCCGGGGCTGGTGACTCTGGGACAAGGAGAATGTACCAGTTAACATTGTCCCATCAGGTAAGTACTCCAGTCACCACTGCTGTAGCCACTCTGGTGTGACCAGAGGTGCATTTGTCACCTTTGTAGGCTTGGTCTGCATTTGGACTATTTCAGGATACAGAGAGGACAGTCTAGCACTGTTCCTGACACCTTCAGGAAAGAGTTTCGGCCAAGGGTTTTGTTTCGTGATGAGCTATACCTTACACCCTGGCTATGATGGACCCTTCTGGGTATCTCTGTCCCCTCTCTCAGTGGCCTCGTGACACCCACCTCTCTAAAATGCATTGCTGCATGTATTTCTGCAAATAATACTCAGTGCCCCAAGCATGGCACTTGTGGTGGGAGGAGTGAGCAGCTGCTTGGCGTAGTAGATCTGCACTTCAGTGCCTCAGCGTATCCAGAAAACCTTCCTGCTTCTCAAGCTTCCATTGTATTTGACTGTCTTGCATAGGATAATTTGACCTTCTGTCATATGTTGACAGACATTCAGGATTTAAAATGAAGCTTTAGAGATTTAGAATAATAAATCTAGTCCTACTATTGAGTCTCAGCGGACCTGGTGTCTTAGCTTGCTGTGGCATTGAATTGCAGCTGATTGTGTTTTGGGCCCATTTCTCGTGTGACACTCAAACACAATTGTTCTGGAGTTTTGCCTTATAAACATAATTCCTGATGTTCAGAGTCAGCAATCCTAAACCTTGCAGCTGTGAGAGAAAGGGCAGTTGGATTATATTGATGAAAGGCAAAACATGACAGTGCAATTGGCATATTTTCACTGGGGAAAACAATGTGCTGTTTCTTTGTTTTGCAGACCCAGTGGCAGCAGTAAAGCCCAACCATGTCTTCAGGGAGCTACCAACCATTGGTGTCAGGGTGAAGAAGCAGAAGAAAAGGATGGATGTGCTTACATGTAAAGACTTTTTGACAAAGAGCTGAGCAATTTCTTGGTGCTTCTGGGCTCTTCAGAACGAAGGTGAAGAGAAAGCACCATGATGGCGAGCACACCTTGAGATCAAAATGCAGTTGCCATGCTCTGTGTGGTGCACATGGTCATCTTTTACCCCCTTGCAGGGCTCTGTCTGAGGGACCAGCACAGTTTCGTGTCTTCTGTGGATGCTGAGTACCAGAGACACAACCAGAGAATTTGGTGTGAGGACATCACCAGCCCATAGAGGTGCCAGGGTGGGATTTTCCCCCTCCAGCAGAACAAGCTCCTGGGTTTCTTGGACGTGTAGCTTTGTATCTCTGCCTGCTTGCTACACCTTCCAGAAGTGCTGTTTGTACTGTACTGATATTGTTTATGTTGAATAAATGCTTTCTCCAGCCTCTTTGTTGTGGCAACTCCTTTTGCTGAATTCAAAAAAGTGGGGGGGTACTTGTTTAAGCATTGTGGTGAGACATGATCATGACTATTTTTTTAATCTTTAATGAAATGTTTGTTTTGAAAAAGTGCATGTTCAAAATGGGGACACTTGTGCAGGAGCCAAATCTGACAGCAGTCCTAATGTTCCTGGTTTGGATGAGGTTCCTGAGCTGCTCTTTTCCCCATCCCACAAGCACCCCTGAGCATCAGCCTGCTGTTTATTTCAGAGTGAAGGCACACAGATGTCCCTGGCGCTTGAGTGATTTCTACTCTGTACTGGAGGAAAAGGGATTTGACACCAGCTTCTGAAGTTTGTTTTCTGTTTGGATTCATTCCCCATTCAGTGAGATATATGGGTTTATCTAAGAGGTGACTCTTCTTCTGGAGGTGGCTGATGTGGATGTGTTAACTGCTGTTTCCAGTTGTTCCTGGGCACCAAGTTTTTGTGAGGAGAAGCATCTCTCTCACATCTCTCTGTGAGAGATTGATTTGATACTTTAGAAAAACTACTACATGATGATTCTTTCTAATATCTAGAATAGCTAAGACAAGCTTGCCCTCACCTCCCCCCCAAAAATCCAAGGAAGTTAGAAATGTGTAAATTTGAGTTTCTCAGCAGTAATGATAGCTGGGGCTTTGACAGGGTATATATATGCTACTGAGTAGCATACATATTCCTGCTTGAGCTGGGCTGGCTCACAGGGAAGATGCTGGCTACAGTAACTCCAGCCAGCAGTGTCTTGACCTGCAAACTAAAATGATCCTCACAGTCCAGTGAGCCAAGCAGGTAGTTTGTACTTGAATGTCGGTCCTTCTGTGGCTGAGCTCGGCTTGTCTTGAAGTGGCATGGGTTTTGTCAAGGATTCTGTCTTAAGAAGGGAACCAGGATGACTTTACTCAAGACCACAGAGTGTAAATAACACTTAGGACACCACTGCCAGTATTTTGAGGGGACAAATAAGCCTCCTGCCTCTTTGATTTTTGCACACTTAGCACATAATAATGACTCATGTTCTTCAGATATCTCTTATTCCTTCCACCTGCTACCAGAACATTGACAGGGTTCCTGTGTTACTGTTATTTGGTAGACTCATTGCACGAGTGCACATCTCAGCCCTGCAGCTATTGTGTTTTTTCCAACCCAGGTGTAAAGGCTTGTTCTTCAACAGAATTTTTGAATGGAGTTGGGGAGAAGATGGTATAGAAGAAAAGGCAGGGAGAGGAGAACGGATTTGAAAGCTCGTCTCTGTGATCCTTGGCACCCTTGGTAGGAAGGCCTCTAAATCATATGGATTTTTGTAAATCCCAGGAGGGACAGTTAAGGCAGTGCTGCTTTTGCTTTTGTTGAGGCTACAGAAGGGCTTGCCTAGAGCAGAAAATGTCAAGCAGGTTCAGATATACTCAAAAGACCTATGCCTATGTACTGCTTGTTGTGGAAAGACTCCTTCAAATATCAGCAAGGAAGTGGAGGAGCCCCAGACTGCTCTAATAGAGCAGTGCTTTTGTGTGCTGAACCAAAACTGAGTAGTTTTATATAACCTAAATGCCTTTAGCCTGCCTAGTGCACAGATTTTGGCATTTTTGATAACATAGTTTCAGTAATACAGTCATTCTGAGTGACAATGGGAACTAATTTTTATGAGAAGTTGTTGGAGGAGGGGGAATCATCTGAATATTAATAATGATAAATGCTTTACAGGGTATTTGAAGTATTTTGGTTCATGGGAACTGTTATAAAACTGGATTTTCTGTTCTTACTTAGTTTTTTTGCAGGATAAATAATAAAATGCTTCAGAAGGAAAGCTATGAAGTGACAGACTGTTGATGGGTCAGGATGGTCACTGCCCATCCAGCCAGTGCAGGTGGTAGCCATGCTTTGTGCCCCTCTCATGAACAAAGCTGATGCAGTTCCTGAGGCAGACAACAACCTCTGTGATCTCTGTGTGGGAACAGCCGTGGCTGAGCTCTGAACTCCTTCCTGGGTTCATGTCTCACCTGCCTGACACCAAGAAAGCTTCTGAAGAGCTTTTTGATTCTTTTGTTGTCAGCTGTTCCAGATAGCTTGCTGGAGACCGTTGAGTTTAGTTTCTCGGACTCCCTTCTCTCCACCTGTAATTCTTGCTAAGGAATTGTATTTGTAATCACATTAGGTGGTAGAAGATTAGTTTACCAGCAGTGCCTTGTTTTAGCTACTTTTTACCAAAGCTTGTTCACTTCCACATTTGCAATAATCCAACATAAGTCATGTATTTCTTCAGAGACTCTCTGCCCCTGTGTTATCCTTTCCATAGCTGAACTAATATAGTGATGTAACTAATGCAATGGTTTGTCTCTGAGCTGTTAAGTGCTGTACCCACTGGATGGTGATCTTCTGTGCTCTGACAGTGCTATCGAGTTGTGCCACATTAAACAGAAATGGGGGGTTTTTTACCTGCTTCTTTGAATCCCATTTCTTCCTTAATTTCTCTGGGGCAAGTGCAGTAGAAATACGATGGCCTAAATTCAGAGTGTCTCCAAAATGGCAGTGAACTGGTTTTATGCAGGGAAATGTGCTTTTTGGACTACGACTGGCAAGGTTAGCAATATCGTGCTTAATATCAGCCATTGAGAAGAAGGACTTTGTTTCATGAGACTCAATAAACACAGGTAACTTGAAGAGGAAATGTTGAAAAGGAGGAGGATGAAATAAGAGAGCAAAAGGTTTTATTATAAAGCATTTTTATTTCTTGGAAGTTTTAGTAGATAAACTGTGTAAATGGCAGCTTGCTTATGACTTGGGTTTGGAAACTGCTTCCCTTGTCTTATGTTTTGTGGGTTCTTTTGCCTTTTAAAATGCCCACGGTCTTCCAACCTATCTCCCACCCTGGCAGTGATGTTTATACTACACATTCTTCTACTGTTTTGTGCAGCCACTGCTATCACAGCTACGCTGAATGAGGTTCCAGTCTAACTACAATATTAACCCTGCAAATCTGTTCATTTTCTCTCGAGCAGCCCCAGGCAGGGTATACAGGAGAATGTGTCCAATTGAAAAACTATCACAGACTCAGTGGTGCTGCACTGTGCTAAATTGCAAGAGAGCTGTGTTTTTCCTGCCAGAGAGGATCCTGTGAAGGGACATGGTGGTGTCTGTCTCACACAAGTTACAGAATTTGTTTTTCGTTTTAGTCTCAACTTTTGTTGACGATCTTGTCTTTATTTTTGCCAAACCGTTTGTCTGCTTTTAAGCACTGAAATGTGTTACTCAGACCTGCTGCTCTCCTCCTGCTAATCGTCCCTACGCGTGCTCCTCCCACCCCCAGTTTGTATCAGTCCTTGACTTCTTACTTTCACCTTTGTAGTTGTTGTTTTTAATTTTTTCTTCGTTATTTTACTAAATACTGCTCTGCAGATCAGCAGCATCTTGGGTGGTGGTTGTACCACATAGCATTTGTAGCAGACATTAGTTTTGCATAGCGTGTGTACCTTATTTTGTCTGGACTTGTCTTCTTTACGCTGCAGGCACCTCCTCCAGCAATTGTAGTGATTAAGCCTGGTATTTCTGCAGATTTATATTAACTTCTGCTTATAAAGAAAGAGCAGAAACCCAACCCTTCCCCCCCCCCAACATCTAAACTAGATGTTTTTCTTCATTCCCTTCGTTTTTATCAGTATTAGACCTAAGCTTGCTTTTGTGTATGGAAGAAAATTAGTTAAGTACCTTGTGGTTTATAGGTGCCTTTTGTTACATATTACTTGGATTTATTGTGCAACGTTGGCCTGTAAATCATTTCAGCCAGACATTTACCTGGCTCGTGTTGCCTTTATGGTTTGAGTCTCTTAACAGCCGTGAAAAATGGAGAAATGATGTTTTTGGCGGCGGCGGACTCTGCTGGTCCGAATGCCCCGTAACTCTGTCTCACGGCCGCGCTCCGCTCTGGCGAGGTTCGCTGCCTGGCTCTGAGGAGATGTTTACAAGGAATCCATTGCTTTGTGCAGCTGAAAGACAGTGTTGAAAGAACAAAGGGAGTTTTGTGATGAAGTGTATCTGACTTCTCGCTGCTTTGCTTACCTTTTAAATGTAAAACTTAGTCATTTGCAAGGGCTTTTAGTTCTCAGGGCATCCCTATAAGATTCCACCCCGCGTGGAGCTGTCCTTCAGTCGAAAGCGGGATTGTCTCCAAACCGCTCTCGAACGCATTTCTATTTTAATCCCCAACTTTGCCTGCCGCCTGCCTTCCTGGCTCCGGCTGACGGCGCTGCCCTGCCCTGCCCCACCCGCCGCGCTCCGTGCCGGCAGTGCAGCGCTGCCTTTGCCACTCCAAGCTGGTTGCGGCAGCAGCGCTTCGGCTCCCGCTCCGCGCCCGGAGCTCGCCGGCCCCGGGGAGCCGCTCACACCTGCAGCCTATGCGGGGCACGCGGGGGCAGCTGTCGCCATACGTATAACTTTTAAATGGAAAATGTCTTTCTCAAAGGCTGTCGATGTCCAGTGGTCTGCAGTCCATGAGCAGTTGACTAGTCCAGGTGTTTCTGCTTCTGTTCCTGTGCTATGTGAATTGGGAATTCGAGAGAAGAGTGTGCAGGATGGAGGATTTGAGGGTTTGTATTTCTGTTCTGGTGGTACGGCAGTGACGGAGGGCTTGGGAAGGAGCAGAAGGTCTACCTGGGGTCGTCTTAATTAAGGAAAATACTGTTCTCGGTCTTTTTGTCTGCATCTCTTTCTGTCAGTGCCTTTATCAGCTCTTAAAAATGAGAATGACCCTTTTTGTTGGTATGGATTGACTGTCACGAGTAGTATTCAGGAAAAACTTGTTTTATTGAACGTGATTTCTACTTTGTGGGTTTTTTCAGTGCATTTTGCCCCACTTATTTAAAATGTAGCCATTTAAGACTCTTGGAGCTGGATTCATTTTAAAAACTGCCAAATATTTGTCTGTGCTTTACTAAGATAGAAGTCATAATCTGAGACTTTGAGACAGTCCTATTGATTCGAGACTGTGGGTTTCTGTGAGGTTTTTAAGGAGATCATTAACCCAGGTCTATCTTTTCACAGGACAGTCGGCCCAATATGTCAAGACCTCTGATCACTAGATCCCCTGCATCTCCATTGAACAATCAAGGCATCCCCACTCCAGCACAGCTCACAAAATCCAACGCACCAGTTCACATTGATGTGGGTGGGCACATGTATACCAGCAGCTTGGCCACGCTTACAAAATATCCCGATTCCAGGTAACTTTAAAAAGCTTCTTCTGCATGTCTTTGGCAAACTCCTTTTCTTCCATTTCGTGCTTGGACGTCCTGGGCCTGTCTCAGAATGATGAATTTAGTTCCTTTTGTTTCAAAATTAAATTAGCTTTCTTTGTTAGTAGGCAGTTAGAGACTTACTTTACTTTCCCTGCTCCAGTGTGTTTCTGACAAATGGCACTTCTACAAATCCTGATGTGTGTGTACTAAAACGAAGCTGATAGTAAAGAGCACTTACTTTCTACTACCTAGGATTCTGGGTTTGTGCCAGGGCACCCATGCTGTGGTTTGTTACATTCAAAAACTGTAGTGATACTGCATTTAAGCCCAAAGGCGGGGGTGTTGGGGTATTTGTTTTGTTTCTTTTGGAACAGCAACCACTCTCCTGTACTGTCAACATGCCATCTCGGATGTGTCACTTGAGGCAAAGGCAAGGTTCAATGAAATAAACTATAGGACAGTATTAACTGAATACTCTTTATAGAATCTTAGGACTTTTCAAACAATTAGGCTCTTAACTCTCACGTACCTTTTGAATGAAGTATTTGTGACCCTGGAAGCTCACCGTTGTTAAGCAGTCTGAGAACTGCTGCATGTGTGAGCAAACGGTGCATGTAGAGTAGATGAAACGAGAGTGCATCTCTAAGAAAACAAGAGTGCCTTTAACAATGTGTGTGGGTATTACCTGGTGGTGGTGGCAGACAAGCAGCCTAGTGGTGCTGTAACTCTAAGGGTTGTCAGACAGCAGGTGTTCATTGTGTCCACTGTATTAACCTATCCCTTGCCCTTCGCCATCCGATCCTGCTCTAGAGGGAAAGCAGTGTCACCATTGTGTTCTCTCCGGTCTGAGGGGGCAGATTTTCAGTTTCTCAATGCCACAGCTCTGACTTGGCTTTCCAAAGGGCACAAAGCAAGCTTCATGGGATGTGACTTCGTTCAAAGCTGGGCTTTCACTTGGTACTACTGCCTCTGCAGCATCAGCTCATAGTATTGGGTGGACTGAAGTAGTGCTCCTGACACAAGGAGCTGATAGGGCTAGAGGAAGAGAACAGTACATACAGCGAGGCACACGACCTTTCTCATGACAGCCTCCTCAAGGAAGGCCCAGCAGAGGCGAGTAGAAGAAGCCATGCCAAAGCCTGGGTCTGCCAGGAGAGATTGAAGTAATGTCTGGGAAAACTTGAACTGTTCTTCGAAAACCAAATCTGTTGTTTTGGGGATTTTTTTAGGAGCTGCTTGTGTTCAGCTCCTAGTAGTTGTGATTACTTAGTGGGTTTTTTGGTAGCTGGAGCAGTGATGGTGTCTGACACTGTTGTGTATGCAGAATGAGAGGCTGCTGCTTCTGTTTTCATGTCAAATTCACAGAGAGAATATATTACTTCAAGTGAAGAAACACTAAAATGTCATTCAAAAATGTGTATGGCAGCAGTGGAATTTAAACCAAATGTATTCGGTGCTCAATTGAGCCATTGTAGCACTTGAAAGTGAAAGCTATGCCTGTAGTATCAAAGCCAGTTTAATAAATTAAACATTTTAAAAGCTCTTCAAACGTAAAGAAAACCCAAACTCTGAATTATAGTCATTCTGTTTCAAGTCGTTCTGACATGTGTTTGTGTTTCAGTTCTGACAGTGTCTTTTGAACCTCTTGATGAGTGAATATTTCCAGCATAGCTGTTAGAACCTGGAATTCCCAGCCACTTCCAGAACTTGAGAGATTTTTTTTTTTAACATTAGCAGCTTCAAAAGAGCAATTATTAAACTCGTTTGAATGTCAAGACAATGGCATGAAGCAATGTGCCAGTAATCATGATACAGTTGTTTGGGTTTTGTCTGAGATTTTGCCATCAAGTTTTTTTCCAGTGGAGGGTTGGGATGTATATATGTTTGTATATATATCTGTACATATTTATATAGAGTGAGTGCTAGGTAAAAATTATCCAGTAATATTTGGATATTAATACAAATTGTTTCTTGGAGCCTGACCTGGCCAGTTTATATCTAGCTAGACTCTAACTTTGTTACTCAAGTTTAGGAGAAGGTTTTTGTCAACACTGCTTATATGTTTCTTTTTCTGCCAATATGATATTGAATGATATATTGTATATTGTATGTGAATGATATCAAAACTAAGGAAGGTCTCATAGATATTTTTGGGCCAGTTGAAACCTCCCTAGACTTACTGTCATATGAAGTATTGTCTATGAAAACTAAGGTCTTGATTATCTTGCCTGAAAGAGCACTGCTCCAGGTATGAGTCAAGGCATCGGTTGCAGGCTCCAGCATGTAACAGGTTGAGACACGAAAGTCATTAGGTTTCTGACTCGTATTACATGTAGTCTAAGGGCCAGAAGCCTAAAATGAACCTTTCATCTGTGGGCCAGGTACCAGAGTCATCTTTCTTTGTGAGGTTGAAAGGGTGATATTCAAACCAGCAGCTTTGGAGTGACTCTGACTTGCTGGTGTGAGGGAGACCTGTTCTGATAGAGCAGTCTCTGCTTTGGAGCAAGTGTACTCTTCCTTCTCCTTTTGGGCTCAATAGCATCTCATCTAGTACCTCTCTATTTCCTTCTTCCTGGACAGTATGAATTAGAAAGAGTACTTTAAAAAAGAGTTCCTTGAATTATATCAGGTAGAGACTTGTAGCTTGAAGGGATCATTTTCCATAATTCTTCTGTTAGGTTCCCCGGTTTGTGCCGTGACGTGTAAAATGCATACTGACAGATATCCATTCATTCCTCCAAAGAAATCTTGGTGTGACTGTGAAAGTGTCTTGTTGCTGTTGCTGGATCCCTGCCCCTTGCTTTGGGAAGACCATTTGGGCTTCTCTCAAATGGTCTTGTGAATAACCCAAGGAATCAGAAACAATCTGTATTTTGGGAAAAAGGTGACTCAGTGAAGCAATCTGACAGACAAGCAGCTTATCTAATAGATGGTTTGAATTGAGTAATCCTAGAATTATAAATTCTGAAGCTAAAATAATGCTTAAAAAGCCCTCAAAATTAATTTAAACTCTAATAGCATATAATTTCAAAGAGCCCAATTATAACCCAGACTAGGGAGAACCTGTTGTGTTCACAGGGAAAATCCCCTATGAATACTTTAGCTCTTCAGCAGGCTTCAGATTCTCCCAAGGAACCAGTGAGACCATGCCTCAAACATGGTCTCGTGAAGCTGAATAACACAATTTCCCAGACCTAGGCTTCAGGAAGAGGCAGTTTGAATCAGCATGTCTACCAAGAAGACATAAGGTCTCTCTGCTGAAAAAAATAGCAATTTTCTTTTAAAGTCTGAGGAGGGAGCAAGTGTCTCTGTAGCTCTCTCCACCACAACCATAGACCTTGGTGCATTCACCCCTGTACAGACTGTACAACCTTTGGTTTGCTTGAAGTTATCAGATCTTCAAGCTGGTCTCTGGCAACACAGAGCTGTCTGTTAAAGATTTGGGTGCACAAAAAGTTTCTTAAGTTGCTTAGGTTTTGCAACTAAAGATTTTTTAAATAAATTGTTTTCTTTCTGCTGTCCAGGGAAAAAAAAAAAAATTCAGGAGAGGTGGATCCAAGATGAGGTTCTGCTAAAGGAGCTCTTCTCCATGCATGCTGTGCCACTGCTCCCCGTGGTCACCAGAGAGTCTGAGGAGAACGGGCTGAGGTGTTAGGATTTGTGATTATGAGGAGAGGAAGTACTGGCTAGTTAGCACCGACACTTTAACCCAAGCAGCCTTCTCTCCTTCCAGTGCATTATCAACTTGCAGTAGGATGGAACCCTTTGCTTGGAGTCGGCATTCCTGCATCTCCCAGCCTTAATGCTGTCTGTATGGCATCTACCAAAAGTTATTGTGTATCAGGCTAAGGCAACCTCAGCCGACTGTTGGAGCTAAATGGGAAGATGTGTAACTTTGATCATACAAGCATCAGCTGTCTGATATCTCTGATATCAGCAATATCAGCAGTGTTGTCTATCTCATATGTTCAAAGCATCTCAACTTTTAATTAGTTCTATCCAAGTCATCTGGTACAAATATTTGCATAACACCGTGGCATTGGGTTGCCACATCCTATATTCCCATCACAGAATGGGAAAAATTCACTGAAAACCTTGTATATAACTTTGCGGAACCTTTTGGAGTGTCTGTTTGTGTTGCTACATCTCCCATCTTGAGTTACTCCCTGCATATGAAGATGGATTCTTCTTATACAGTATTTCACAATCCTTCCAAATTTCTGCCCAGGGCTATTTCAGGTTTTCATATGAACCAATCCATTTGTGTCCCAGTTTTCTTACCCAATCTTCACTCTCAGCCCTCAGGGAAATTAAATTTCACACACTTGGATCCAGTTAGGACACTGTCTTTTTTTTTGTCTTTTTTCTTTTTTTTTTTTTTGTGTGTGATTGGTAAGGGTTTCTTTTGCATCAAGAGCACAGAATTACTTAGGAGAATGCCCAGGCTGTCCTTGGCCTTTTTTGACAGTTTGGAAGAGAGACTTATCCTTCACAAGTTGTGTAGGTAGACTTCCAAGGACGTGCTGTAAATCAGGCAGCACTGCTTGCCTGTTTCAGAGCTCTGGCAGTTTCTGTTATCAGTCCCCAGGCCCAAAACAAACTGACATGGCCCTTAGTTCAAACTCCTGCAAATTGCAGCACCATACTGGAGCCTCCTGTCTTGGCAGATCTGCTGAGGTGAGGGTGGTCTGCGCTTTGCATAGGCCTCCCTCTGTAACACCTCCTGTTAAAAGAACAAAAGTAACCCTGTCACAACTTTCCCATGCATCTTGGAGGGTATCTCTCAAACTGCTGTAAGTTATGATAAACTTAAAGAAATACAAAATTTTCTAACTAATGAGCATTTGATGATTTGGGTTTTTTAAGGAAATATTGAGAGAGTGGGTGTTGCAGCATCTTTATTTCCACTCTCCTATTTGGATTTTTCTTCCTGAGAGGTACATCTCTATCTGTATCTTTCTAGAATAGCAATATCAAAGTCTGATGAGGGAGTAGTTCTTAAATCGATGTGATACTGCAATAGCAAGACTACAGGAGGCTTGCATTTTTTGAGAGCAAATATTTTGTTGCAAGTTCTAAAGAGCAAGCTTCTGTGAAAGTTTTCAGTATTGCTGTAACCAGCTTTGTCTGCTCTATTAGCATGAATGGTCCAGGTCACAGCTTTTTAATATTTTGTAACATTCCTGGCAGGAGGGCAATAGGCAGAAGAAGTTGGCAGAGGGTCAGTTCAATCTTTGTTATCTATCCTGTCTTACTCATCTCGTTATTCACCTTTATATTTCATCATGTGATTGCTGCATGGTCTTGTGGCAAGGAGAAGGGAGGGCTTGGGATAGGGAAATACATTGACTCTCACTGACCTATTCTATGACCCAAGATAACTGATTTAACTTTGAGCTTGAGTTGCTTCCTCCCAAGGTTAACAAAAACACAATTTGTAGAGTGCTTTGGGATGATGATTGAAAGTGTAGAAGATTACTATCTCTAAGCATAAATATTTATAGATCAGCAACTGAGGTTGATGATGTTGGTATCATCAGTAACATGTATTAGTAAAAAATGAAGTGTTGATTCATGAAGATCAGTCTCAACACAGGCAGTACAGTTGTGTTGGTTAGTGTAACCACATACACAAACTTGGAAAGAAAATAGACACAGAACTGTGAATGAGACTATACTTTATGCCTATTTAAAGAAATTCAGAGAATTTCACGACTGATATTTTAAAGAGAACTCTCTTGCAACACACATCTGTCAATAAAGTGCTCAGAGGGGTGTTTTCTGGTCCTGGCTGAACCAAGATTAATTGTAGCTCTAGGTATGTATATTGAACTTAGGGTATATATTGACCTCATTTTGCCTCAATTAATGATCACCACAGGTCAGTCATCACTGTTGCCTCAGTAGAAGTAAATAGTTTTCAAATTGTAGTCCTGTAATATGTTTAACTTGCGAGGTCAGCAAGTTGCTGCTGTTGCTTGTGGCTGGTGACTGGTGAAAGAAATAGCACCATCAGATTATCAAGTTCTCACATTATGTGGTCAGTAACTGGTGGTGAGTCATCACTGAAACGGGCCACAAAATTGATGTCTGTCTTCCTGTTCTAAATGTCAGTAAAAGTGGGCTTATGTATTATTTACTTGGAGGGTAAAAGGCAGTGTCCTGTACTTGTTCAATGCTTTTGCACTCAAATGTGTAACACGACAGTACAGTCGAGATTGTGGATTGTTGGAGTGCTCTTTGCACATATGCAGACCCAGAGAAAGTAGATGTGCAGACTTGATGCTACAGGGGTTCATGCCATGCTTGTCTCTGGCTGCCTGGCCATGGCAGTGTATAAGGAAATATGCTCAGAGGAGTAAGTATCTACATTCAGGAGTGATAGAAAGCTAAGGGCTTCAGATCCTTATTTCTGAGGCTAGTAATCCTCAGAAGTAACAATTCTTTTTTGTGAGGGGAAAGAAGAAAATCCATAGCTGTATCATCAGTGTATAGGTTCCTTTGCCAGCTGGCTCATGTGAGTTTGTAGGGGTTGGATCACCCTCTAAGTCCAGGAGAGGGGAAGTTTTCAATAACTAGTTTAAGGATCTGTGCTGTGATAAATCATTTGATTGCAAAGGCTGCTTGACATCCTCAGTGAATGGAAATTAGTGGATGAGAACCTTACAACGTTTGCATTTTTCTACCCAATAGCATGGTTTCATAAGCTAGACTGAAGGCACCCAAACAGTATTTCTCACTCTGCCTGACCAATACCTGGGAAGATAAAACAATATGCTGAGTCTATGGGTCTCACTAACCTAATAAGAAAAATCCCATTAGAAACTGAGGTGGCACTGAAGTATTCTGCTTATTGGTCATTTCTGATAGGGTCCAGGTTTGAACCATAGTCATGAGGTTCAGTGGTTTGTTGTGCCTTTTGCTGTACTTACAGAGGTTCTTGATTACAAGGAGTATGTTAGCACAGGGTTCTCATTCTGCTCCCACATAAACAGTTTGTACTTCACTGGTCTTTCATAAGTTGCAATATAGTTGCTAAGAAAATTGGCATCTGGTACATACATAATTGCAGAAGCAAACATTTGGCTTCCAGTTTTGCCGTCAACACCCGGCCACCTCTTGGGTGTGTTTGAAGCTT
The DNA here is from genome assembly GCA_013396875.1 of Vireo altiloquus. Lineage (NCBI taxonomy): Eukaryota > Metazoa > Chordata > Aves > Passeriformes > Vireonidae > Vireo > Vireo altiloquus. The sequence continues at coordinate 951,979 of VZRF01000394.1, forward strand.
TAGGATATAGATTCCAACTTCTGGCTTACTTCTTTCTGGTGATGATCAACCTTCTGACTGGGTTTCACGTATACAAGTATGCTTGCCATTTGGGGGTGTATTTGCAGAGGTTGCATAGGAAATGGTGAAAACTGCTTAGGACTCAATGGTTATCTGCAGTCATTTTAATGCAAATAAGACACAAATGCTGCGTTGGCCAAGGGAATGTCACCAGTTCCTGTTATGTGAACTTTTCCTCTAACTTAACCAGTCTGCAGTTTATTCAAATATCATAACCAGACAAGTGTCATCTGGCAAACTTTATTTCTCTTTTTGTCTTTTGTTCTCAATCTTTGTTTCACCTTAGTCTACAACTTGCAGGATGTTGCTGTCTCTTTGACTCTTGCCTTTCAGTTTCTTTTTCTCTGTCCCTGGTCTGCCCTGAGCGTTGACCCTACTTCTGTCAGCTAAAGCCCCTCATTGCTTTGTCTTCATTTCCTTTTCCTACACACTTTTCTATCTCTGTTGGAAGGAGTCAGAGCTCACAGAAGTCACAAGTGATCTTTACCTCACCAGATCAAAGTACATTACTTGCTTGCTTATCCTCTTCTCCCCACACATGTATGGTTTCTGGCTCTTGTTAATAGTGAGGTTTCTTTGAGTAGGTAAGCAGCATATTTTATAGATCTCTCAGATGATGCTTTTACTCTTAATTGACATCAGTTGAAGGAATGCTCTGAGACTCATTCACATTGATGTCTTTCATTGAGTCTTTAAATCAGTAATCAAATAAATTGTTTCTAGCCCTGATGTGTACATTAGCTTGGGTCTGTAGGACTCTTCCAGCACAGTTGTCTCTGCACCTCAGGTGGACAATTTTCTAGGCACTTTCAAGGCACTTTCTGCCTGCTTCAGAGAACCAACGGGTTCCTGCAACCGTTTGAAAGCATTTAAGCTGAGCTTGTAGCTGCTACTTGTGGATTGCTTTGTAGGGACATGCCTTTAGGAAAGCAGTGGGCTCGCAGTCACTTTCCTATCCAGTCCTTCCACTGTGCAGCACTGTGTGTAGACACTTGGGAAGCTCAGGTGCTCAAAGCAATATGGCACGACGCTCCACCTGGACTCGTTTTTCCTGCTTCCAGCAAACTCAGCTGTGCCACGTCTGGTACCCAAGCTAATTACTGAAGACCTATCTTTCCTATTTCTTCATACTGCTGCATTTTGCAGAACAGGCATTCGGTGAAGGAGAGCAACACTGGCAATTCAGTTTCCATGAATCAAAAACTTTCTGTTTGCAAAGAACTAAAAGAGGTAAAAGGGGAGAGTAATAGAAAGACGCAAGGGTTTTGTTCATAAGATGAGACAGTAGAGCAAAGCAGCGTTAAATGCAGTGGGGTATGCTTCAGCAGTTCAGCAATTTATAAAGATACATTCTACCTCCTAGACCGCACTGGGGTTTTCATGGTAAAATGAGAGAAGCCTGTCAATCAAATGGTAGACATAATTGTTCTTTAAGTGACCTATTAACATCCCATTCCTTTTAATTAAAAATTGTATTTACGTTCTCGTACAGGCCATATTTGAACGGTAAAAACTCTTTCCATATGAGGCATATTGCAGGTGAAAGGCTGTCACAAGCTGTGTGACACATGTGAAACAGGAGTGATTGAAGTCCCAGTGCAGCAACATGTGGCTTGCCTTCGGCTCCCTGCTGACACAGAGGGAGATGGAGGGATAAGCAGCATCTCCCAGGACCACACCTAAACCCTTTGCATTCCTTGCCTAAGAAATTGCTTGTAGTTGCTTATTGTGGCATAGAAAGTTATAATATACAGCATTTGCCATAAGTGTGTCACTTCAGAGCAAATGATGGATTATGTCCTTCCACACCCCAAAAGTTGTTCTTTGTGCTGTAATTAAAAAATAAATGTTGCAATGTTGAATTGGAAATATTTTGTGCCGTACAATGAATTTGTTTTGTTAGGTTGCCTGGATGTAGTTGCAGCAATGTCAGTGCATTAAACCCGTGTCATGGGGTAATGGTTTCCTGCCACTACGCCAGTGCCAAGCACTGCTCTGCTTAGCAGCTCTACTGCTGTTTATCTCCGTCAGCCCTGGTGATTATTTTGCTTCTGTGAAACTTATTTTCTTATTTTGTTCCCTGCACGCATACTATAAATTATAGTTCCGTTGGAGTGCTAACCACAAATCCCAAACAGTAGGAAGCGGTGCCATGCCAGAGAGGGGCTCGGCTGGGAGCTGGTTTTAGGTTCGCCCGAACTTGTCGGTGATAGGAGGGGAAGAAGGCGCTCCAAACCGTGACGATCCGCTGGGCCCCTTCTACCCATCTGAAAATTGATCCCTCTTAAACAGTTTAGAGGACCCTCGGGGTCTTGCAGCTTACATAAAAAATGAAAGCCCTTCCTGTCTTAGAGCAGTGCAAGCAGTCAATACAAAAGAGAAAAATGATCTTTTAAGTGTATCCCATTGAATCCATTATCTCGAGGGCCCGTGCTTGATGCTTCATCAAAACATCATCGTCTTGGTGATACATGGGAGAGAGGGTGAGGGGGCGTTCGAGGGATTTCAGAGAAAATGCTGCAGTACTCTCAGTGCCACAGGACAGGCTAAACATGATACAAGTCAGAAAATGAGGGCTGCAGAAAAACTGATATGTTCCTCCTTATAACATATTGAATTTTGCATGTTTGAAACAAGAAAATCATTCAGGGAAAGTTTTGAATGTTTCTTTTGTAGCTATGAAAGTCCTGTTGGGCATCTTGTACTATAATTGCTTTGCTTTCAATCAGAATACAAATTCGCAGATTTTTTTTTTATTACAATGATAAAGAAAATAAAAGAGGAAATAAAAATCAGTGTTTGTACCATCAATACATTCTACCCTTGTTGTGGGAAGTAGTGAAATGGTTCACCTGCTCTGTCATGAGCTGAATTGGTGCTGAATATCTAATTCTTATGAGCAAGTGTCAGAACTGTTAGTTTTTAAATGCTGCAGTTTTTAAAATCTTTTGCATGCCTGTACTAGTGATTCATATGTTTTTCTTAGACTAGCATGAAAGGAAAATCATTGCTTTCTGTTGTTCTGAGTTTGCAGTATTTACAATGTGACTGTGGAGCTTTTTACCAGATTGTGGGGTTAGGAGCTGATCTTTCTTACTGGAAATAGTAAGACTGTTGCTCTTTTGGTAGATTATAAGCAATAAAATGGAAGAACTGGAATTTGTTTTCAATAACCAGTAGCATCAGTAATTCAGAAATACTTTTGAACAAAGGTGTATTTTTGGAAGACAGTGGGAACAACGACGAGGCTCTCTTTCTGAATGTAACTGAGCTGTCAAGCACACATCCTTTGGGGTGCCCTCCATTTCCTTTGGTGAAAGCCTTGCTTAAATAAACTGAGCAGTAGGCAGTGGGTGTGTGCCTTTGCACAACAACATACACCCAGGTGCTTTGCTGGCCAGGGTGATCCCAAAGGCAGAGCGCTGTCAACATTCCTAATTGGTTATTACCCAATAACACACACCCTCCAGTGTCTTGGGACTACAAAACACTTTTTACCTAGCCTTCCTACATGAATAATGAAGCACTTCAAATATTCATCCAATTATAGTCAGCCTCTCTCTTGGCTAAGGATTGCCAAATGCAATTGGACATACTTCTGACATAGAATTTCAGGCTATATCTATGTTGGAAGGGTTTAGTCATAATTCTTGACTTCTGGGGAGAGATTAGATAACACCATGATGGTAATTTCTGCAGCCTCAAAAGCTATTGTTTATTCACTTTTGCTATGAAATTCTAGTTTACTAGCAGCATAATGTGGGAGTTTTAGGAATATTTTTTTCATTTTATGCTTAGAGCTTGTCACATGAAACTCCTCATGTTTGTTTGAAACAATGAGATGTTTTGCTTTTTCTCCAAGTGCTGTGCCTGCAGCAGCACAGGACTGAAGTTGCCATCAAGTGTGTGAAAAGCAGTTAGCAGGTGTACTTTTAAAACATGTAGTTTTATGTTTTAAAACTTTATTTATGTTCATCTTATATGTTTTCTGAATATTTTGCTGCCCAGGACCATTGACTCCTGATGTGCCAGTTGTTGATTTTTAAATGTTTTTCTCATGCCTTGTTAAACATTTTCAAAAACAATGTCCTTATCCTTTGCAGAATATTACGGTTTAATTTTGCTTTACTAGCTTCTCCAGTGTATAAGCTCCCCTGAGTGATAATCTTCACTCTGGCCTTTCAAAACCTGATGAAGGTCGTGTTCCATACTCCTGCTCATGGCAGCTTCCAGCTCCGCTGCAGTAATGCTGTAGGGAACCACACTGGTTCCATAGTGCTGCCACTGAGAAAAGGCCAGTGTCCATCTTTGTGGTGGAAACGAGATGCATGAGTAAGGAAGTGTGGCAAATGTTATTCTAGGGAGATACAAGCTGGCAAAACAGTGGCAGGTAGGATATCTGCCTGCTTATTTCCCCTTTGGAAGACCTTTAGGGAAAGGGAAAGGAGAAAAACTGCTGCTTTTCTGTAGCTAAAGCGTATTTAGAGGTTCCACTTTTCATCAGGCATTCTCATTTTACCAGTTTCTAATATTGCTGTCTCATAAAGCTGGGCCTTGGGCCATGCCTCTCACACTGGCCTTCCCTTGCTAACCTTGATAAACTCATCAGCTGAGCTACAATTGCACCTTCCCGCTTCCACTCTGGATTAATGGTGTAGCTCTCCGAAACTGAATGGATGCTGCTCTCCAGACCACAGAGGTCTGATTCTAGGTGAGCATTTAATTCCCCTCTTGGGAAGTAGAAATAAAAGCCCTAATCAGGTATGTTTCGTGCTTCTCTCTTGGGTAGGCTCAACAAAATGAAGGATGAAAAAGATGCTATTGGAAGCCACTGCAGTCTGCTATCATTACAAGGCATAAAGCACTGGTTTGAAAATAGAAACAGCTGGTATGGGTGCAACTTTGAATAGTGTTTAGCTTTCACATGGGTCAGTTTATCATTTCCTATTAAAATGCAAAATAGTTCAATCAGAGGTGTAAGCCCTTCTTCCTTCTGTTTATTAATGAAATCTTGGAAATGTGATAAACGTGAGTGGCCCTGGGAGTGATGAAGAACACATAACAGGTTTGGTACCGTGTAAAAAATGTAAACCTGGCAGTGCAGTTCTTATTCAGAGAAGAAAAATTAGTCATGTTGTTCTGCAAACCTGAACCTGAGCCTGCAGAAATTCTGCTGGGCTGTGCCAGGCTGTTTCACACGGGGACAGCTCATCTGCGGCTCTTCTGGGAGTATTTCTCCCAAGAGCCCTTTCTGTTGCTATGAAGGACCACAGAAGGGGCTCTGTCCCTTGACCTTTCATGTCAGAATATTTTTCTTTGCAGTGTGCTTCCACTGGGAAAGGTGAGCAGTGATGAAATCTTTATCAGTTGTAAATTGCAGAGGCTGTAGACAGGACAAAATAGATGGGGTGAGGTCCCAAAAAACGCAGTCAGTGAAATCTAGTCCTGATAAAGGTCAAGTTTGTTGTAGCATGTTGCTGACTAAATGCACATCCATCATAACGGAGAATTTATTTTCCTCACTGCTGTCCTAATATTATTCTGCTGTAGTAACAAAACATTGGGGATGATAGGGCAGGTAGTGGTGGGGGGGCTGATGCCCCTGGTCAGAGGCAGTTCCACATGCTTCAGCCAGCAAGAATGTGTTCCTGTCAGCTTTCCCTGCTTCAGAGTTGAGGTGAAGCTCCTTCTTTGTCTTGTCTGAGTGTCTAGTTATAATAAATAATAAGGCAGCGATGTGCTCGCAAAATTAGATGTGGAATTTAATTTTGCCTGTGTTCACAGACTCTCAGGAGCAAACATGCCTTGCCAGACTTTGATCCTGTAAAGTAGCCTGAGCTGCTGTCCGCAGTCATATGCTGCCTCTTTCTGTGCCCCCCAGTATTTGTTTAACAGAGGATTTTCCTCGAAGATCAACCAACCCTTGCAGCACGCTGGAGAAATACCCCTTCCTTTTGTCATCTGTTGTGAGGCTCAGTTCTTGGTAAACACTTCTGCGGGATCCCTGCAAAGCTGTTGCTGCCTTTGTGTTACCAGTGTGAATATTGCAGACTCGATCTTCACTGCAGCGTAAATCCCTGGGGCCGATCTCTGCCCGAGGTCTTCTAACATCAAAGCACAGAGATGGTGGTTGGTGGCAATTAGAGGCAGCAAAGATGGCTTGTGTGCCTGCACCCACTGTGGCTGGAGCTCTGGGTGGGCTGCAGGATTCAGGGGTGGAGTAGGCACAGCTGCTGAGCAGTAGGGCTTGGGCAAAGGATCTGATCTGAGGGGCAGCTGAGCATATGAGACCTTGCTGCTTTCCTTGACTGCCCTGCTGCAGTATCAGTGGTAGTATGAAGAGCCCAGTGTGACCTCAAGAGCCTCCTCTCTCCTCTTAAAACCCATCATGAAGCTGGTGCTCAGCAGCAGGTTCTGCCTTCTGCTGGACAACTGGGCAGCCCAGGTCCATCTCGCCTCCTGTCATTATTTTTGGGTAGTTGTCCTGTGGTGTGCACTGCGGGAAGAAAAGATGCGCAAAAGTGAAGGACCAAGAACTGCACCATAGGTTTCTGTCACAGGACTGTGAGGTTAAAACAAATACAGACTTTTGTGCACAGGGTGGTTAGCAATATAACATTTGGTCGTCTGACTTCCTAGTCAAAGTTGGTTCTTTTAACTCATTATCTTTCCCCAAACTTCTTCCTTTTATGGTGCTAATTTGCTTCTGCTTGCCACTAAAAGAGGAGGCTTTGAGGAAGGTAATGGAAAATAATCAAAATCAAACTATAGCCCCAAACTGTTTGTTGCAACACTGGTGGCTTCTGGAGAGATGGGGATTTGATGAAACAGTGCAGCTCTTGACTACCCTAAACTATTTTCAGTCTTCTGCACCTTTCAATAACGTGGTTCCGTAGATCTCCTGTAGAGATAGCAGAAAACAATTTATATCTATGCCTTGGGGTGATGAAAGAAAAAAAAATCAGAAATCTATCAAGACACCTGCATTTCTACTAAATTAAAATTTTATTACATTCACATATAGAGCAAAAAGCATTGGAATTAACTAAGTACAAGTGGAGGGAATAATGCAAGGTGATTGTAATGTGTTTTATTTTCAACAGAAAGGAGGAGAACTTTTTGAAACAGTTTTCTGTCCCCAAAAATGCCTGTATCAGAACTTGCATCATTCTAAAAAACTGTAGGTTTGAAATTCAGTCTTTTTCTCAGAAAATTTTTAGCTTTTTTGTTTTTGTTGTTGCTAAGGGAATCCATGTCTTTTGGCATATGTACCTGTGTTGGTTCTTGATCAGGGTTTTTTTTTTCAATATTGGTGCAAGCTGCAACTTAGTTTATTAATATGAAGGTCGTGTGGTGTTACCAGCATCTGGGAAAAAGGACAGATGCAGTATGGAGAGACCCTTAGGAAATGTGCTTTTTTCCCTTCTATTAATCCAAATGTAGTTATATTTTGCTCTTTTTAGAGAAAAGCTTCACAGTTAAGTGAACTAAATAATGAAAGCCTACAAACTCAAGCAGTAGTCTGCTTCAGCAGCAGCATATTTCTACTAGTTTAAAAGCAGTGCTCAGCTTGGTAGGCATCTTCTTGTTTATTAATGGCCTAAAATCACCACAGGAAGATTGTGACTGTTGGGTTGTGCTGGTTTCCACCAGGGAGATCACAACGGATGTAAGACATATATATCCCTCACTGTTGTAAATCCTCCAGACTGATGGAGTTAAGCTCATTTGAGTGTTTCTCCACAGATCTTTTCCCACCTGTCTGCCTGCATTCAGGATTTAGTTGTTGCTACGTGACAGAGCTGCTGCGATCTTTCGGGTGCCTGATCGCTGCTGCAGTGGTGCACAAGGTGTGCGTGGAACAAGACTCAGCCCACTTCAGCACCCTGCTAGAAGACCTGAGGCTGACTGCCTGCATTTGGGAAGCAGGGCTCCTAACACACTGTGCAGTGTAACCTGACTTTGGATGTCACTCTTCTGCGTTTCCTGTAGTGAAGCTGTAGCTCAGGAAGAAGCTAAGGAAAATCACCTCCTCTGTGAGAGTAACATAAGTTACAGGGAGAAAGAGCTCTTAAAAATGTTACGAATGCCTACACAATTTAGTAGCACGACGAACTATTGCTCTGGATTTAATATCATATAAATTTGCAGGTTTTTTTATTTAATAGACCCTGTTTTGGTTTTTTTTAGTTGAAATTAGTGCCTAGGAAAAATTGTGTTAGATTTTGTTTATATGAATTTTGTTTATATGTTTACTATATGAATTCCAATACAGTTAGTTTCTGGTCATTTTTGTGAGTGGTTTACACTCACCTTGACATGAGAAGCTAATGCCTGTGCACAGTTCCTGCCCGGACTCTGTGATTGCTCCAGCAGGGCACAAGCCTGCTGTAGTAGTGTCCCTGTGCCATCACCCAGCACTTTTGGATGCCCTAGAGTATCTGAAGTGGTAACAGGCAGCTGAATCACATCCTGGATGCTGTTTATTAAAGCGACCATGTTGTAACATTTATTTTTGTCGTGTGGTATTTCTGCAGATTTTGCTCTCTGCAGTTATGGTGTCTGTTTTCACATCCATGGATTAATTATTCCTTGCACCACTAGTTTATGGGGCTGTATTGCTTCTGTGGTGTGTCTCAGTTCTCTTCCTTTCTCTTCTCTCTGCCTCCTCCACAGGATTGCATCTGACCTGCTGTTGGGCTTGGTATGGCCGCAGGGATGATTACACCATGGCAGCATCTAATTTAATAAACAATAAAGCCACTGTTTTGTATATGTAAAGTTTGTCAATGGAAATAATGTTATCTGTGTGGTTTTTTATCACCCCACCACCAGCAAAATGTTCAGGTGTGGCTTTGGCATTTCTAACCTGTGCAATAAGCATTATTTATTGCTCAGAGCCACTGTCTAAGATGTTTTAGGTGGACTTTCCTGTCCTCTTAACTGATTAGCGCACAGGTTTTGTATGAGCTGATTTGGTTAATGGTGTGATTTTTCTAGTTACTGAAGTGCATTAATCATTTCAACCTCTAGCATGGAAGCGATTAAACTTGTAAATGTATGGATGAGTTATACGGGTATAAACACGTTTCTTTATATAGGCACTTGTGTGTGTCCACACTAGGAATCACAGCAATGTAATTGTATTTTGTGTGGGTTAGAGTTAATAAAAAAAAAGAGCAGTGTACAGTCCTGTGTTTCTCATACTACATTCTGTGCTCATAACACCCATCTCTTCCTTGCCTCTGTTGTGTATGCTCTTATGCTACATTGCCCTTCTAGAAGAATTTGTAATCTGGAATGTTAGTCTGAAGGTACTGCTTTCCGTCTAGGTAGAAGAATCTCTGAGCAGGTGGGCTAAGTAGTAAAGGAAAACACAAATATTTGAGAGAAGTATAATAAATGTGCTATTGGATAGCTGGCCTTGCAGCTTCTCTTGTTGCAATTAAAGTAAGCTTTATAGGAAAAGGACATTATTTGGGCAGCCAGGGTGACCTTTCTTTGTAGTTTTCATGGTATGTGTGTAATAATACCATCTCCAATACATTTGCCTGCCTCTGTGCAGAGAGATATGTTGCTTATTTACGAAGCATGTCATCAGCATCTCCTGTTCCTCCTCAGTTCAGCATGTGTCCCTTCAGCTGTATTTTCTGCGTATTCTTTGAGTCCTGTTCTGAAGATTCTTTCTTGCATGCTTTCTTTACAACGTTCCTTAGTCTGGTACCTTCTTGCTTCGCTCAAAGGAGATGACAAAATTAAGGCAGGTGTGCTTAGTGGTAGCATCACACAGGAAATCTGGCACACGCTTGGATAGAGTTCATTTTCCTAGGTCAGCCCCCATCTACCTTACCCGTGTTCCCTTCCTGCAGTCCCTTCCTCATCCATTAGATCTCCAGCAGATGAAGCAGGGGTCCTGTGGGCAGCAGCCTGCTATGCTGTACAACCCTGGCTTATCCCTGGCTTATGTGCCAAGTCCAGGGTGCTGTGAGAAAAGAGTACATCATTAAAGACATAGCCTAAAATCTTCCACACAGAGGGAGGTTTGCAAATGTGAGTTGCAGGAGCATCTCACATTATCTGATACGTCTTAACTTGTGCTGCTAGTTTTGACTGCCTTAATAGTGTTTTTTGTATGTGTATTTTTTTTTCTTTGTCTATTTGTGTAGAGATTTTAAAAAGCAGAGTGAACGTCTTTTGCACCTTCCCCCGCAAATTTGTCTTCTGACAGTCCAAGCCCAAGTTCAGTGGCAGGGTTGAGACCTGGTAATCTGTTCTACAGACTTCTGCTGCACAAGCTAACAGCACCAAATTGTTGTCCTCTGCATGAACTGCACTTCGGAAGGATGTTACGAAGTTTGTATGTGACTTTCATGGGTGTTTATTGAAAGCAGAAGAGTGAGGATGTTTGGGAATACTTCGTTCTGGCCTCCGAAGGGTGCTGTTTTCTAGGGACACAGACACAGACATAGTTAACATCTAAAAGTTTCAGAAGCACTTTGTCTCTCTGAATTTTATTCATTAATTGGAAGCTTTTATTAAGGCTTTAATGTAGTAGTGGCCTCTTTCTCTCAGGAAGCAGTCCCTGTAGGATCCCCCATAGAGCACACAGAGGTTAATTGTGCAGTCTCCTGCCTTTATGGGCTGCAATGCAGGAGGAACTTGTGCAATTTCTGCAAAGGGAAAGGCAAGTGTGTTCTTGTTCTGTCTATGGAAACGTGTTGTCCTTTCTCTTAGAGAAGGCAGCAGTTAGCAAAACAACACAGAAGTGATTTCTGGCTAAGTAGTCAAAGTCGTGAAGATAATGGAAAGCTTAATTCATTATGCTTTCATTGCCATGTTTGTCATTTATAGGGAAAGAGGTTCCCGGCATGTGAAGTGTGATGCCAGGTTCTCAAAGTAATATTCTAGAAAGGGGCAGAATTAGTGACACCTTAGAGCTTCTACAAAGCATGAACGTGCTGAAGTGGGGTCTCTGTTGGGTTTCAATCCAGAACTTGTTTTGCCACTACTTTTCTAAGGCATTTCATGGAGAATCTCAGTGTTTTCTTATTTCCAGTGATTCGTGTGTGGAATTTTGATGCTGTGTCTTCTCAAGGATTCAGAGGAAATACTAAGAGCTAATAGTGGTTTGAATGGAATTCATGAAAGCTGAGGGGCAAACTTGATGTACAAAGGAATACATCAAAAGATATCCCCCATTCTGAGAAGGTTTTTTTGTTGGCTATTTGGGTTTTTTTTTTAACATCATGAGTTTTGAAAGGGAAATGGCTCTGGTAGTTTTTCCACACTGCTTTAATGGTGTCCTCTCTTTGTAGAATCCACATGAACAGGTTTATCAACAGGGATTTGAAGATGGGTATTGTTAAAAATCTTTTTATTTAAAAAAAAAAAAGTTGACAGGCTCAAAGGAGGCTGAGTTGAAAGTAATATATTTTTGCGTTTTACTCAAATGTGATCCTAAGACACAAGTTCCACTTTTTTACATTGCTGCCTGTGAAGGAGTTTGGTGTTCTGAATATATAGATTATCATGGCCTTTGGGAAGTTGTGCATCCACCGGTTTACCTACTTTCTGGCTTTTGGTATTGAATGATAAACACTCCTCTTCTACTCCTATCCTCCATTATCTGTACTCACAGCCAACCTGACCATCTTAAACATGATTAAAATATAATTCAAAAGTTATTAGCTAATTATGACGCAAAGTACTTAATTTGCCATTGCACCCTAATAACTTAAAGGTACTCCTGATAGCTCAGTAATAACCATATCATAAGCAAAAGGACACGGTTGCTACTAACTTAATAGGCAGCTTCCCTCAAGATAAAACAAATAACATACCTCAATGAAATCGGATTCAAGCTTAGTAAAATTATCTTGGCAAGCAAAGAGAGTATTTGTTAATTTTTCTGTGAAATGTTATCATTGCCAAGAAAACTTGGTTACAAAAAACAGAGATGGCAAAAGTATTTGCATGAATAATTGATTTAACATTTCATTGGTTTAAGTGATTTTAGGAAAAGTGGTTTTGATATGCTCTGGAAAACTAGAAAGTTTTTAAGGACTTATTTGCAAGATACCAAACACTGTAGGAGATGTGGGGCTTAAAAGCTTGTAGACTGTTCTTCAGTATATCCAGTGCATGCACAAGCCTGGAAAGAAAGAAGAGTAGAGATGCCATTTTAAGGACTAAAATACTGGTGGCCAAGGTGTGACTGTGGACCACTGGGTGTGCAGGGAAGTTCATGTGTAGTTCCTTATTGCCTGATGTCCTCACAAATACCTAGAGCAAGTTGCCCCCTGGATGAGAGGGATGGTGGCAGGGATGATATGCAACCTCCTGCCCTGCTTTCAGGCTCCATGATTTGGCAGGTGGGTCAGTCAGGGTGCTGGCTGATCCCAGAGGTGTCTCAAAGTCCTAGGGGAAGAGATGGGCTGTGGCAGTGGTCTGTAGGCAGTGGTTTGGCTGAAGGAGCAATCTGTTTGGGGATTGCAAGGTTTAAGTTTTCTGGAAACATCTGTATGGTAGCAAAAGGGCTTGAGGGTGTGTCTGGTATCTGAAGACAAGCAAAACTATGAGGGTCAAGGATGTCTTCAGTCACAGAATATTCTGAGTTGGAAGAGATCCACAAGAATCATCGAGTCCAGCTCTTAAGTGAATGGCCCATACATTCCCATACACTTGGGAAGTGTTGGCAACTTCAGTGTCTGTCAGGTGGAGGAACCTCACTTTCTGAAAAGCGATGGGATTTGTGGGGATAAAGATCTTTGGGGTGGAAGACCAGCTGGTGAGCAGAGGATAGACCCCTCTCGGCCACATCTGAAGCCTGTAATGCAGCCTAAAGATTCAGGAGTTTTGGCTGACACAGTACTGAAATTGCTTTTAAAACACTTACCTGCCCAGCCTTGTGTGAAAAAATGCAGATTAGGGTTTCAGCCTGTTCCTCTTATCAGTCTGCATCTCTCTGGTATACCAGAGCAGAGAGAGAAGGAATATGGTAAACAGAAACTCCCTGGCCCATCCACAGTCTGGAGTAGTGCTCTCCTGGCCTCACCCACCGTGCAATGTGGGAGATGGTTTCCATCTACCTGTGTATACAGTTTTCTGGTCATGAGTCAGCAGCTCTCCACATCCCATCCCAACTATTTATTTCTTTCTATTCTAAAATGTCAGCACTTCTACAAGTGCCAGTCGTGTCTAGATGATGGTCCTGAGTTTGGGAATGAGGATTTGAACCTCCTGAGAGAAGGCTGTGACAGAGACTACATTTTTGGGCTGGCTTCTGTTGCACATTTGGGCACCCTGCACCCGCCAGGGTGACTGACTGTCAACCAGTATGTTCTGTACACCAGGGGAGTTGTTGTCTGAGCTCTGTTTCATGGTGTAGCCATTAGTTCTGGTGTGAATCTCCTAGGTAGCTAGGTCACCTGTTTAGCAGGGAAAATGCAGGTTTTATTTTATTTTGGAAAAACTTCCTTTTCGGGCGAACAGAGATAAGGGCACTTCTACTGACTTGTGGAGCCTTGGCTGTGCATTTATTATTCACCCCTGTGTTGCCTGTGACCCACGTATCCACGTTTGTTCCGCTGTCATTTCCAAGCATGTCTCACATTCTCCACGCTCACCTGTGGCGTAGAAAGACGTAGTTTGCTCTCGTGTCAGTAGCATTCCTGCAACATGACTACACAATGTTGTGCAATTTATACTTTTCCACTTAATGTGTCAGTTTGTCCCTCTGGATTAGAGCCAATGACTATTAGTTCATTTGGTAATATGTCTGATTTGCTTTCATCTCTGCTCCTGATGCTTCCTCTGATCAGGCAGGTTGTAGCAAATCCCATGTTTCTCTCCCTTTTTTCTTTCTTTTTTATTTTTTTGTCTCTGATGCATTCCCTGATGATACCATGTCAGTCATCATTTCAGATCCCTCCCATCTGCTCCTCACATGCTTTGTTCTGCCTTTAAGATTATTTACCATTTTTTGTCTATCTCACTTCCTTCTAAATGCTTTATGAACCCTCTGAGCTTGCCCCTACCTTTTCTTTTACTGTCATTCTTAAGTAACAATCTTAAGATGTTTGAAATCTTCTCCATGTAAATGATTCAGTTCCTTAATCTTTAGCAAATATTTCCACAAATGTTTGACATCCTTTTACTCAGTATTTGGCATTTATCTGTTCTTTAAAATGCCATGTAACTTTTTATTTTCTTAAACCTTGTAAGAACTGGTATTTTAATACCTCTTCCTGTACATTCCTCTTCTCTGTCATTTTGGCTCCTATATAAATACTTTTTATATAGAAGGTTTAATGAGATTTTAGGTTTTAATGCCTTTTTCCCCTGTTACCTTTGCTTTATAATCATTGTATTCATGCATCTTCTCATAATGTAGGAACTGTATGTGCCAAGGAATTCCTGAGACTCATAGACATGAAACCTTAAATTAAATGTAAGAAGAAAAAGATAAGAACAAATTATAATAGCACTGAGAGCAAGAGATTACAACAGGCTATTTGGTTAAAATGCAGTTTTCGTAATATATGTTCCTGAAAATTGCAAATGTATTCTGTTATGTTTATGAGCCAACTTTTGTTATGCAGAGTTATAAGGGTTGCTATGTATTCAGTCTCTATGGATCCAAATGATGTAAGTTATTCAAAAAAGAAAAGCAGGTTGATACTGTCAAAGTGATCCTCTAAAAAAAAAAAAGAATAGAAACCTCATCATTCTCAACTTGGGTAGGATAACATTTTTCCCTGGCATGGACACCTCTTCAACTGTACTAGCTGCTAGGGGACAGTGCAAAATTATATAATTTAGACCTACAAGGAAGTGAAATTAAATAGCCATGAGATGAGCATACCATTAAACAGATCTAATTTATAATGGGCTCTTATGCAAATTGCCTTTGAGCATTCAGTAAAAGAAAATGAAAAGAAATTAATAAGGACAGCTCAGACTAAAACTTGCAGAGAAAAAAAAAGGAAAACCCTGTTCCAACTCACTCTCCACACACTCCAGAGTGTTAAATAAGCATTCCCATTAGCCACATAAATATAATGATGTGATAATAAAGCTTGCACTTAACTTTTAAGGACCAAACTCCTAATCATTTTGCCACAGTGGCTCCAATGAGATGAGTAAGATTTCAAATAAAATACATTTACTTTGCCATGTGTTTCATTATTGGAAGGAGAGAGATATGTTTTCATGAGTATTTTGCTCTTTGCTAGCTGCTGAGTATCCTCCCCCAGTTACTTCCCTTGCCATTAGTGTGGGATTGCAGGTTCCAGGGCATCACTGATGCTCCTCCTGCTGCACACTCCCCTCTGATCGGTTAAGAAAAGGACTTCACACCAGTTTTCCTCCCTTTTTGTTGTTCTGTGAAAGACATGGGGAACAGGGAAATCTGGCAGCTCAGAACTGTTGAAAGTAGTTTATTGCAAAAGATTTACAGTTATTTTTGAGTTTGTAGTGTTCTCTGATAAAGACATTAATGTGAGAAATAATATACTGAATATATTTAATTATAAGAAACCTCTTTTTCTCTGAGAAGAAAAAGGTTTATTTCTACCTTAGTTTGAAAGTAATGTAATATTCTGCATGTTTGCAAACATAAAGGCTTGCAGCTTTTCCCTGTATCCTTTTGATTACAGAAAGGAAGAATTTTAGCTCTGTCCAGTTAAGCCATTAAAACAATCTGCAGAACTCTGTCATTTTACTTGGCATTAAAGGAGTTTTGCAACAGTTGACTTGTTTAATTAGTACTGGCCATCTTGTTCCTAATTACTGCTGCTTTCCCACATTCTCAGCTGAGGCAGAACATGCTAAAGTGAAGTCTTTTCTCTTTATGTGTATAATAATAATATATATTAATATTTATACAATGAGAGTGCAAGGTTATAAACATACTATCCACACAGTTTTGCTGCAGACTGAGTATATTTTTATACTTGACAAGCAGGACTTTTTTGTGAAGAATTTGAGAAATCCTGCAAGCAATATCATCTTCCTGTGCGAGCTTTTTGGTCTAGAAATACTGCTATCTGTAGGAAGAAAGATCCATCTCTGTAGTATTTTATGGAATTAAAACATTGATATTTTCCATTCCCTCTTTTTTTCCTCCAGTAAACAAGAGCTTGTAGCTATACCTGGTTTGTGTCCTTAAAGTAAAAACTAATTTTCTGATGGAAGAGGGTTTTCCACCAGTTATATTCTCAAGCCTTGAAGCACTCCATTTCTGACAGTGGAATATGATACTTAAAGCCACAGACATTAATTATTACCCATTGGAGGTCGCACTTTCAACCCATGGGACATTAATTTTCCTGATATATGGAAAATTCCAGCCTGTTAGTTTTAATTAAATATTTCAGAAGCACATTTTCTTGTAAATGGACTACAGCTTCTTATCCTTTACCCTTGATATTTGGCTAATTCTGCATATAATTATCATCTTATTTTGCAAGCCTCCTTCAAAGCACTTTCCTGTTTCAAAACTCCATTCAGCTGTTACATATTTGTCATTTAGGAAAAAAAAAAGGTATCTTTGCCAATCATCGGCCAACACTGTCAAGAAGGAGATGGGGATAAACATATTTCAGGTTTTCTTGGGAAGTGAAATTATAATGACTTACCAGTCCCTTCTTGTGCCGGCAAACTGGTGTCTCCTAAGCACCATAATCCCAGTGTGGGACCAAGTGGGAATGCCAGCAGAGCTAGGGGTGGCAGGAAGGATGGTTATCAAATTGTACTGGACAGAGGAGGTGAGAATGGGGCACGAGAGCGAGCTTCCCACTGTGCCCCCGGGAAGCCAGGAGTACGTGGAGAGGCTGGAAGGTGAGGATGCTGGTTGTTACCCAGATCCTGGCATAGCCCAGTCTCCTCTCCTGATGGGTGTAGCAAATGCAGATTAGGAGCAGGACCGTGTCACCAGATTTGGATCCCTTAGTACCTTGAGTTTTTCCCTGAAGGCCATATAAAGAAAGCTGGAATCTACATTTTTTTCCATCTGAAAAGGGAAAAAGCTTTAATTATGTTTACAGAAGTCTCTCTGCCGGGGGTCTACCCTTCCAATGTTGTTTTAATATGTGAAAGTGCAGTAGTGTATTGCAGAGTGATCCTGGAAGGGGAGTCAGGAGGGAATTGGGACTTTGCAGTTCCTTGGGTTTTGCTGCTGTTGCTGCTGCTGCTGCTGCAAAGCAGCAGAGCACTAAGGCAGCACTTTCTGTTAACACTTCCAGCCCATTCCCAAAGCCTTTCAGGTCCCAGGTAGCACTCCCAGTGGCTGAGCACTCTCCTCAGCATTAGGGTTTTGTCAGAAGGCCCCATCCTCTGATACTATCTTGCTCTTCTCTAAACAATTAATAAAATGGAGACAAAAAGCCTAGAGGTTTAAAATATGTAATTATATAAGTAATTTAGAACTCGGAAAATGCTGCAGAAACCAATTACAATTATACATTTCAGTAATGACTGACTTGGCCAAATACATGTTTTGTGTGTGAATTCCATGATAAATTTGAAGATGACATGCTTGAATATAAGGGAAAATTAATTCTAAATGCTGAGTACTTCCATATTAGACATAAAATGTGGCTCATCCGCCAAGTGAACAGGAGCCTGTATTATATGGGCTGTCGCAGTTTAAATTTTGAGCAGCTGGGCAGGCAGTAACAAGTCTTTGAGGAAGAAAGCATGAATAGTTCAAGGGATGGCTTTGAAAAAAAAAGGGTTCTGTACCTGATCGTGATGCAAAATATATTTAATTCCATATATGTTACAGACTTCATGAAACTTGAATTGATTCAGGCATTTATTACAGAATTGCAAATGGCTAGCTGGGGTTAATGGAGTTTTATTTCTTTCCTGGTCTCCTCCCAGCTGGTGAGAAACTATAGATGAGATTTGTATCCTGTTCACAACTTTTATATATACACCTGCTCCAGGCACAGACATCATTCCAAACTCAATTTGGGTTGCCTGTGCCATTTTCAAAGGGAGGATATTTGGCTGTTGATGCAACACAGTGTATGGTCACCTGGAACCCTGTCCCTCTGCAGTTCCCTGAGAGCCTGCTGCAAGCCCTGCTGCCTCCCCCTCTTTGGGAGCCACTCCTGTCTTTTGCCTCCTGGACTCCTTCTGGACATCTCCTTCTGCTGGCCAATGGATGGGGAATCTCTCAGCCTGGGATGCTTCATGCAGCTGGGCAGGCTGATCACCTCTGAGTATTTGGTGGGGCTTTTTATTGCTGGTGGTGGGCACTCATTGTTTATTCACTTCTTTTAAAACAAACCAAAAATAGTGTGTCATGACTGTTGTCAAAAAGTACTTCCACATTGCATGTACAGACATATGGACACACAATCATTCCTGCTCATTGGGAAACCACCTGTGACTCAGCAGTGTTTTGCAAACGTCCTAGTGCAGAAACAAAACATTTATTTCATGTTAATCTGAGGGGTTCGTTTGGAGTTTTCAGCCCTTCCTATTGCTCTAACTAAAGCTGGTTGCCCACATCCAGAAATATATGTGCACCCAAAAATATGTAGTGCATCCAGAAATATGTAGTGGTTGAAGTTGCAAGACCTGTTGCAAGGCAGAAGCTCTCTAGGTGGCTGTGTGGTTCTGGTGGTCAGTGGGTGGTGTCTAAAAATTGAGACATTTTTCTATATTATTCGAGTGTTCTGATTGATACCTGCCACAAGCACTTAACTTTTACATTAAAGCATTATCTCACATTGAAATGTTACCAACTCTGTACCCCCATCTTTATATTACCACAATGTGCTGCCCTCACCTCAGCTGTGCCTGCCCTATTGCAGCAAATGGTATCCAAAAAGTGACCTGGGTTTAAAAAACAAGTGAAAACCAAGCAAAGAACCAAACCAAACCATTCCCCAGGTACCCAGATTCTAACTAAATCAAGTTCCCTGTGCAGTGCTCTGGAAAGCAGAATGAGTCAGTCCAGGGTGTTGGAGCATCTAGAAGGGATGGGGTGTGCTGTAGGGGACTGTCAAAAGATGTGTCCAGAATAATTGAGGATTTGTCATCTTATGAGATACAGACTGGGGCTGCTGCCCTGGCTTCTTCCCTTCCACCTCCCCAGCTGTGCTGCTTGGAATGTGCTTAATGAGGCCGTGCTGGAAAATATATGGCTTACACAGTGGTTTAAAACCAGCCCTTTTCTTATGGAAAAAAGCCACAGAGCTGCTTCAGTGAAGTTTGCACAGGAGGGTTATGTAGCATTGGGCCATTTGAGCAACTCTTGAGCTGAGCTTGGTCTGACTCTGCTCCTTGTCTCTTGTTTCCTCTCCAGAATTGGCCGGCTTTTCGATGGCACGGAGCCCATAGTCCTCGACAGTCTCAAGCAGCATTATTTTATCGACAGAGATGGGCAGATGTTCAGATATATCTTGAATTTCTTAAGGACATCAAAACTCCTCATTCCTGATGATTTCAAGGTGAGATTTCAAGGGACTTGGGTGTTTTGCATGTACCTTGGTAAAGCAACTATCTGGTGTGTAGTCAAAACAGAGCCCTGGACAGGAAAGGGGGACTTGCAGGGTAAGGTGTTCGGTTTCAGGTAGGTGGCAAACGTAGGAACTACTTTGGGGGTTGCTAAAGTGGTGTCTTCCTTTCCTAGAGTGGCATCAATATTAAACTTTCCCCTCCAGGCTATAGTGGCAATGAAGCAACCTTGCCAGGTTTGACCTAGGGAAATTAAATAGTGTAGGATACTAATGGAAACAGAAGTGATGTTACAATCTGCAACTGACTGCTCATGAGCTTTGCTGATTATTTGTCCTCTCATCCGTTTTTATGCTTCCCCAGTGATTGCAGCAGCTCCAGCTTCCACTCCCACACTTAAATTCAGAAAATGGTGTGTGAATCACAATATTGACAAAATAAACTGCACACATGGTAATATTTGGGCATTAAGTAATAGAATCTTTTCTCCCTCAAACTCTTGCATAAGTCCTGGAAGTTTAATTTTGGAGTTTTAGAGAAGTCAGGAATGAATAGTTCTGTGTTTATTATTTAAACTTTGATAAAGAGCCTGCTTTTTTTTTTTTAGTTTTTAGTAACAAATTGAATTAGTGGTAGTTCACTGTCAGACAAAGCCTACAGAGGCAGAGCTTCAGAATCCATGTGATGTTTATCCACTAGGAGGTATGAGGGTGTATATATGGTGTCTGCAATCAGAACAGATCCTTATCTTTACTTAGTGATCACGCATCAGTGCACCTGGTTCACTGCAGGAAATGCAGCAATTGGGATTGAACAGGAGAGGTGATGGGTGATGAGGCAGGCACGGAGCAGTTCACACTGGTGTGCAGTCCTTTGCCTCTCGTAGCTGAGACAGTTTTTCAGGCGTTTGGGGCATGATAGCTGTGAGGTTTTGTTCAAGAGATGTATTTCAGCAACCTTTGAATCATCTGCTGTAGACATATCCTTGCTGCTCCCATACGCGACAAGGGTGGATCTGCCTGGATAATGTGGGGGTTTGGAGCTAACAGATAAGCATCATTTCCTTCTTTTGAAGCCTTAGCATGGCTTTGTGCTGCTCTCGGCACGTGTCCTGCAGGTAATCAGAAATACAGGAAAAGGAAAAGCCTTCTTTCATGCAGTATTAAGAAATTACTTATGTAGAGCCTTTTAAACACATAAATATACTGCAGCTGTGCTGAAATTAAAAATGTAACTCCTGGAAAGTTCACCCAGCTGTGATGTTCAAAGGTGTGTCCTCCCCAGTTATGCTTTAAGGTGCATAAAAAACAGTGATTAAAATGCACAGTGTTCCTCATTTCTTAGAAATACATAGATTACTTTTTTGTTACATGATGAATGTAAACAGTATTTTTACCATGATTTAGGTGTCCTCATCAAGTATTTGACTTCTAGTTCAAATTCAGAACCATTCTGACAGTTAGCAGTCTTCTCTTGTCATTGTGTTTCTCTCTTCCCTAATTCTCATGTATCTCTTTCCTCTGTATAAATATTTTCCAAATGGTTTTATGCTCTTACACTAAGAAAAACAAGAATTTTTTTTTAAATGTTTTTAAAATTTAAGAAATGGCAGTAGGCAGACTCCACATCATCAGTTCTAAATTACTTCTGCACTGGCTATGCCTAGAAATGCATTCCCTCTGCTCTGGCATTTGAGATGATGTAGTAAACAATACTAGTGGCAAAATAGGGAAGTATTAAAAAATACTTAATTTTTAAAATGCACTAATATGTGCAAACATTATGCAAATATCTGAATCATTTTACACTAACAACCATTGCAGGCTCCCTCATTTATATTCTTATACCTGTTACAATGCCTGCTAGTATTGCTGTAAGACGCAATGGATCCTAGTGATGAATTTTCTGAATCCTGATTGAATTCTGTTCCATCTGTTCAATGAGATCATTATTATATGACATCACTGTGGGGATAAAATATGGGGAAAAGTGGGATTTTTTTTTTTGCAGAAGGGAATTGAGCAAGCATAGCCTTTCCCTCCCCTTACAACTGCTGCAATACTCAGTCTGTTTCAAGCGGCTGATGGTTATTTTTTGCTTGTACTGTTATTTTATTATGCCTTCCTACACAGTAATTAGGAGCTCTGTCTGAAGGATTCCAGACCTAGAGCAGCGTTGGCCTGAATAACCAAGTACCTCAAGCACCACATTAGCAATGCCTCTCTTAACTGTGCACAGTAATGTATGTGTCTTTCAGGACTACAGCTTGTTATATGAAGAAGCAAAGTATTTCCAGCTTCAGCCCATGCTAGGAGAGATGGAACGGTGGAAACAGGACCGGGAGAGTGGCCGCTTCTCCAAGTCTTGCGAGTGCCTGGTGGTGCGAGTTGCCCCAGATCTCGGCGAGAGGATTACACTGAGTGGAGATAAGTCATTGATAGAGGAAGTGTTCCCAGAGATCGGTGATGTGATGTGCAATTCTGTCAACGCCGGCTGGAACCACGACTCTACACACGTCATCCGCTTTCCGCTGAACGGATACTGTCACCTCAACTCAGTTCAGGTAGGAAGTCACGTGTGCATTGTTTGAAAGGGAGCTGCTGGCCATGTACCGGAGGGCTGACCCTCTTCCGTGTCACCAGAGAGTTTTAGTGAGCAGAATTAGCTGGAGGCCTTAAGCAAGTTACTTACTTCTGTGTGTCGAGTTGTCTTTCTCCATTTAATTCATGTATCACCAAATCTCTTTGCAAGCAAACTACAGAAGTGTTAGAATTTTCTGTATTTCTCAGGGAAGACCCTTCACTTTCAGTGTTTTTTCCTAATTTTTTGTGGCATAGTAGAGACCCGTTGCGATCAATAAGGACAAGGGGTAATGATTTTAAACTAAAATAGGGTAGATTTGTACTAGATAAAATGAGGAAAATTTTTCAGTGAGGGTGGTGAAACACTGGAACAGGTTGCCCAGAGAGGTAGTGGATGCCCCCATCCATGGAAATATTCAAGGGTCAGCCTGGACAGGGCTCTGAGTAACCTGATTTAGTGAAAGATGTCCCTGCTCATTGCAGAAGGGTTGAACTGGATGATCTTTAAAAGTCCCTTTCAACCCAAAGTGTTCTATAATTCAATGTAGCAATGTCTAAAAGCTGTTATGAAATGGATAAGAAAAAATCTAGGAGACAAATGCAGATAATTCCTGGAATAATTATAATAAACTTCATTGTTATAGTGTTATAGTGTTATGTGTAAGATCCTTTGTTGGTTAAAAGTGACCACCCTCACACATGTGCCTGCACCTAGTTAGCACATCCTACGTAGCCAGCACTTCCCATCTGGAATCATCAATACCACAATTAATGCTGTTTGGTTTAAACACACCTCCTAAATGCTGCAGGCTCATGAGTGAATTCTTATACAGAACAGGCTTGCAAGCTGAGCTTGGCATCTTTTCATCTGCCAGGTCCCACTGTCCAGGTAGAGAATCACAGAGTCATTAAGGCTGGAAAAGATCTCCAATATCACCGAGTTCAGCCTTTGGGCAAACACCACCACATCAACTAAACCACAGCACTAAGTGCCACATTCAGTCATTTCTTGAACATTTCCAGGGACGGTGACTCCACCACTGCCCTGGGTAGTCCATTCCAGTGCTTAACCGCCCTCATAATGAAGAAATTATTTCTTATTCAGGTTGGACATCTTTTTTATTGATGTCCAACCTGAACATCCCCTGGTGCAGCCTGAGGCCATTTCCTCTTGTTCTGTCACTGGTTTCCTGGTAGAAGAGCTCCACACCCACCTTGCTACAGCCTCCTTTCATAGTTGTAGAAGGTCACCCCGAGCCTCTTTTTCTTCAGGTAAAGCAAGCTGAGCACTGGGGCATGCACTGAAGGCTGGCCAGGCACTGCACTTGTGCTAGCGCTTAGCACAAGGGTCTGGACAGACCTATCTAGAGCTATCTAACCCATGTTATGCTTGGACAGTTGTCTCTTACTGGCCTTGAGTGTCATGCTGAAACATCAAAATTGTTTTGTCATGGAGATTAATGCAAATTTAGGACAGCCTTACATGTCAGGTTACAACTGAAAAGGAGTTTCATGGACGGTTATTCAGCCACATCATATGGTAGTTCTTAAGGCAGTTGTATCCTTCAGCGCTTTGTCACTTATTCTGATGCTTACACTCTGGTTGCACAAATAAGAATTACAAAGTGTATTTACAGATATGAAAAACCTGAGTCAGAGTGACAAAATATGTACAGGCTTCAAGAGCGGTAATAACCCCACACTGATAACAGGAGGATATAAGCACCTCCCAGTAGTAATAAAAATGGGAGACAGGACAAGGACTGCTAATAGACCTGACAGACCAAATGGTTTGTCCAGGGCTGAGTGTTTCCAGAGCTGCTTCTACCACATTTTTCTCAGGACCGAAGTTCTGCCGTTCTGTCTTTCAGTGGCTTGCACCAACACATTTGGGCAGTGGCAGGGGATTTTGGCATATGGTTAAAAGATGAAGATGGGGTAAACAAAAATCGCACGTGTGTTTTGATCGCTGTTTCCAAGTCTCTTTTCCTACCCCTTCCTTTTTGATATGGCTGTGCAATTAGTCATGCTCAGGTACTTTGGAAAGACATTTGCCAACCTGAAGCATTTTATGTAAAGATGTGGAATGTCTTCTTTGAAGCATTTTTAAACCTCAGCTTGCTTCTTCCCCCATCCTAGTCCTTTGCAGCCCCTGCTGTTCTGCTTGCCAGTGTTGTCCCAGCACCCATGCAGGCCAATTTGACAACTGGTGAAATAGCTGGGAAAGCTTTGGTAGGCACCTGATTCCAGCACAACTCTTGTGAGGTCTGGTGATGCTGAATGGAGGGTCCCACATCCTCTGGGGTCCAGGAGCATCAGCCCCTTCCTTGGGGCTGGTGGCTGTCAGGCTGACCTTGGTAAATCCCAGGAGGAGCTTCCTACTCAGGTGAGGCAAAGGAAGCCCAGAGCAGATGAAGATGATGATAAAAGTACCAAAGGGTTGGTTTTTAAATCTCTAGTAAATGTCATGGTAGGTTTTCTGAAATTACAACCATGTTATCTACATTGTCACCATTTAGTTGAGGCGTTTTCTCAGCATCTGCTGTGCAATCCTGTATTTGCCCTTTTGTATTGTAAATTCTGTGAAGCAGAGAATGTGTTTT
Source organism: Vireo altiloquus (assembly GCA_013396875.1). NCBI lineage: Eukaryota > Metazoa > Chordata > Aves > Passeriformes > Vireonidae > Vireo > Vireo altiloquus. The sequence goes on from VZRF01000394.1 coordinate 976,694, forward strand.
TCTAGTCATGCTTCTGTGGCCAGAAGAAGACTGGATTTGTTGGCAGTACTAGAAAAATAAAATAAATTTTTCTTCATTTTTTCTTTTTCACTGCTCAGTGGCAATAGTCAGCAGAAATCAATCCAATAGAGTTAAGCTATGTAACCACTTTTTTTTTTACCCTAGCTGAATCCATTTGATAACAGCAGTTATTATCATTGGACAGCAAATACTGTGTTTATTTACTTATACATTGGTGTTTGTTTCCTCTTTTTTGCAGGTACTTGAGAGGTTACAGCAGAGAGGGTTTGAGATTGTTGGCTCATGTGGAGGTGGGGTGGACTCTTCCCAATTCAGTGAATACGTACTGAGACGAGAACTCAGAAGGACATCTCGTGCACCCTCTGTCATTCGAATAAAGCAAGAGCCTCTGGACTAAAATGGACATGTTTCTTTATGCAAAAAAAAAAAAAAAGAAAAACAAAGAGGGGGAAAAAAAAAAAGGGGGACATTTCATGTGCAGTTTGGACTCCAAACAAGTCCTGGAACTAAAATTGAATAAAAGACACCTTTATATCAAATATAGAGACCACACCTGAATTCATATGGGAACACTTGGAATAGTAGTGAGAATAATAGTAACCTCAAGGTATAAAAGAAAACACACACACACATTAAAAATATGTATGTATATGTATGTCTGTACATATATATATGTATGTATGTGTCAAAGGGTAGGAAACACAATGACAAAATGTGATAGATGAGGTTGGTGCTGTGATGGCCATTAAGTGTCCTAGGCCCTTCCTGGGCCCACTTAACGGTGTACAAGCCATTGCCGGGGGGGATTCATGGACTACTCTTCACCCATTTTCCATTGCCAAACAGCCATCCACTTTTTAATGTGTACACACCTTGACTCAACTTTATTTGCATATGGAGGTTCATGTCTGTCTTTTTTAGAGGTGGATGGGCAGGTGTTCAGGAGACAACCATCCATTACATTGGAAAGCTGAAATTTTAAATGTAGTTTGTACAGAAGTCGCACACTTTTTGTCTGCCCTCACAGATGTGAAAGGTTAACTTTTCTTTTGAATGAGTTTTTTTGTTGTTTTGTTTTGTGTTTTTCAAAGGGGGCCAGAATAATTAATATTTGGTAGAGATGCTCTGGTTTGAATCTGCTGCTTTCCTACAATTTTTTCAAATTTTATAATGTATTAAATACAATAAACTCCTGTTTAAAATAACAAGGGTCTGGTTTAAGCCAACAGAAGCAGAGAGGTGGGATTGCACTGCACTCCAGCATGCGGAGGGGTAAAGGAGTGGGCAGGCAGTGCTGCCTGCACAGAGTGGAGTGAGTTAAAGGCAGCAGAGGCTGTTGAGGGATCTTCTGGTGTGGTGTACCTGGCTGCTATTCCTTCAGCGCTGTCCCTTTTAACCTTTGTCCCAGCTGGAAGAGAAGCTGTTGGTCAGATGTGAAAATAACACCAGCTCAACCCGGGGATGACACCTGGTTCTGTAACCTTCATTGTACGAGTGAATCCTTACATCATTCCCTCTTGACTGAGGAGTTGGCAGCCTCGACTCTCCAAGCCCCTGCCATGCTGAGTGTCAGTCAGCCTGTTTGGTTTTCATGTTGCTCATTTCCCTAATTTCAAGCCATTGTTCTTCTGCCCAGAGAGCGACGTGGCCAGCCCCTTGTGTTACCCACTGGCTGCGTGTCCCTTGGTGCCAGGCAGGAAATCCACGTCCTGCCTTAGACATCCTGCGAGCTGCTGCCCTGCAGAGCCTCACTGAGGCTGCCTCCACAGGCACCGGCTCCAGCCCCGTGAGATTTTGCAGGAGCACCTCATCCCGATGCCGCTGCACGGACCGCTCACGGGTTGATGCACCAGCAACCACCGCCTTTCCCCCAGAGTCTCTTTTCATGCACTGCTACAGAATATGACTGTGTGTTCATCCTACTATGGAAATTCCTATTGAGGCAGTGGTGCTGGCGTTCCATTCATTTCGGTGACACTTAGCTATTTATTTAAGAAAAGAAAACAAGAAACTGTTATATACGTGTAACAAGGTTTTTAATATAGTCTGATAACTAAAAAAAGCAAGCTACATTTTTTCTGGGTTTTATTAAAAGATGTCAGAGGACATCTTTAAATAACTGGCAGCACATATCAATGGTTTGGAATTACTGAAATGTGAAAATGGGCGAGGGAGGGGGCTCTAAAAATTAAGGGTCATCAGTGGGTTTTTGGATCTTCAGTGCGATGCTGATCTGTCTATTCACAGAACTGAAGCAGCTGCCTCATTGAAAATGATTGTTTTCAATTAGCAGCAAGAAGTCCTCTTACAAAATAAACAAATACTTGCTCTTATTGCCCACAATTTGGTTGTTAGTCTGCACGGAAGTCGGAAAGCTAAAACCCAGGGAAATAAATATTTTTAACAGATCTTCAAACCGTCGGAAGTGATGAAATTTGTGATGACCAAAAAGATGCCAGTCACCACGGGTTTGAGACTACATGGGTGCCAGTGCAAGGTGATGTGATTCTTCAGAGACTGCTGCACGAATCCTCCCTGAGCATCCGGAGCTGCACTTTCCGGGGCTTCTACAGTGTCCCTGGGGATGTGTCTACACTCTCTGTTCAGCCCAAAGGTATTCCCATATCCAGACCTGCCCTGCTGGCCCCCATCTGTGCATATAGGCTTATGTTCCAGTGCAAGCTGGAGCTGGGGTGGGAGGCGGGGGAGAGGGTGCAGCTCCTTTCCCTGCTGCTTGGCAAGCAGGCACCCCAAGTTTGCCTGGCCAGGAGCATCAGCAGCCCCAAAATTGTCCCCCCGGTGCTGGCAGGGCCCACACTGCCTGCAGCCTCTGCACAGGCTGGGTGTGGAGAGTGAGGAGCTTTGCCACTGATGCTTTCCAACATGTGGCTCCCAAAGCCAGCAGGTTATGCTGCGCTGGTGGTTTTGCTTGCTCAGCTTGTACCTTCCAAGTCAGTGACATTGAAGATACTGCTGTGCTCCTCCCAAATCCTTGACTGGCTGGTCACCCTCCCATTAAGCCTGCTTTTGTTGTCCTTGGAGTCAAACATCACTCTGAGACCCTGAATGTAAATGTCTCTGCAGTTACAATGGGGTCATGGAGTAAGAGGTCATGAATACTCAAAGTGATGGCTGATGAAAAATGTATGCATGAATAAGCTAGCTGTAGATTATTAAAGAGCAAATGAGATTGGTCCGGTTTGCAATTGAGGCTTATAACCATGTGTTTTTAAAAGGTTCTTTTGAAAAACTGATCAACAAACAAATGAGAAATATGTCCAGGAAAGTAAAGGGGATGATGGATAGGGAGAACCAAAAAGGACCAGATTACAGTCAGCTCGTCTCTGGAGGTTAATAATTTTGACACCTAAATTTATCTAATTTATCTAACACTTTAGAAAGTGTTGACTCCTTTTTATGTGATCAGTGGTGCTGTTTTTAATAACAAGAGGCAGAGCTGCAGTGAGCAGTAGCTGCCAACGTTGTACTTCAGCAAGTTGGTTAAGCAGCTGCCAGGAGAACTCCTGCAGATGTGCAGAGATTGCAGATGGCACCAACTCCCCTTCCCACACTGAGTGAGACACAGGCAGAGGAACTTGGTCCTCACCATTTCTTTGGGAAACACAAGTGCTGGATTTGTGCAATAACCATTGACCCAGGGTTTAGTTCTTCCCCTGTTGCCTCCTTAATGTACCAAATGGCTGCATAAAGTATGGATCCTGGCATGCTTGGATGAACCTCAAAACTGCATGTCCCATTGAAGACTGAGCTAATTTACTCCGTGCTGGAGGAAGTGAAGTCCTGCTTTGTCACTTGGTTAATCTCTCTTTCCAGAAGCAGTACTGGTAAATAGGTGCTGCTAATTTCTTCTGTCTCCAGGTACTTATTGGCCAGGCAGTCTGGCCCAATGAATGTTTTCCCTCTCCGTTGCCACGTGTCTGTAGAAGGAAGCTGATCATCTCACCACTTGACTGGCACGAGCATGTCGAGTTGAGGCATGTTTTATGATTGCTTTATGATGCCTGCTAGAATGCATAACGAAAACCGATGGGGAAAACTTAGTAAACTCTGAAAACATGAAAGTTGAGCCACCCATTCAATATTTTTCTTTATGCTGAACAGGCACTGATTTCAATTTGAAGAGAAACATTTTATTCATGAGCATAATTTTTTGCAGCAACCTTTAAAAATTGATTTCTATACTAATTACAGGGTTTCTACTGCCACCCAAATGATTTGTCAAGTGAATTTTTCTTTAATGTTTCCACTGCATGACTTGGGAGGGAAGGGTTGGATTTTGGGGGGGTGAGAAAAGCATTTTTATTGACCGATGGTCAGTTTTTGAAAGAAATAAAAACATTTATTTCCATCTGTCATTTCTTCACTGCGGAATTCTGTATTATGAATTATTTCTATGGACAACTGGTATTTGTATGTTGGCATTCAAGCTGCCTGAGGTTTATTTACAGTGGAAATGAAACCAAGACATCCTTAGGGCCTGTAGACCGGTTGCTTTTTCTCAGACTTCAGTTTGAGTGGTTTATTATTTCTTGAGGGTCTGGAGGGATCGCCACCACCAAAAATCAATATGTTGCATCAGGTCCCTGTGTTGGCTTTGGCTGCTACCCCATTGATCTGGTTTTTGAAGACCCCAAAACTGACTTAGCCTATGGGATTCTATCCTTGAGACTGAAATCATTAAAATCATATCCCTAACTCTTCTTTAAAAGAAAAAATGCAGGCACATAGTACACAAGTTCATCCTCTTGTAAGCTGAGCTGGCTCTGCTAGCTGGTAACCAGGATGTTTACATTGATGCTGGGGGGAAACCCTAGTGCTAGCCTGCCAAAGCATCTTCTTTTTGCGTAAGTAAGACCTCCAGAAATGGAGATGTCCTCTGACAGATGGAGAAAAGTCTGCTTCTCCTTGAACCTGTGTTTTTTTGTTTTTTTTTGTTTTTTTTTTTTTTCCCCACATTTTTTGACTAGGGATCGACTAGGAGTCCTGTGCCCCTAAAATAATGAGGAGTGTCATATTTTTCAGGTGATGTTGGAGATTATGGGCCAGATCCCACCTTCTGCCCTCCATACTCATGGTGAACTTGCCTCACACTCCAGTCAGAAGCTGAAGGGCTGCAGTGTGGTCATGGGCTGTCAGTGCCATTGCATCCACATACTAGCAATAGTATGTCATCTCTGTTCCTTCTAAAAATACAGTATTTTCCACTGCAGGTCAGAGAAAGCATAGGTTGATCAAACTTTTTTCTCTCAGCCTCATTAAAGTCATATATACATGATCTCTCCTCTCAGGAGAGGCTGTCATTGCTATGAGCACACTGATTTTGTGCTTCTTGGGGAGCATGGGGTGCTGGTGTCCTAGCCAAGGTATTGAGCCCTGTTCTGTGGTCCTCCGAGCACAGCTCTGGCTTGATGGTCTGAGGAGAGATGGAGAGAGGGAGATTTGTCTCTGTGCTCTGGAGTTTGGACTGATAAATGATCTCATCTACAACCCTAAATGGTCTTGTGGCTTCTGTTATGTAGCTTGTCAGCGTTGTTATTAATTTTCCTGAGGAAAATGCGAAGCATGGGATAGCTGGCCTTGCCTCCTCACCATTAGGATGCCGTCTAAAAGACAGGGTGACATTGACTTAAAACAAAACCTGCATGTGCTGAAGTCCCCTAAATTCATGTACTGCATTCATTCTGACCTCAAGTCAAACCAGAGGGCTTAGCAAGGCTCACCAGTGGATGTTTGATACTTCATTTGATTAACCGCCAAGAAATTGCAAAAGCAAAAGGCAAAACAAGCAGAGCGTGGACGCTTGTTCTGAAGATCTGGAGCCATGATTTCACTAATCCCTGCTGCTTCTGAATAAATATTTCAGTTCTGAGTGGCTTACATTGAAACCAAAAGCAGCTGTGCATTTCTTTCCCTTGCTTTCTCCAGCTCAGGAGGCTTGTTTTTCTTCTGCTGGGGGCTGTGCCTGGGCAGCTCAAGAGTAATAACTTCGGCCCTGCTGCAGTGTTTGGTCTCTTGAAAGCATTGCACAGACCTTGAATTAAGCATCTCTCTACTTCTAAGGGAAGAAGGCAGCAATAAACTCACTTTGCAGCTGGGGAGGCTAAAGAGGCTCGACTGTCACCCACCTGGGTGTCAAACTGCACATCTGGAGTCCCACTTATCTGCCCTCTTCCACAAGCCCTCTTGCCATACAGAAAGAGGTGGAAATCAATGAGGCACTGTGACACAGTTCTTTTTTAAGATGAGAGTTAGAAGCTATTCAAGCATGTGGAAGGCTTTGCTGAGATGTCTGAATGAGCTTAAAATGTAGCACTACAACCATGTTAGGCTTGACACACCTTCTGATTTCTTCTTCGAATTCCTTCCAAAGTGAGAGAAAAATAAATTAAAAGAAATACCTTACTTGTTTTAAGTGAAGTCTACTGATGAACTACTTCATTTCCTTCCTCTGGCTCAGCTTTTCAGAAGGGACTATAATTTTCTGTTTATGTTTATGTTCCTTAACACAGAACTCAGGCATTAAAATAGGAGGAGGGGAAAGCTCCAGTGTAGTTTGTGAAAGAGCTTTGTTTGTTCATATAGTGGTCACAACAAAATCCTGCTGCATGCCAGGATAGCAGGAATGTTTTTCAGGTGTGGTTGTGGAGATGGGGCAAGGGACAGCTGGCTCCCAGCTTCAAGTGCTCCACAATAAAAATGATAACAGTGGTAAAGTAGGGCTCAAACCCTCACGGATTATCTTTCTCCTTAAGCATCTGCTCATCTTTCTCACAGTTGTAGCCTTTAGATGAGTAGTTTAAAAGCTGTGCTATCATCTCTGCTGTAACCAGTGCAGCTATTCCAGAAGAAAGCTGCTTGGCTCAGGGACAGCTGTTCTGCAGAAAAATTCTCTTCTGATGCATTATTGATAGATGTAAGTTAAAGCCATAAAGCTCGCAGCTTTATCGGGCAATATCTCCTAAATCCTGGAAGCATGTAAGATAACCTAAATGTAATCTACTGCATACCAGCTTCTTCAGTGATGGATAGCACAACAAAAGCAGGACTAATGAAAAATTAATGAAAACAGTTACTTCCATAAGAAAAATGATCTGTTTTCTCCCACCTTTGTATTGATTTTAACTGGCCCTGTAATTGGAAGTGTATAATTTTTTCCTAAGGTAAAGAGGATTGAGGGCGAGGGAGAGCGAGTGTATAATTCTATTCATGTTTGTGACATACTTTCAGGCTACAAAAACAAAGCATTTTCCTTAGGATGTTGAAGCCGCCTGTGAATGCCGACTTCAAGCATATTTTCTCAGCTCAGGCAAACTGCCATGCTGGTTTGCCTGAAACCAGATATTGCATGAGCAGAGTACTTGGCGCACTTTGAAGGCTAGCAAGGAAGTACAAAGAAATAATGTTTAAGGAAAACCAAATACAGTGCATGTAACTTGGTGGGTTTAACATGTTTCATGCATTTAAGCTCATTCCTGATTGATCTGCTCCTTGGTGAAAGGGAAAATCCTCCATTGCTCTTTGGAGAGGGAAAGAATGTCAGGCTCTGAGGAAGGATCTTCCCTGTGAGACCAAACCAATGGTATCATGATGTTCATGTGCCAGCTTGGCAGAGAACTCATGGCCACATATAGTCTCAACCTCTTCTCACTAACACATTTAAACACAACTGTCTTTTTCTCTAAATTTAATAGAGCATTTCTGTCTTTTTCACCATCCATTTCATCATTCACAGCAGAATTCAGTCAGATCTGCAGCTGCTGCAAACTCTATTTTACATTATTCTTAAGTCCTTACCTGCTTAATTTTAATATATCCACTGAGCCCAAAGGGCAATGCTGAGATAATAAATCAATCAGAACAGCATCTACTTTGTTTTGCTACAGTAAAAAAGTGCACATTTTTAAAGTGTTTAGGAAATGCTTCTTTCCTGTTCCCTGCTGTGTATGCTATGGGGTTTTGAATAATCTCTTCCATCAAAGACATGATATGGGGCTGTAGCATTACAAGGACCAGGATGTTCCTACACATTAGTAGTAAATGTTACTCTTTATCTTTGGGGGTTTTTCTTCCTCATCCTTTAGCTAATACGCCTTCATTTAAAAAGTACATCTTCTTTTTCTGCTTGAGAGATTTAGCCACATCTTTGGTTGTTGCTTTTGTTCCTTGCTTTTCTTATTGGCCTGATAACAGCTGCACCCCTTTTGATGCATGTCTTCAAAAATTAGGGCAATTTACTTGTCCTCAGAGTTTGGATTGGCTTTATTTTTGTCTCAGTAGCCTGCTCTGGTCCAGCCTCAGCTGGTGCTCCACACTGCAGATGTGGTAACTGATTGACATCAGTGACCACGGAGCCTTTGTGATGGTGTCCTCCCCAGCTCATGGGGCCTTGCTGTGTGAGTGAGAGCTGCAAGAACAGCACCACTGATGAGAAACCACCCAAAAAATGTCGCAGCTATAACCGTGCAGCAGCGAGAGGGGGTACAGGCCAGGGCAGTGCCTGTACTCACTGTCAGGGTTGGGAGAGGTGCTGCTGGCAGCGAGGGGTCCTGGGTGCTCAGCTCCCTGCTTCACCGTCAGCCACCTCCTCTGGGTCTCCTGGAGATCAAAAGCCATCTGGACACAGTCCTGGGCAACTGGCTTAAGGTGGTCCTGCTTGTGCCAGGTGGGAGTGAACAAAATGATCTCTAGAGGCCCCTTCCAACCTCAACCATTCTATGTTTTCTGTCATTTCCAAGAGGACTGGACTGACTATGTGACAGGCTCCTCAGGGAGTGTGAAATGTGGCCCCACCTCTTTACCTGGTGCCACTGTCATACTATCTGGAGTGTTAATTCTGTCCTCTCTTTCTTTTCAATCAAGAGAGATCTACACTTTTTTTTCAGTAGGGAGCAGAATGGGAATTCCATCCTAATGGGACTTGAAAGCCATTGGGTGCAAGTGATGGGCTTAATGTAATAAACTATATTTAAAGTATTACTCACAGAAATTCTGTGAACAGTGAAGCTGCATCTCATAATCACACGTCACTGTTGCTGACCAACAAAGAAGGAAGAGCTTCAAGAAAGGCAGATGCAGAGCTCCTTCACATCTTCTTTGTGGGGTCCTGATTTGGGCAGGCATTTCAGGGAACCCTTAGCTTTCGGTACAGTAGAATTTTGGTCTTCATTTCATGGGATACTCGCAGTACTAAGATTGTGTTTGTATTTCCATACATCACCAAGACATAGAGGGGCAAGAACACACCAGAGAAAGCTTCTCCCAAGTTCTTTCTCCCTGATTTTTTTGTTTGTTTTACTTATTGTAGGGCTAAATATTGATTTTTCAGCTCTGAAAAACTGAAGACATAGCATCTTCTTCTGCCATGTTCTCAATATGCTTAAAATGAAAAAAGCAGTCTATGACCACATTTTTCCCCTACAAAAATGTGAGCAATTAGCACAGCAGGTTCTCAGTTCAATATGTATAATTTATTGTAAAATGTATATAATTGGTTTGGCAGACAGCAAAAGCACCAACACAAGCATAAACCTTTTTATGAATCCATATGTAATACTGGATGTTGATGGATTATTACTACAGCAAGATGTCATGTTAAATAACTGATGCAGATGTACAGTAGCAAATTAGTGGTTTTGCCATTTTCATTAAAAAAAGGAAACAGCCAGAAAAAAAATTTTCACATCTTCATTATTTATTGAAGTTGGGGTTTTTTATACACTCACTGCTGGAGCATCTGGGTGTATTAAACAGCTGAATTCAATATCACATTAAGCTAAATTGCCCACAATGGGCAGCTGCCTCATTTCACTCTTCTTAAAAGTCCAAAATGTGTTTTCTGAACCTGAGGCATTTGTCTTCTTGCCAAAGTGGTGTGCTGGTTAGTATTTCACCAAAGGGAGGGAGAAGCAGCAGGGGAAAATGTCCTTCTGCTGCTGAGACCCTGGCCAAAACATTCTCAGTGCAGGAGAGAGGACAGGGATAGGAGGAGAGGTCAAAACACTGCTCCCAGCTTTGTTTGTGTGGACCTGTCTTAAAACCTGGTAGGCAGGGAGCATCATATGCTGTGACTGTGGGGCTGGCTCTGAGGGAAAAGCCGCTCAGGAGCCTCCTAAGTCCTCTGGTTCCCTAGTATCTATGTGCCATGTCGGGGTGTAGAACAGAACAGCACAGGCTGCAGCCCCTCGGCTTCCTGCTCAGGTCATGAGTAGCCACACAGTGCTGGATTGTGGTCTGGGAGCAGCAGGGTGGTGCAAAGAGGTGGGGGGGGGGGGGAAAGGTGTGTCTGGGCAGGGTGATGTGCTGAAGGAGCCACCTGGGTCTGCCTTGCTCACTGCCTGCTGTGCTTGCAGCACATCCCTGACCTGGGCTTGTCAGTCCTGCAGGAAACCCTGAAGCCCCACAGGAAAAAACAGGAGCTCCTGCAGCACCCATCCAGGCTTGGTCTCTGGGGCACATCCAGCAAGGTGGCCAAGACAAGGCAACTCCCTCCACTCCTTCCCTGCTCCATTTTCCCCAATGTCTTCTTCCACAGGGACCACAAAGAGCTCAGACATTTTCCACCGTCTCTGGAGGTGTCTGTACTCCTCTGGGTGTTTTCCCATCATCTGTGAGGCTCAGAACCAGATGTCAAAATCTTTACATCCGTGCCTACATCCAGAACCACCTGCGTTCAACCTTCTATACTTGCGTCCTCCTTCTGCATCTTCTTCGGCCACTCTCTCATCCCCAAGTGGATTTTCCCATTCATTTCCCACCTTTTATATCTTCCTCTTCCCTTAGCCCATTTTTCAACATCTCTTTCCAGTTGTCTGGTTTTTTTCTTCTCCTATAATCCTGTACATTTGGATAATTTTCATTTGGACTGTTTAACATAACCACTGGATTTGTGTTTTAGCCTTGTTTAGCAGGTTGGAGGCTCCTTTTTCTATCTTATGTTCTGCATTTTCTTCTCCCTCTTAATATGTCATCATTAACAGACTTGAGATCCAGCTTCACTTCAGTGGGAAGTTTCACCGGTGATTTCCATAGAAGAAGAGGGAGAACTTTCAAAATGTGAGAGGCTAAATCCAAGTGTCTGGGTTTGTCTATGGCCAGATTTCCCAAGCTTCTCCACACTTCCAGCATCTCCCAGCTTCAAAGGGACCTATAAGTGGAAAGAACAATGTTTCTGAAAAGCAGGCCATACTTTCTTAAGTTACAGATGAGGGAGGCAGCATCCTATCTGGTTTGAGCCAATGTGTCAGAGTAAGTCCCTTCTAGGTGTGGTGCCCAGTCCTTCTGCCACATTTATATGTATCAGTAACATATTTGAAAGGAAGGAAGGAGAAAATAGTTTTTTGCCTTCCAACTTCTTTCTGGGGCAGCTTGAAGAGGCTCATATGTTTCAAACAAGCCAGAAATCTCTGTCCCATCCCCCAGTTTACCCAGTCACACATTACCTGGCTGTGGTGCTGCCCCACAGTAGTGTTCTGAGCACATGTATCCTGCAGACGTGCTGTGGCCATCCCTAAACAACAGCTACGATGGGTGAAGTCACTCATCCACATAGATAATCTAACAAAACCCCCAGAAAAGTACATTCAGTGATATGCTAGAAAATACAGTTTTGCTGGCAGAATTTATTCCATGACCCTGCTCTCTTCAGTGAGCAAAGCAGGGAGAGATGTGAGGGATGCCCGCAGGAAGCCTGCCCAACCTCTGCATGGCCTGGGATGGCTGCATTGGCAAAGCACTGCTAATACAGCCCTAGGAATAGGCAGCCCTGGTTGTTTTCAGCCTTGGCATGTACAAAGATTCCCACATTGTGCTCTGATCACATTCAGGTGGGTTTTATTCTGCAGTTGCAAAACACCCCAGAAAAAGAATCCAAACTGATCTCAGGAGTAAAAGAAAAATGGAGGGGCAGCTGGTTTTGAGTAAGGCTCCTTTATCAAACGGTGTCTGTTCCAACCCCTCCTGTTTGGGAACAATGCCACCAGAAAAAGCCCCCCTTTCCAGCTTATCCTTTCTGCAGCTGTCACTGAGCTGCTCATTGTTTGTGAAGTTACCGGCACCTGTGTCTCCCGATGCGATCTAGAGGCTCCCACTGTTTATTTCAATGTAAATATTTTTTTTGTTGAGAAACAAAAGGGGCTGGAAAAAGGGAGGTTATGGGAATATTCAGGATGAGATAAGGAATCTGAGGCAGAAAAGAACACACCAATTACCTCAGCTCACACGCTCATCTGCCAGATGAAACCAGTTTTACCGGTTGTTGCCCAAAGGCAAAACACCACAGGGCTTCTGATGTCATGTTGGCCTTTGGTTATGAGCCCGGGTAAATGGGTACCTGGCAGAGAGAGAAAAAGGGCTGTGCTGCTTAATGTCAGCTTCATCTATTTATGTTCCTCTAGCATCAATTAAAAATATCTCTGTCTCATTCTGCCTGCCTGCTATTGTGGTATTTGTTTTCTTTCCATAGCACTGCAGATTGCCTTGCCTTACAGTTTACAACAGTGAGAGCTGGCACTTGCCTCTGGCAGGGCAGAGGATGAGAAACCATTTCACTTTTCCTCCACTCTGTCTTCGTGTGGAGCCGCGAAGGTGTTTGATGCGCTGGTTGTTGTGAAGGGGTGATGTACAAGGCCAGGGCTGCTGTTAATTTGCAGTGCTTCAATAGCATTAGCTTTTTCCTTAGGATTTAAATTGAATTGGTGGCATTGCTGGGACAATATAGTGCTGTAGATCTGAAGTGTTTTCAGTGTACTCATCTGTCTTTTTTTCTTTATTATATTAACCTTCTTTTTTCTTCCTTTTTCTTTGGTCTTTTTTTATATCACCAAGACCCAGTGAAGCAGATTTTATGTTGCAATAATTCTGCATGTTTTGGTTATAAATATCCCAGAGCAAAGTTAAGGGTTTTTTCATATAACTATCAAAGCAAATGTCTGCTTCACCCCAAATTGAAAGGGACTTTTACACATAAAAGTTCATTAGTGGGTGGTAAACAGCTTCTGTCCTAATACATATTGCAAACATTCTGCTGCGGCACAGACCGACAGCTTTGGTGAAACTGGTAGTATCTGACCTAGACCCAACAGTTCCCTGCACTAGTTCCTATCCCTGGAACTTAACTTAGGGTCTGAGAATCCAAGAAATCCCAGGAAAATCAAGTCTTTTGCCCATAGCAGTATAAAAGATGCTTCCAGTCGCCAGTTTCTCCTTGCATTCCCAGCTGTCTCTTTGAGAGCAAATAACGCCGCAAAGTAATTTGAAAACGGAGGAGGTAAAAATCAGTAACTTCAGCAATAGCAGCACAGACAGTTTCCTCCATTGCAATCTCCCATCTAGATTTTCCAAGCAGACTTGCAATTTCAGTGGTTGCCTTGGCAGGTGCCCAGCATGATAAGCCTGAAAGCAGCCAGGCTGTCTGAGAGCAAACAGGCAATGATTTTGAAAAATCAGGGTTCTTCAAGAGTTTTCAAGTTGATCATCAAAAATTACTAAATATTTCTCATTTTTCTTCTTTCTCAGAGTTGCTCACCCTCAGAATGGCAAATGCTTCATGATCTGAAGCCAACACAACAGCATTGGTGTATCACTGGCTTGCAAGAACATCTATTTGAAGGGATGTTGTAAAGCAGTCTGCAGTGCTGGAAGGTGGCTTTTTCTGTACTGCTTCTAGCTAGGATGTGCTGATCTGAGCACTCAGCAGCATAATTTATTTATTAGGACTTCATACCATTTTTTTCCCCATTGACACAGGATTAAAATTAAACATCCCTAACTGCACAAGATGAAAGTATAGCTTAGCTGATTCAGGTATGTCTGCATTAGATACATGTGTAAGCGATTGCTCTGTTGATCTTGCTTTCCTGTACGGGCAAAACTCCCCCGAGACACTCACCCGAGTGGGATGTTCAGCTGAACCCGACTGTGCCCAAAGGTGGCAGCAACTGGAACACACCAGGGCAAACCTTTGCAGCCTTTGATTCTCTGAAGACTCCATCAATAGCCAATGATACTAAGGGGGGCTGTCATTAGGGTTGAGATCCTTACAAATGCATCAATTCCTCCCATCATTTCACCTGCCAAGCACAGTGCTGCACCAATGGGCAGTGAAGCTCAATAAGTCACCTCTTCACAAGCTGCTGGAGAGGAGATTCACGCAGCTGCCTGGCTGCTAAGCACTGGAGCACAAGACAGCCACCATCAGCATGGCCTGTGGTCACTTGGGCTGACTCCACTTCACTTTAAGACTTTGCTCATAGCAGTTACCAGGCCTGAGGCTAATGGAAATGATCTTGCAGTGGTCTCATCCCTTGATGCTGCCTCTCCCACAGACAGCTCTGGCAGACGGAAAATGTCTGGCTGAGTGTCCTGCTGCCAGTGCACAGCAACATCTCACAGGGCAGCATTGTGGGGAGCCAAAATACTAAGAGGAGGCCTCGAGACCCACAGGACGCAGGAAAGAGAAAGGAGAAGCATCCGTCACCAAAGGTCCATTGTCAGAGAGGCAGCACTGGCTGCTTTGGGTGCTGGGACATGATCAGGTGCCTGCAAAAACCCAGCTGGCAGGGAAGGAATCAGATGCAGAGTAAAAGGTCTCTCTGCATCCAGCCACTGCCATGGGGACCTGGTTGACCCAGCCCTGAAAAATCCTGCTGGGCCAGACCCTGTTCCTGCAAGCAGATTGTATTCTGCCTCTCCATCATTAAAGTTTCTCCTGCTCCATGCTCCATCAAGTACTTTTATCCCAGTGTCTGGGTTGAAAGGCATGAGTTTGGGGTTCCAACAGGACACATGGGGAAAAGGGACTCCAGAAGATACCACCAGCTTTTCAGAGAAGGGGCTTGCCTGCACATCTTCTTCCTTGGGGTCTCTGCTGCCCTTGCACCTGGGGGAAGAGTGGTGGGAAGTGGTCACCCATCCTGACCATGGGGTCAGGGGCCTGCTGGTCCTTTGCTGGCGGATGTGGTACAGAGAAGTCTGAGTCAGGCAGCCAATTTGGTAGTTTGTGGCATACTAGGAACAGGCATGGTACAGACTTGAGTGAACTGAGTGGACTCTGTAAGGGCCTTGTCAGGGATGCAAAGGGTTTTCTCATTAGAAAAGTGTTGCCTGTGAGGGTCCCTAAGCTTTGCAAAGCATGCAAGTGAGCACAGTGCTCTGAAAGGAGTGGAATGGACTGTGGTAGACTACTACACCAGCGCAGATGTGGGCTTCCAAGGAAAATAGCCCCTAGTGTTATCTAAAAGCTGAATCTTTTCCTGGGAAGGATCATGAAGGAGAGATGAAATATATTTGGAATATCATTGCTGGAAATACCATTGAATGCAGAACTTGTTGCCTTTTACACCAGCTGCTTTGAAATACAACCTCATCATGCAAGGTCTGGCTTTGTCCTTTAGACTTACGAGTGTTCCTCCTTTTGTGATAAACAACACGTGTATTACTTTGTCCATTGCTCCCTGTGCATACAAATGTGGTGACGTATGATGTGGTGATGACACTGAAACCACCTGTTGATTGCCCAAGGTTTGAAAAGGTGGCCTGGAATGGAAACTATTGTCACAAAGACCTTCACACACGGGTGGGTTGGTTGGTTGATTGGTTGGTTGGCTGGTGATTACAAATCATGAAGGGATGAGTGAGTAGAGCCTGGGCAGTTTTGTTGCAAACAATGTGGTCCAAAGTTATGCTGTAGATGTTGGGGTGTCCTCATTCACGGAGACTAAAGCACATGATAGGAGAAGCCGCCATGTTAGTAATGCTTGCAGAAGTGTAACGTATATGAAAGTACTTCCAGTGCTTCCATCTCTCCAGAAGTAAACAGAAATTAAAATGTACCCTAAGTTTGCACACACAGAATCATTAACTTTGTATAGTTAGGGACTGGAGAGAGGGAGGCAAGGGGGATTTTTGGTAGGATTTTTTTCTTTTTTTTTCTGCCCTGGGCAAAATTTTCAACATTAACTAATTAATGTTTATAAAGCACTTTGCATATATAGTGCCTTTCATCAGGGGATCTCCAAGTATTAGATTATATTATCTTGAAGGCCCCAGGCCTGTGCATACTAGCCCTATAAAGTATTAGCCTTATAAACCTTAGTAATTCACTCTGGGTTTTTTCCTGGGTTTTTTTCTTTTGGTTGGGTTTTTAATCTTCCCTCTTCTGAAAATGTGCCGAGCACTTTGGCTGTGTATGTAAAAAGGTGGTAAAAGTGCAGTGTCAGCCAGAATGACCATATGAAAACTCAGGGCTCCATTATGAACTTCTCAAATCCTCTAATTGCCAGAGTTGGGGAGCAGCAACTGTGCCAAACTAAAATTCAACTATAAACCCCACTCATCAAGTAGGGGTCAGGAGGAGGCATCATCATCACTGATGGGGAATGAAGCTCTGCCATTTGCTCTGGTAATGACAGTGGGGATAGGGAAAAAAGTGGAAAAAAGGGAGACCTCTGATCTCTAGCATTATCAGGAGACAAACTCTTTGCTCTAGCTTGGGGGTGAGCTGGTGGCTCTTCTGTACTGCATTAAGTTTTTGTTACAGATGGCTGGAGGCTGGGAAGGCAAGGACGGGCATGAAAATCGCTGCATTTAGCCCATCTGGAGTGTCTCCATTGCTGCCACCCTCCTGGGCAGAGGCAGGAGATAGAGTACCCCAGAGCCAGGCCAACAGTAGTGAATCTCCCATGTGCTAAATCTGACAAGCCTGCTTGGGTGTGGGCTCAGTGGATGACTCAAACAATTACTTAACAATAGCTGCTTGCGTGAGCTGGCAGGGATGAAGCCAGGTTCACAATGGAAAAAATGTGTGGGCATCTCAGCTATAGCGAAACACATGGTGAGCAGACTTGCTGCTGCATGCAGGAACTACCAACAGAGAAAGCAAGGCCTTGGGGAGCAGAAACTTGACAGGGACAAGGCAAAGGATGTCTTTGCCCTTACTTGCACATCTTACAGGTGGAATTCCCCCAGCTGAATTTAGCTGGATAAGGGCTGCTACTCTGAGGGAAAGGCTGAGCAGCAAATCCAGTCTTTTGAAGAGTCAGCGGTATTCAGAACTCCAGAATGGAGCCATCCCTTGCAAGGCCATCTTGTCCAGATGAAAGTGCTCTTTCATGAGTGAAAGTTCACAGCAAGGATGGGAAAACCCCTCCCCTTTCAAAGGAGAGGAGAGTTCAGCAGAGTGATGGCACATGTAGCTACAACCAGACAGGTACATCTTCACAGAAACAACCTACTAGCTCTTCAGAGCCTACACAGGCTGAAGAACTTTATGGGGAGCTTGGAACAGGTAAAAGTGTTCACTTGCTGCTTGTGGACTGACATTCCAAATCTCAAAATATCCACTCTGCATGCGACTTCCAAGAAAGAGACAGCTGGGAGAAGTGTGCAAGGGGGTTGCGGGGAATGGCTCTCCAAGATGGGCTGTGGGCAGCATCTGGACACGGAAAATCATATCAGGAAACCTAGCAAGTAGGAATCAGCCACCAGGCTTGCAATGTGGATAACAGCTTGGTATGCTAAGCCTTGCACACTGCACTGTGCACTACTCATCCCAAGGAAGAGTGAGATCTAAAGGGTGTTTTCTGTGTTGACCTAGAGCAGCATTCAAATGGAGATGCAACTGCAGCAGAACTCCTGCTGACAGGGAGCAGGCAGAGACATCTTTGTCGTGTCCATATGCTTTATCCCTGGAGCCAGCACTGTGGGAGAGCAGAGGCCTAGGTCTTGTGTTGGCAGATGTCCTAGAAAGTACGGCCCACAGAGGTTGCTCTGTTGTCGCAAACAAGAGAGGGTTGTGAGGGCCAGCTGTACACTGAGAGTGAGGAGAGAGTGAACTTNGGCAGATGTCCTAGGAAGTACAGCCCACATAGGTTGCTCTGTTGTTGCAAACAAGAGAGGGTTGTGAGAGTGAGGAGAGAGTGAACTTTCCTCCTCTGGAGAACCACAGTGCAGAGAGTTGGCCTGGGAGCAGCCAAGGGTCCCATCACCTTGCTCCAACCAACAGCGTGGGCTGATGTACTCTCTGTGATTGCAGTGAGCATTTAGAGGGACTTCTGTTTTTTTCTCTCCCCTTTAGGCAGCTGTGGTTATAGAGAGACTGGGAGAAGAGGAAGCAAAGCAAGAACTATGCTGTGATACGGTTGGGTCTGTCCTCCTGGGCTCCAATGGTGCTCTTCCCCTGGCATTGCCATGTGTTATTGCATTTTGTTCTTCCAGCTTCTCCAGCATTTTATGCATTGTTTTTGACCCCTGCTGGCAATTGTGTATTTATGTTGCCAATGAATCCATCTAGCAGATAAAGGGCCTCTAATGAGGCAAGCAGGCATAGTTACAAAGGGTCACTACCATGAGCTGTCCATGTACACGTTACTCTTGCCTCTTCTTTGATGCAGACAATTCACTTACGGGTCTGGCTAATATGTCTGGTCCTCCAGGCCAGGACACTCCCACACTTGATATGCAGCAGGTGGGCATGCTTGGTGCTACTGGTATTACCTCCAACCTCGGGCAAGCGTGGATTAATCCACACTCATCAACAGGGAGCAAGGCATCTTTTCCCTTTGATTGAACTCAGGAAGCAGACATTGCTGCACCAGGCCCTGGGGAGCCTGAAGCTGGGCATGACGACTCACAGGTAATCACAGATGGGCTGTGAGTCATTCCTGCCCTGGAAACAGACCAGCTTCTGCTCATCAGCTACCATTGTAAGAGCTGCAGCTCCTGTTAGATGTGAGTGGTTTCCCTGCCTGCTGGTTGCTGTCCATCCAGCTGGAAGTCACCTGTACTCCTCTTCCACAGGTGGGTGGTACAAGTGCTTTGGAGCAAAATATCATGCTTGGCTTTGAAGGGGAAAGGCTGTGAGGTTTACCCATTGCACAGCCGCAGCTCCACCCCTCACCAAAGCAGGTGCCCTGCCAACTGAAGTCTTCAGCCTCAGCAGATCTGGGAGAACTGGGGCTCTTTGGTTCCTCTTCCCATTTGCATGCAATTCCCTCTAACTCCTGAATCCTCTCCCTGCGACAGGCAATTTGCCTACCCAACAGGAGCTCAGGAAGAGCCATGAAGCCTGGGATTTCCCCACATTTCACACCAATGAGTCCTGACTGGTACGAGTTGATATGTAAGAGCAACAAGGAGGCAACACACAAAGATGAGAGTGGCTGCTGCTGAAACAGAAAAGATGCTGGTCCAGCACAGGGAAGCAACACTACCATGCTGGGCTTGGGTAGACCATCTCATGGTGCTGTGTAGCCAGTCATGTAGGGAGTCCTCTCCCATGGAGACTGTGCCACTCCTTGGGTGGGGACAGCTGTAGCTGAGCAGTTGCAGCATGACCAAAGAGCTTGCAAGGACCAACACCGTGGCACTGGTGGTAGCTGAGGGACTCCAGAAGGAGACAAGAAAGGACTTGCAGCAAAGCTGACTCTGCAAAGCCAAGTTGGGCAACTGCAGTTTAGATCAGTTATAGATCTAGAGGCCCTCAAGTGAGGCAGGAGACAGAGGAAGCTTCCCTCTCCTGCCAGCACATCCATATTTGGAGGTGTGGGTGAAGGCTGCTCCCTGCCTCGGGGCTCAGGCGCCAACAAATTGGGCCACTTAGTCTAGTACAGAGAAAGTTCGCCACAGCACTCTTCTTCTCATGTTTTTGGGGGTTTTGGGTAGCTTTGGGGGAGGAGGTATTAATTTGTACCCCCAGATAAAAAAGTTCCAGCTCTGTCTTAAAGCAAGCTCCTGCATAGTACCGAAAACCATTCATGTCCCTCCAGAACAGGTGTTGTGGGCAACTCTCTCTACCTCGGGGAGTGCTGAGCTGGTTTTATGGCCCTGGCTGGCTACATCTTTGGACTGTTCAAAGCTGTGTCTCTCTCATTAAAGTCTGAGGACAAATGGAGATGCCCCTTCCTCACCACCTATCCACAGGGAGGAGACTAGCCCTGGTGCAAGCAGCTGCTGCTCCCCAGTGTGGCAAGACGGGCACTGGGGCTCAGCTGCCCCTTCAGGCAGCTCATCAGGGATATGAGGGAGCAGCAGCAATGCCCCACCGTGGGGGACAGCACTGAAATAAGGCAGGCTTTATGCTTTCTGAGGGCATGATGACCATCTCAGGCTCCAGCACAGGGAGGATGGATTTATAAGCATGTGTAAGCCTCAGCTTCAGCCCACCAACACTCTCTCCCCAAGGGAGGACATACAGCTTACCCTAGAGCATTGAAAACATGGAGGGAAATACCCTTCAGAAACTGCCCAGATTTCATACTTGGAATTCAGACCACCAGTCTTGTGATTCCTGGAGATCTGATTTATGCTTTCTGAATGTGTGGGTTTGGCAGTCCTGTGCTTACACTTACAGCCATTTCCCAACCCCTTATTTTCCCCAGAGGTGTTCTTACTTTTCCCTTTTTTACTCTTGTATACATGAAATAAACTGCTTGGGGGTTTAGGGGGGTTGTTACTGATAGCAAAACTCATCTATTAAATTCACAGTGAGTTGCTCACTAAATAACACCAAAAAAAATCCCCCACAATTTTATAGTCTAAACCAACCACAGCAGGCTGGGGCGACTGCTCACAGATTTTGCTTTGCCTTGGGGCAGGATATACTGGGAAAGGGTTTTTCTCCCCAAGGAGCAGCAGGAAAATGCTGTCCCCCCACTGCAGCCATGCTGGGAGTGGCAGACAAGCCCTGTACCATCCTGGTGGATGTGACCTGTCTGTCCCCACATGTTTTTGCAGGAAAGGTGAGCTCCTGCCCATCCCAGCTGCTCTGGGGAGGGAGGTCTGGGCACATGCAGGCAGGTAAACCCCTAGGAGAGCATCTAAGGGCTTTTCCTGGGGTCATGAAAATAGGACGGTTTTGTTCTGGGAGATTTACTGTGAGAGTTTTGGACCCACATTAATTTGGGCCAGCAAAAATCCTCCCATATATTTTCCTCCCATATATTTATTTTGTGCAGTCATAGAAAGGACTGTATCTTTATCACTGTAGATATTAACCAGGGACATAAGTAATACCTCAGCTCAAAGAAACAGTACTAATTATCCAAACCCTGTGCTAAGCTCCATTTGTATTCCCTCAGACAGCCTGCTGCTGGCACGATGGAAGGCTAAACTATGAACCCCTTGGAGTGGAGACTGTTTTCCACTTTCTCTGAGAGCTCCCTGCCCATTTGAAGACAGAGCAGAATCAGAAAGCAAATGGGTGGGGAAAGGGTTTGCAAAGTACCACCCCCAAAGTGGCCCAACATGCTCAGAAGGTGTTACAAGATGTGACCTTTCAGTCAGTTTAGGATTCACAGCTAATTTCAGGAAAAGGCTTTGTTGTGGTGAATCTTAGGAAGGTATAATATAGTGCTGTCCTTGGTCTACATTACCTTAAGCAATGGGCCATGGACATCCACAGAGGGGATGGCACTTTGGGAAAGGAAACTACCAAAAACTAGATGGAGGGAAATCCCTAATGCAGAGTTTCAACTGCTGAGAAGCGAGTGTTTCCTTCTTGTGGCATTCTCCAGGATGCCGCAGAAGCCTAACACCAGCAAGTTTTTATTGGCATCACAGCAAAGCCCAACTTGAACAAGACATCTGAAGCAGCTTAATAGCCTAAAAGCACTGCAGCTGCCTGGGACAGCCTGCCTTCTTTCTGCAGTAGGTGAATACAGGAATCCAGGGAAGGAAATCTGCTCCACCTTGGCTGTCCTTCCCCAGGGAAAAGGGAACCTGCCTCTCTATTACCTTGGAAAGGAAGAGAAGACAGCAGAGACTTTTGCAGCCAGCACTCCTCAAGGCTCTTGAGCATTGAAGGTCTGGAAGCTCTTGAGATCCCAAGTATAACAGGACTGACTTTGCCTACTCATTAACAAAGATAATGGGAGAGAAAGTAACTGAGCCCTATTTTAGCCCTATTCAAATTGAATTAATATCTCAACATGCTCACAGGGACCCCCAAGTGCTCACAATTCCTGCTGGACAACAGGTTTGCAGTAAAGCTTAGTGAGCTGTCAGCTTGGACAAGGGGCATCTGAGGAGCTGCTTGTGCAGATGTTTCCTATTGAAAGCAATCAAGGCAGCGAGCCTGAAGAAGGCTGAGAACCAATGGTAGTCATCCACAAACAAATTATTTGAGGGATGGGGAGGAGAATCAGAACAGCCACGGAAGCTGAAGAGGAAGGCAGGTTTTTGGGCAGAGCAGAGGTGCCCAAGAGCTGTGAACGATGAAGGCAGAATCACCTGGTCTGGGTGTTGCTGGTCTATGAGCATTTCACTTGGGTTTTGCCTGAGCACAGAAGTTCAAGTCAAGCTGGAGGTGCCTGGATGAAGCAGACCATTCCCTCCTAGTTCAGAATTCATAGAATCATCATAGTGATTCATAGCGGAGTAGAGGGGTTGAATTACCTTCCTTAATCTTCTGGCCACACTGCTTTTGATGCAGGACACAGTTGGTTTTCCAGACTGCAAGTACATGTTGCCTGCTCATGTCCAGCCTCTCATCTACCAGCACCCCCAAACCTTTCTTGGCAGGGCTGCTCTCAGTGACTTCTCCCAGCCTGTACTCATGTCTGGGGTTGCCCCAATCCAGGTATAGCACTTGTACTTGGCCTCGTTAAACCTCACTAGATTCCCCTGTGCCCACTTACTCAGCTTGTCCAGGTCCCTCTGGATGGCATCCCATCATTCAGGTGTGCCACACACCACTCAGCTTGGTGTCATCTGCAAATATGCTGAAGGTGAACTCAATTATTCTGTCTATGTCATTAATGAAGATATTAAATAACATCGGTCCCAATATAGATCCCTGAGGGACACCACTTGTCACTGATGTCCTTCAAGGCTCTAAGCCATTAACCATTATCCTCTGGATATGACCATCCAACCAATTTCTTATCCATCTAACAGTCCATCCATCAAATCCATCTCTCTCTAATTTAGAGAGAAGGATGTAGTAGGATACCATGTCAAAGGCTTTACATTTACAGTTAGACAACATCTGTAGCCCTTCTCTTGTCCACTGATGTAGTCACTCCATCATAGAAGGTCACTGGGTTGGTCAGGCAGGACTTGTCCTTGGGGAAGCTGTGCTGGCTGTCCCAAATCAACCTCCTGTCCTTTATGTGCCTTAGCATAGCTTCTATTCCATGATCTTCCCAAGCACAGAGTTGAAGCTCGCAGGTAGGAAGATCCCATGGTCCTCCATTCTACCCTTTCTAAAGATGACTACAATGTTTCCCTTTTTCCAGTCACCTGGGACTTCAGTTGAGTGGCATGAGTTTTAAAATGTCATGGAGAGTGGCTTGACAACTACATCAGCCAATTCCCTTGGGACTCTGGGATGCATCTCATTGGGTCCCATAGACTTATGTACATCCAAGCTCCTCAAGTGGTCATGCTTACACAGTGGGAAACACTTTGCTCCCCATCCTGCTGTCCATCCTCTTGAGAGACATGGAAGAGAGGTTGCCATTGAAGACTGAAGCCAAAAAGTTGAGTATCTCAGCCTTTTCGTCACTGCTGTCACCACTATCCCAGCATTGTTTATTAGTGGTGGTACACCTTCCTATATACGTTCAAAACATCATTCACAGGGCTTAAAACACTGAGAAAGGGCAGTGGCCAGGGAGACTAGCAAGGGAAGGCAGGCAGTGCTGCTGCAGGTTTGTGCAAGGCATGAGCAGGGAGGCAAGATCCAAAACTAAGGCAGCTGTGGGGGTAAAGAAGAGGTGGGAAGCAGATTCAACACCACAGAAAACAAGTGGAGGGGACAAGAGCGGGAAAGAGGAGCTGGGCCACTGCATCTCGGTCAGTCATGCCTGGGGATGTTTGTTCCACGAGCCAGGGAATGTTTGTGCCACATCCCGATGCGAGGAACTCGAGCCCCTTATGTATGGCTTTCTGCCCGCGATGCAGACTGGCTTCTCAAGGAGACCTCCTCAATGAGGGACGTGCCTGAGGAACCTGGTGCCATGCTAGATCAAGGAGCACCCAGGAAATCAGCCGCTTGGTTCAGTGAGGGCTCAAAGGCCCCACAGCCAGGCCTCCCAGCCGCCCTCTGGCCGAGAGCCGCCGGCCCAGCCCGGCGCACCGAGGGGCAGGGCCTTCCCCAGGGGCTGGGCCGGGCCGGGCTGGGCAGGCCCGGCGGCCCCGGGGCAGCAGGGCGGTGCTGGCTGCTCTGGGCCCGGCGCCAAGCAGGAGCTTTCTCAAGGCTGCCTCCGCCAGCGCAGCCTCTCCGCCCTTCCCGGGGCTGGGTCCCCGCGCAGGAGCTGCGGGCGGGTCAGCGCCAGCTCCCGCCACCCCTGTGCCATGGTGCCCTGTGCCACCCTGCCCCGGCCCTGTAGACCTTCCACTTCTCCCGAGGCGGGTGTCAGCTATACAGCAATTTTACATCTCTTCTTGATCCCTTCTTTAAACCATCCGTGTGTTTCTGGGGGAGGGGGAAAAAGTCACCAAAATAGGCAGCACTCTACCCCCCTTTAACTCTGCGAGAGCTGGGTGGCACCTCCCCGGCTTTCTCTCCTGGGGGATGCTGCACCCGGGGTCAGCTCGGCTTCCCCGCTCCCAGAAGTGGCTCGGGACTGCAGAAAGTTGAGCCTGTTAAGGAGAAAAAGCCCGAAAAGGCAGACGGCTAGCTCAGGAGGTGGAGGAGCCTCACCCAGGTACAGGGAGGTCTGGAAAAGTCGGGTCCCTGCAAAGTTTTCATCCCCAGAAAGTTTTTATTTGATCAGGACTACAGAGGGGAAAAAAAAAAAGAAAGAAAGAAAAATAAGGCTCCTGACTCACTCTCTTCCCAAGACTGCCCTAGCCCAGGGCATTTTCCCTGCCTTGGGAAGTGTTGCAAAATTTGAGCTTGCCCTGAAGGTATCTCTCACTAATTACTGGATATCCTGGTTTTGTGTAAGGACATAGGCAGAACCTTCCCACAGGTTCTTCTTTACCGCATGGGAAAAAAAACTCGAAATGCTGATTTCTGTTTCAGCATCCCCAGCAGACTGCTATGAAGGGCTGATTGCACACTTGAGGGGATCTTTTTCTGGAGCCATCCTCCCCAGCTCTGGGGCATCACTCACCAACAGTTTCTAAGAAGTGTGGAATTTCAAAGGCAAAAAGAAGCTTACTTTTAATATTTGCCCTCTGTACCTGAAGTTTGGGTCACTTTCAATTTTTTTTTTCCCTTGTAATAAAGAAGGCTAAAGCTTTCATATTAGAAGCAAAGACTGAGAGCTGTGTGAGATGAGGCCTCTTTGAGTTCGCACCAGCCACCAGCCGGCCTGCAAAGGGCTAGGGATTGGGCTGGGGAAAGGCAGGGTGCAGAAAATTACAGACCTGGCCCTGACAAGAGGTAGCACAAGCCTGATTACCAGCTCAGCTTGATGCAAGGCAGATGCTCACAAGGGCTATAAGCCTCCAATCATGGTTCATTCACATCAGTAGAGGAAAACTGCTTCATCTATGAGATGTTGAGTAGCTCACGGTGTATCTACACATCTCCTAGTATGTCTGATGTATCTACACATCTGGTATGTCTAATGTAGCTACACATCTGCTTATGCCAGCCTCTTCTTTCAGCGTCAGGCCACCGACTCTCATAGACAGCATTGTGGCCCCCATCACACATCCCACACTGGCTCAGTTCTGTGCAGGTGATAGTCCTTGCCACTCCTTCAAAGATAGATGAGGTGATAACAGAGGGGTTTTCCAAATTTTAATAGACATGAAGCTAAAAATTAAAATTGCATTGCACAGGAAGCAACAATATAAGGATTTCTTCTTCAGTAAGTCTGCTTCATTAAATACACAGCCTGCCTGCACATACTCACCTACTTTGCTTGTAGAAAGGTCCTTTTCTGTCTTTTCTCTAAAAGAAAGCTTCTGTCAGAATGCATGTAAATGTATCACTGAAGCTCCTGAAGAGAGGAGCAAGTTCTGTTTTCAATACTCTGTATACATTCTCCTTTTCCTACCTTTCTTGAGACTTCCCGCTGATCAGCTCTTCAAGGGAGTCTTTATTCTCTGCCCAATTTTGCACAAAGGTATCAAAGGATTTTAACACATTAAAACTTGAAACCTCTTAAAGAAAGAAGATAATTTATCTCCTTCCTCTCTCCTTGTTGCTGGAGTTTCACACCTGGGAGCTGTTATAACTCAGTCTTTATATAAAAGTAGAGTATTTCTTTTTGAAAGTTACTCAGCCATCCTTATACACACAGAGTACATATATATTCACACATAATTACTTGAAAAAAATACTTCCATCCTCCCTTCCAGCTTCTAAGAACAGAAATAAGAAACACCTTAAAATAACTGTAAATAATAAACCCCGTCACGCTAAACACTTCAAAGTAGAAGAGCAAATATCTCAAGAAGCTAGGGGAACTACATGTAATTATGAATTAGCTCTCTAAAACAGATACAGATGATCTGTCAGATAATTTTTCATTTCAAATAGATTTAAAAATACTATTCCCTGTAGAGGCAGTTATCAAGCAAAGCCTGTGGAGCAGGAGTGTGGCATGCCGAGCTGCTGAGATGGACTTTTTGCCTGAGCAGTACCTATGCAGAAGACACCCACCTTTGCTCCCTCCCACCAGGGAGTCACCCTTTCAGTGACACAGCAAATGGGTAGAACGCTGGTGAAATGCATACTGGTCACCCTCTGGGGCCTCAGCGTGGGTCCTGACACCACTCAGTGTTCACGTGAATCACACAAAACAGGCTCTGTACTCTTTGCCACTTCTGAGACAGACACAGGCTGAAAGTGAGACACATGGAAGGGCTGTGGGACTGTGAGATGGGGTTGGGGAAGAGAATGGATGACCATCTCTGTTAGGGTGTCCAGCAGGAACTTTGGATGGCTCTGCCAGGGAAACATCCCTTGGAAGATGGGAGGTACCTAGCACTATAAGGATCTTGTAGAAAACCTTTGACTGAAGTAGGATGTAATGGTAGAAGTCTTAGCCACCATGAAACACCAACTTTCTGCAAGGATCTTCCCGGCACAGAAAGTAGCAGCCTCAGGGCTGTAAGCTGACCTGTGCCACCATCTCCTTCCACTCCAGAATAACCATTCAAATACAGGATAAAAACCCTCCTTTTCCTTCCTCCTTTGCAGAAAAATCCTTTCAAAACCAGGCTCCCCAGAGGGAAACTGTGAAGAAGGGGATCCTGAAGAGAGACTGGGTAGCAAAGTCATCAGCTAACATGCCAGAAGAGCTACAGAGAGCAAGCAATGAATGACCAGCTCGTGCCTGTAATAGAAGAGGAAAGAAGAGGCCATAGGAACAAGGACTGATATATCTGAAAGGAAAAGATGATGTTTATTGCTTATTCCTTCAGTGTTACAAAGCCAAAGGGGTGCATGTCTAGGTTACAGAAGGCCTGCACCAAGTGAAACGCTGGCATTGTGGCCTGCAGACAAGCAGCCTTTGTATCCAGTGAGGGTGGGACAAGCCACTGATACGTGGTAATGAGCCCAGAACCCAAAGTGGCAAAACAGACAGGGCTGGTGTGCTGTGCTCTTCAGTCTTGGTACTCAACTTTGCACCCCTCAAAGGAGTAAAGGCTTCAGTACAGATTGTAGTTATTTCCAGAGCTACAGCCATGGGACTTGGGATAACAATGGCTGCATCCAGCTTTCAGAGCATGGGGAGACATCATGTGCTACGTGCAGAAGGAAGAGTGTGCAGTGCTTGGCCTCAGAAACCCAGCAGCCCTCATTTGAAAAGCTGCTGGGAACAAGCCTGTTTCACCAAGTCCAATCACTTGGACTGTCTGCCCCTTCAGGACATCCTCACTTGCTTTAGTCTTTCTCTCTTCACCCCAGTGATTACAAATGAAGAGGAAAGCAAAGAACAGAGCAAAGAGATGAACCTGGAGAACAGCTGACAGCACTTTTGCTCAGCACAGTGCACTCACATGGCAGGACACAGGTGCCTACAAAGAGAGGGGGCCTAGAACAACTTGATGCAAACAGTAGCCTTAAGCTACTCGTGTCAAAGTGTCCAAGAGAGTGCAATGGCTTTGAGGAATCATCCAGCAATGTCTCACGGTCCCCTGCTACCTTCCTCATTAAACCTCAAACAAAGCTGCAGGGTGTGTTAGTGCACTCCAGCTAGGCTTTCCCAGGGGGAGAAAGGAAAAGCTGGAGTCAAAGACAGTGCAAAGGGCTGGATTCAGTGCTAAGACTTGAAAATGGCAATAAAAGGAAAAAGCAGCAGTTGGAGGAGAAACAGTATAGGCCCCCTTTTGTCACCAAGTAACACACAAAATTTGGCATAGAATGCTGCTGAGATAGTAGTAGAAAGCAAGCAATAACAGTTTCCCCCCCAACTGTATATACCCTTTTCTCAAAAGGTTGAGCACTTCAGTGGCAGGGATAGTTGCCCAGCCAGCTCTGTGCATCAGAAACAGCCACGAGGGTAGCAGGCCAGCTGGAAAGCAGGAAGTCCCTGGAGCAAGCTTTGGAGCCCTCCCAACACTGGTGGCACAGACAGTTCCCCTAGGTTCCCAAGCTTGAACATGAGCATACTGAGAACTAAAAGGCAAGGGAGCATGATAGCAGGTTTTGTCCTCATCACCTTACGACTGGGATTTTAGTATTCCCATAAAGGGCAGGAAGAGTGGCGAAAAGCATGGAAATGAACCCCTGGTGATCTCTCCTTATACTCCTGATGTGGCTGAGCAAAGCCCAGGTATCTCCTAAATACCACTTTAGAGGACACTTTTCTCAGAAGCAAAGCTGAGCTCAAGTGGGAGGCAAGATGAACCCTTGGCAGGGAGACAGGTATTTTTAGTTTTTGCACCAAAGACAAAGCTGTCCCTGTCTGAAATTACGCCTGAAGATCTGCTGAAAAACCCTTTTGAAACATCTGCTACTCATTACAGTCTAAAATCTTTGAATTTTGACGGGTCTTTTGGGAGTGGGGTGGGTGTGGACATGACACACAGGGGAAGAGACAGCACACAGGAAGAATCTACTGGTGAGAGACAACTTGCTCTGGCAGCAATAAAACCATGTGATCTGCATCATAGGCAGGCCATGAAAACACCTGAATCATCCACCATCCTTTAGATATATCTATTTATCAATTATTTTCTCCAACTTATTTCACTTTATTATTGCATTGGTTGAAAGAAGTGAAAGAGGCAGGCCAATATGCAGATACTGTGTGCTTTTCCAGCCTGCACTCAATTAATTGGGAGTTGCTTTAAAAATAATTTAGGACAGTGCTTCCACAGCACATTGCTGAAGTCTGACACAGTTCACGCTTTCACTTCCCAGAACATATGCAAAGCTCTCACCTCTGCCCAGCTGTTAACAAAAATCCCACAACCTCATCTCTGTGCTGACTGAGAGGAGGAAATTGGACACGAGAGGTTGCTTCTTCTCCCTGCCCACCCCTCCCCTTTCAAGCAATCCTTTGAAAGTCACCTACTTCTGTTTAAAACCGCTTCAAACAGAGATGTTCTTAGTATGTCACATGAGGAAACCATGCCAGCTCCCGTGATGGGCAGACAGCTGAGGCTCACTCTCAGAGTCACACCGTTAGTCATGGTGCTGACAGCTTCAGATGCTGAAATTCTCACGTAAGGAAACAAAGTTACCAATTTATTATTTTTAATAAAATAATTGCTTTAATGCAGTATTTAAAATAATTTTTAACATCTGATCAATAAGATACAGTACACAAATATGGAAAATGCTGCACTTTACATAAAAAGTAAAGCTAAGCATTTAATTATACAAAACAATTTTGCCCGATGCCATCAATATCTTGCAAACTATAGTTTAATCAAAGTACTGCTTTTCTTATATATATATATAGGCTATATATACATATATAAATAATTTACAGCATTCATTTACTAGATTTGTTTACTACTGTTCCAACAAAAACCAACATAACCGATTCACAACTTAGTGAATGTGGTAACCATCTGCAGTGGTTCCGACAGTGAAGGGTGTGTGAGTAGTTGTTTCAAGTTTTGAAGCAGCATGCCAAGTAACCATAGGAAGCTTGTTCTTTCAAAGAAAAAAATTTCAGCAGGAAGCCATTCAATAGTTGGTTATAGCATGGTGCTAATAATGTTCTGTGTTTGATCCCTGTGCAGGCCGTTCACTTAAGAGTTGGACTGATGATCCTTGTGGGGGTCCCTTCCAAACCAGGATATTCTGTGATTCCGTGAATGCAGTCAGTGCCTTTCCCACCAGTCCTGGGAAACAGCCATGCTATACAACGCTGTGTCATGGAAGGCAACGTGTTTGGAGGTTGGGGAGAAGGGTGACCCAGGGGGTTTTCCTTCCACCACAAAGCAGTCTTTACCAGCAAGTAGACAATCTTTGAATCTGTTCTAGCAGTCTTTATAATCCAGAGTCCTCCTCCTCATTGAATGGAAACAAAGCAATTGTCCAAATACTTTCTATCTGAGACATTTCCCTGTTACACCACATTAATGTATTAAAGCAATATTCTAAAGCAGTGAATCCTATGCTTTGCAAACACTGCTCCTCTCCAAGGAGAGTCTTCAGCTCCAGAGTTTCAATGCGTCTCAACTTATCCCTTTTTTGTAGTCAGAACAGGTTGTTTCTGTTAATATCTTTCCACATCTATGCTCAAGTTCAATGCTATTTTTTGTATCCACAGAAAGATAAACTGTTTCTTCTGTTTACCTTCCCTTTTTAGGATCTTTCACTCCTTGTATTTTTAGTAACTCCAAATTTTCCATGAACATCCAAGTATGCCCTAACTACACTGTGTGATGTACTTCAATCACGAGAACGACTGATTTGTTCTGCTTCACCCAGTCACCTTCTCAGAGGAAAGGGCAATTGAGGCAAAGTGTGGGGTAGAAAGGACCCCTCATTCCTTTTGTTTGCTACTTAGATCTCCACAAATGAGCATCCAGTAGTAATTCTAAACCCAGAATATCTAAGATGTTGAGACAGACAGGCAATACATTAGCATGTTTACTGACTGCTGGTTCATAAATACAGTTGCCATGCCATGCTGTGCCATTTGAGCGATATTTGCTTCCCTAAAGAAGGTTGAATTGGAAGGTGGCACTACACATAGAACAGATGTTGCAGACTCTGGAGTACTGAAGCAAGTGACAGACATAAAGCAGGGGCACTCATCAAGCCCTCAGAGCTTGTAAGACAGTTAAATGCAAGCAGGTAGGTGCTTATGTGTGCAGCTCAGTGTTTTCATTGGTTTACAGACTGATTTAAGCCAAATATTATTAAAAACCTTACAGGTGCTAAGTTAGGTATTTAATAAAAATGTTTATCTGTAAACAAGAGTTATCCTTACAACGGATCATTTTCCAGAAACTGGAATTTCAAGACAGTGCAACAATGCTTCAGTGTTTTCTTTGGCAGTAGACAGCAAGGTGAAATGCAAGATTCAAATCACTTCAGAAGAGCACGGTACAAGTGTAGAGAATGCTTCATCTCCCTCTCTTGTTCCATGCAGAATATCAAGTCCCTGAGACAGACATGGATTACTCTTGGACAGAGCATCTGCTTCGTAAGGCTAAAACTTGATGATCCAGGAGCAATTCCACTGCCATTCAAACCCTAAATGGGGAAGAGAGGAAGAAAAAAAACCATCAGAAACATTAGAATTCCATGTAAATACAAGTTTTAACTAAACTGGTTGGATTACACTGTCTACTTGTAATAAAACTAGCCTGTCTATGTTCAGCTTTCCACGTTGAAAACCAGCAATCCAAAAATCCTTGCACATTAGATACTGAAAAAGACAAAGCAAGCACTTGCCAGCTGATGGTTTTTTTCAGTCAAAGAAACCACATAGTTCTTTCTGTCTTTAAAATTATATTAATATGGTAAGATAAATAACTCCCATTTCACTGAAGTCTGCTAAACAGACTTGCACTGAGAAAGGACAAGCCATCTATGAAGAAGGTACTAGCACAGTACCTATGCAGAGCCCCAGGTTGTACACAGCTCTTGCTACCACTTTCTTTTTCCATGAAGAAAACCACTGTAAGTGTGCACTGGCTTTGGAACACGGCCAGGAGAAACTCTCATCCCAGCCATCATGTGTGCTCTGTCCTTTAAGGGAGCAACAAATACTCAGTGAAAGCATCCAGATATTCAGAACACTGTATCTGAGCCTATCCATCTCAGTCAGCTGCCTTGCTTGGTTAGGAAAATACAATGGGTAGGAGATGATGATGTTCAGTAGTTTCACATTCAAGCTACTGGAATGAGCAACTCCCATGCTTTCCAAAATGCCCCAAGATTTATTATTAGGGGTGGGGAAGAGGAAGATTACCATGAGCTGCACAATAGACTGGCTACTTATCTTAGAGCCAATCTGTGCTGCACAGCCAGTCTCTTATCACTACTGGAGGGTTCTTGGTAATGAATGTAATTTGTACAAATACGAGTGCTCAGTTTCTGTAACTTCAGCAAGGCAATGCCTGCCAGCATCAACACCACTTGGAGATGGTGTTGCTTGGATGCAGTGTTAACTATATAAATTCTTACCCTAACACTCTCTGCAAGACTTCAGCAAAATGACTTTGCCCACTTTGCTTAGAGAAATCTGTTTTAACCCCACCATTTATTAGAAATGAACACCAGTGCTGGACTACGTATAGCAGTGAATGCTACTGTTGTTAGGGTGGAAGCACTGAAATTTATTAAAAATATAAAGAGATTCACCAGAGAGCACATGCTAGCCACAGAAAACCCAGGGCACATTGCAGAAATGGAAGCTGTATTTTTTACAAGCAGCACGCAGGGTATTCAGCACCATTTCATTTGCTTTACAGTCAATACTATTAAACACTATGAAATGCCATCATTTGAAACTTTCAGTTTGTTAAATGGCTTGGAACAAATGCGTGCGTGGGGAAGACTGCTGGCCACATTGCACAGGGGGCACTGCTGTCCTGGTAAGACACAAAAGGGTCACAGTTCAAGTTTGTCATATGACAACCCCGAAGGATCCAGGGAAAAGATAGCTCTGCAATGCAGCTGCCAGCACGGGTTGAAAAGGAGGTCAGTCCAACAGGATGCAGCAGAAGGCCTGAGGCAATGTTATAAATGAAACAAACCCCAAGGGTTTTCAGTAACCCAACAGCAATGTCCTTTATAATTCAAAGAACTTTATTGAGGTGAAAGTATTTTCTCTCTAAATAAGTCATTAGACTAGAAGTCTTACCTTTAAAAAGACACCAAACAAAGCCACCTCAATCCTGTTCACTCTTACATAAAGGAGACAGACGGCACAAATCCCCCAGCCTGCTTTGGAAGTTGTTGTAGCTGCAAGATGCTACAACAGGGCAGAAGCACTAAGCTGCCTGCGTTTGAGACAGAGTCATGGATTTGTTTATTCTTAAATTCTTACCCATCATGCCCAGTGCAGAGACATAAAGTGATATTATGCTGTAATACCACATCCAAAACCAAAGCTTATCCTGGGCCCCTGTTTGTCAACACAGCCAGTTCACAGTTCTAAGTTTTCCACAGCTTCACTCTGCCTTATCAGAGCTACCGAGTACAGCATTTCAGGGGCCAGGAGCTCTTCAACAACCAACAGCTGCTACCACAAGTTAAAAGAAGAGAAGTTTCTTCTCTCAAAGTACAAAATGGTTTAAAATTGAAGAGGCCGACAGACAGTCTAGGTCATTCCAGTCCAGACAGGGACCATGCTGGGGAACCCACTTTTAAGTAAACTTATACAGTGCTGAGCACTATCTCCTTTTAGCTACTGTCTTCCTCAATAGTTGTATTGAAACACTGTTTTTTCATGGGTTTTTTTTAGAATTTTGACCAAGCAGTGGTCCAAGATCTGCACATCCCAAAGACCTGCAACTCTGGTAATGCCCAACATTTTACTTAAGGAATGCCCAACTCTGAGCTCTCAAGTTGACACAAGGACACTTTAGGGGAGGGTCCTCTGCTGCTCCACTTGAGTAAATTCCTATGGGGAAGGAGGTGGACCTTGTCTGGCCCTAGGCAACAGTCAGTAATCCTCTCCTTTAGATCTCACATACCCCTTCCTCAAAAGCACAAAGCTTTTGAGACCTGAAGAACACCAGCCCACTCCTTGCTCCCAGACATCTCTGTTATGTTCCTCCCATTTGGGCAGTGACCACTTGTGTCTTGCAGTTTTGGGGGATGCTTCACTGCTAGTCTCCAGCATACCCCAAGACAGCTTTGTCTGTTTCGAGGGGAAGTGAAAAAGTGCTGCTCTTCAGCCAGGGCACAGACAAGTACAAAGATAAGCAAATAGAGAATGCATCCCGGTGGAATCAGTTCTAGCAAAGGGTACTGCAACCAGCCTGCATCCCCCTTCTGCAGCATCTAATTATTAGTGCTCTAACCAGTAGCTTCTTTTTTTCCTCTCACTTTTTTTTGTTATCCTAAAGTTCCTGCCTTTCACTGAACCCTCACTACCCTGCCTTCCTTCCAAAAGGGAAATGAGACATGCAGCCCAGGAGGGATGACTACTACCAGTGCAGATTCTACTAGTCAGCCTGATATCACAGCTGACACACCCTGTATGTAAGCCAGGTAAGGCACTGCAGCAGTGTAACTCTGCACCACTGTAAACCACTCCCATTATACTGGAGACCACCAGCTGGCTTAAAATCAGCCTCAGGGGGTCACAATAGCAGCAGTCCTGCCTTTCAACTATCCTCAGAATTAAGCCAAATCAGCATCTTTTCCACAGCAGCAGTGTCACCCTTAGAGCCCTTTACACACACCTGACAGAGATCAATTACAATCACTGATCTTGGCAGCAGAGCACATTGTGGAGCTCCTGCTGTACTCCCAAACTGGTGAGCAGCCAGTTTTATTCAGAGGTTGCTCTGGAAACCTGTTTCAAGATCTCTAGAGCTCTCTCCAGTGGCTGGATGAAGAATTAAATACCTAAACCCTGAAAAGGCAAGAGTGAAGTTAATACAGACCCACCATTACCACCTTGCTTCTAGTCTGCAAGATAACCGGAGCATGGCATCTGCAAGTTCGGATCATGGATATTGACAAGGATTTCAAAACTGCTCAGAGCTATTCTACAGGCTCTAACACAAAGCTCAGAGAGGTCTGCAGCTATCTTCCTCTCCACTAAGTTCTGGTCAGGTTCAGTGAGCTGTTCCTGGTGGAGTACATGTTCCCTTCCCAAATTCAGTGACTTCACACCAACCAAAATTCAAAATTTTAAACTCTTTGGAGGAAGGCACTTTAAGGGAGAAAAGTGTTCAGTCAAATGTTATAAGTCAAGCCAAGAGTTCTCATTTCAATTTTTGGTGTGGCATAAACATATCACAGTCCCAGAGCCAAGATCCCAGGAGAGCTAACTGTTACTGCAGCTCTGCTGCACTTTATAAAAATACCACCAGCAGAAGGAAGCAAAGTCATGAGACACTTTTGAATGACATCTCCAAACACTGAAAAATGACAGCTGCATGCAGCAGAGACATTGCTGAAAGGTGGTAAGAGCAGCTAGTGAACTGAAGCAAAAGCATCCAGGTTCAACCCCTGTCTCTGTCAGGTGTGGTACAGCATATCTAGTGTATGCTGTACTTGGTTTCCCAGCTGTAAAACAGAACACATTCCTGAATCATAGGAAGAAACAAGGGTTAAAAAAACATTAACACATTGTTTTCAAGCACTTACTGAGTCTCCCCCAGCAGCCAGGGGGAAGGAACAGACCATGTCAAAATGTCCTACAAACAAGTGCCTAATCTAGGCCAGAGACAAAAAAGTGAAAGAAGTTGATAGTTTGGTGACAAGCCAGCCTACTGATGCAACCTATTGTAACAAACGTCAGTCTGACAGAAATACTCCCACATTTACAACACTAAAATATTACATGACTTAATATTTATATGATTCTTTTTTAAAAATTAAGTTGTTTGCATTAGGTTGGGGTCTGGGGATTTTATATGATTTTTAACCCTATAGACCATTAGGGTAGCTCAAGCCAATGGCTGAAAGACTCAGATCTCTATATCCAGGCTGCTTCTTGTGCAGCTGAAGACAAATGTGTATTTATAATGTTATCTGCAGCCTACAAAAAAGCCTCACAAAGCTGTCAGATCTATATAATAGAAAACTCCATTCAACTACACTTTTTTTTTCAGATTTCATAGCAACATTCCTACAAGTCCTTTCAAATGTAGGCAACAACATGTTTTACATATTGAAACAAATTACTGTGAATGCAATGTCAGTTTATTCACTATTATGCCCAAGATTCATGTACGCGTGTCACTTCGTATGGATACATCAGATGCTTAATCTGTACCTGGAGGTAATGAATACTATACAAATATGTCATGTTAGTTAATAGACAATTATTAAGATGAAATTTTCTGGCTCTTTGCCACAGCATTTTAAGCAATGTATTGTCAACTAAATTATAAATCTCTTGACCCTTCACATGTCATCAACATTTGTGCGTTACCAATATGTTCAGCCTAAAGCTACAATGCAATTAGTCATTTAAATTGCAGATATCTTTCACATATAAGAAGAATTAAGTTCATCTCTAGCACAGAGAAGGCAGTATATGGGCCAATGAACTGTATTTCTGAAGTGTGTGAATGGCAGTTGAGAATATTTTTGCCTATTTACACGGGGAAAAAATTCAGATCAAGTGTATGGCCTAGACTGACAGGAGCCAGGAAATACAGCACAGAAACTGAATGTCTCTAGCTGACAGAGCTGTGCTTAGTTAGGTCTTGAAACAGATAACTAAGATGCTGATGATATTTTATAATTACAGTAACTGTTAGCTCCCTTGTTCCCCCAAGGTATGACCATGTCATAGGTACTTCAGATGTCCAAGAGCTTAAATAAGAACCAGAAATTGAAATCAAGAGTATGCATACATTAAGCTATGCAAAGTAGAAAAAACCTCACCCTCCAGTATCACTTTAGACCTGTGGGCTGAGGGAAGGGGTGACAGAGACAGAAAGAGACACAGAGAAAGTGAGGGAAACCGCTGAAGTGTAGAAAAAGATTCTGTGGCCTGGTTATGAACATCTACTTTTATATAACTAGTTCAATTTGAAGTGATTGCTTTTAAATTAATTTTATGCAGCTTCTAAGAGAATACTTTAGCAGACTATCGTGTGCCAATGCCAAAGACCAGGCAGCAGCCCCACTGCACAGGGAGCAGCATTTGCTACAGAGCCAATTCATGCCTTTAAATTCACACTTGGACACAGTCGTGCCCTTAACACCAATACTGAAGCTGATTAATTATGCTAGTGTGTTCCCTCATCAGAAGAGCTTATGGCTAAAAAGGTGGCAGTAGCTTCTACAGTTACCACTTATAAGAGCATAAACTTATATATTCCTTAACTACACACAGACCTTCTGGAAATGCAAAAAAAACAAAAAAAAAGAGCCATTCTATAGTCACACACGAGAAAAAACAAGTCATGTCTTTTCCCCAGCCACTTGGAAGAGTTGGGTTTACTTCCATTCTGCAGAAAGGGACTTGTTGCTCAAAGGCTCAGTTTTTCCTCGGTCAACCTAAAGAACATTTCCAAAACTTAAATAATCACCATGAACAGAATATGTTTAATCAACATGTATAGCAGCATCCCAAAGCTGTAAAGCAATAAGGGTAAGTTAAAGTTCTGCTAACAATGATCAGATGTGGCAGACACAAGAGAAGATGACAAGCTCATTTCCTCCACCCACAGTCAAAAACGGAACAATGACCACTGTGGTAAACAAGGCATTTCTCCCAGTTTTGCTTGCCAAACTTCTTTGCAGAAGGAGAATGCAAGCTTATGTGTGGACTGCTGTATTAGATGTGCACAACCCTGGAAGTATCACATTATTTTAAGTATGTTGGCCAGGGCTAGGAGTTTGACAGAAAGGAAGTACTTGAATGGCTTTGCACTGACCACAGCATATCAGCTGCATGATTTACTTAAGCAGCAACTACTTGCAGTAGCTTAAGTTTCCACAGTGAAGCCAGACTACATGTGAGAAGGCAAGACCCACACTTACTAACAGATCAGCCAGTCTTGGCAGAGGACAGAACAGACACAAGCAGTGTCTGGAAAGAGGAATTTCCTTTGCCATTGGATCTGGCAAAAAGAAAGAAAAGACACAAGATGTACACTCCAGAGTCAGTCAATGGAACCAGCCTGGAAGAGAGCAAGTGGAAAACAGAGCACCAGCAGCACTTTGGGGCAGGAGAGACTGCATCACTTCCAAGTACTTAATATGTTATCATGGAGCCAGAAAATTAATGCAAAGCTAACCCCAAAAATTACACAGAATTACAAGCATCCAACTAAGTTCTCCTGTACAAAGTAGAAGAAGGGCCCAACCACAGTATTCAGATGATGACCTTAAGTGTAACAGCTAGTCTTCTGAGTCTGCCTTCAGAAACATCCTGCAACTCCTTGTTGCATGATTCTGCACAAATACACACAGCTCTTGGTTCAAGGCCAAGGATGACCTTGCACCCAACACACATCAGAATAGAAGGAAAGAAAGTTTAAGGACTCGGAACTGTAGTCTTCAAATTTCTATTTCCAGTTACAGTGGGAATGAGACAAAGCTGTTTCCAAAATGGCTCTGTCAACAGAAAAGCAGTAAAACTTAATAAAAAATATAAAAAATCCTCGACTATTTATCAGCATTGAAAACATTATGAGGCATGTTACCAACCAATAAAAGCTATGAAACACAACAAAGAATTGGGAAAATGAGTCTGTGGTTTCAAGTTTACTTTTTTCTTATTTGTTTTAGAAGTGTCCTCCCTTCCTAAGATGAGTTAGTTTTCAATTCTTCTTACCCTTTAATTCATTACTGTTTACCACATGCCCTCAAACTAGGGGAGGAGGAGAGGTGGGTAACAAATGCACAAACCCCAAGACACATATAAAACAAATCCAAAGGCTTCTCCCCCTCATTGTATCCAAAAGTGTCCAGAGGGATAAGAATGAGAGAGATGAAGATATTGCCACCTCTGGATTGCAAGTAGCACCAATTAACACATTTTCACAATAGAGGGATTTTTTTTTTACCAGGGCTTTCTCAAATTACTCTTTCTGAACAATACCATTCAAATGCTAAGTTGCAGCGAAGAGAATATGCAAAACGACCCAAACTAGGGTTTACAACAAGAAAGGAAAAGAACTCCCATTATACTGATGTCTTTTTTTTTTTTTTTTTTAATTAGGCCTAGAGCATTAGCCTTATTTTTTCATTCCATGATCATCATGGATTTGTCCCTACTGCTATTTCAACTTTAGAGATACATAAGCAATCATGACAAGATATAGTTTATTCTTTTTATATTGCTTTTAGGTCCAAATTAGTTGACAGGCACTCCTCTGGACAAGAGCCTCTTTCTGTACTTGTTACACTATGAGGTGATGAGGCTGCTGGCAAGCAGGCTTCTGTCTGGAAAGCACATGATTGTATCACCACATGTTCTGGTTACCACATTAAAATGACCCATAATATGTCTCCTGGAAAGACCAAGTAAAGAAAGCCCAATTTCAGAGATCAAAATAAGATGAATGTGCAGGAATCATGTGCTCAACTATTCCAGGAAAAAGACTTTTCAGAAGAGGTGCAAGCCAGGTGCTGGAGTGTGGACAAATAGAAAACCTGGAGCTGAAGAATCATCCCAGTAAACACAGATACTTGTTTGTGGATAAGTTAGCATACTGTGCTCCCAAAAATGCTGGTTTGAGCCCCTCACATTTACTGCAACAGTAGGCAGCAGATCCAACCAACCCAGACTGCTGAACTTTCCCAGTATCCATTAGGTTTTGGTACTGCATAAAGAAAGGCAAATATGCAACAAATTTGCTTACAGAGTTTCACTTTTTTAATACAAATTGTAACTGATTATTTCTTCCTCGTCTGCCCAAATACCTTAGGGCTTCAGTATGCGTCAATAATTGCTTGAAACAATTCCTTTCCTTTAATTATTGCAGGAGGCAACCATAAAAAGAAACTATACAGAGCAAACATGGCCATAAGAGACACAGACATTATACAAAGAATATTATCCAAAGAAAGTTGAGGTCTAAGTCAAAAATCTTAATCCAGTTAACATCAGTGATTTCACACAATAATGTTAAATATCATTCATATTCAGGAATAACTTCTTCCATCATACCTGTCTACCAAGTTATTAGGCTTTAAAAATAGTTATAATAATACTAACACTACTACTACTACTACTAATAATAATGTCACAGGAGTATTATGCACAGATTTACTCATTGCCATTGCACAGTCTAGAAGTTCTGACATTTAAGATTATTTGAAAGTAAAGCTGTCTGTATTTTGTCTGTATTTGCAACTTGAAATGAGAAAGCACATCCTGCCTGTTTAAATTACTCTCAGACAGGTTGCCCAAAAAGATGATTTTAAAGATGCCCAAATGTGTATCAGCCTAAGGCCATATTGTACTTGCTTTCAGTTTCAAAGACCTCCTTTCATCTCTGAAGAATGGAATGTTGTTTACTGCTCAGGATGTTTTGCTATGTTATCATGAATGTATTACAAATGTTCTGCTTCTTGAACTAGAGAGTGTTTGTCAAAACCATTCTTTATTCTACATGAGAAGTCTTAAGCCTTTAATAAATCCTGCTTGGATATATTGGGACACTTAAAACATTTAAATCTAAACATCCTTCTCATGGATTGCTATCCTGCATAATTTCACAAAACAGAAAAAGGTCTGCAGAGAAATGCTTTCCAGTAGCGCGGAGACCAAGTACGAGGCACTGGAATGCGAGCTTGCATGCAAGGAACAGAAGTAGTTTCACTGTTATTTTCACCTACTGCCCTTACAATTCAGTCTAGAACGGCAGCCTATGTTTAAAATACAGCAGGCAAATTTGGGACAACAAAACGTTATCAAGGTTTATGGTCAGTTTTAGGCATGTCATGTCCATGTTCTTTTAACCAGCAACACTATTATCTGCCTCGCTTTGGCATAATCTCATGAAGCTTTTAATAAAGCAGACATACCACAGATGATGAGAAATAACTGAAAAGTACTGAATAGGCAGACTTGTTAAATATTCAGAACCAAATCCGGCAATAATTACAGAAAACCACTACGAAGAACAGGAATAGTTACTCGATAGAAGCTTGGGGAAAGATGAGAAGAGGATGGGGAAAACTGTTCTAGTGCTAGACTGATTTTTTCAAGTTTTTCCAGTGGTATTATAAAAAAAAATAACCATACATTTAGCTTCATGTGAAAGTGCATTAAAAAACTTCAAAGAAGAGAAGAAAAGCTGCTCAAAAGCTGTGAACACTGCTTTCTGCAGCTTGTTTAGAGACAGATTGCTTCCCTTCACTTGTGGTTAACAGGGAGTATTCAAAGACCTAATTCCGTATCCATGGGAAAAAATACATTAAAGATTCACTGAAACAAGTCTACCTCACCTGCTAAGCGAGGCCTCTTGTCACTCTGGATGAAGAAAAAGCTCCAGGATAGATGCCACCACTGTCTCAGTTACGCTGCAAATAACTGAGGACAATGTCCTCTCAGACTCCGCTATGCAAAAATGACAGAATATTTTCAATCCTACCATCTATTTAAGCTTCTCAGACTACAAGAATGAATAAGACTTAAGGTTCATCAGAAAGGACAACTTTACCACCACTGCCTCCATACAGGAGTTACTTTGCAGGCTCCTGCTCATTGTGATTATGTCAGGCCAACCAGCCTTTCACTTGAGCAATATCCGAGGCTTCATGATAAAGAGGGGCAAAACTGGCAGTGACACTAATTTCTCCCATTTCCAGCAAAGATGATGACCTCTAACAGAAGTAGGCTGTCAGTCCCCTCAGAATAGATTTCTGCAGCCACAAAAGTTTCCCAGGTACCAGAAACAGCTACTCTCCAGCACATCAAGAGATCTGTTCAGAAAAGATTTGTTAAAAGCAATTTCAGTATTCAACATGAGCCAGAGAACACGATCTGGCTCATTGCAGAAGTAAATGGTCTAGCTTTACTGATTTATTTACTGCTTTTTGGGAGAACTTAGCCTAGGTGAACTCACAGATATTTGAGAAGAGTCCCTATGCATTGTGCATGGATAAACGCCCACAGTCAAATGTCAAATCAAGCCATCAAAACCAGCCACTGTGAGTTCAACTGAGGTGCCATGACAACTATCCTCTATGGAAGGCCACCACGGCTTGATTACCTTCCACTGCTGATGGGAATTTCTGAGAGTCATCATTTCATTCACTCTTTTACACACAGTGCTCTTATGCACAGTCTTTCCTTTGACACACAATTACACACATCCATCAAATTTACCAGAAACAATCCTTTCAAGCACCTAACACACAAACTAGGCTTCTTACAGAATGCAACAAACCATTCTGTGTGAGAGAATTCTCACTTCTTCCTACAGGAAGAGACAAATGTAATTCAGTATGAAGACTTAACACCATGCAAGTCATTACAAGCCATGTCTGTACCTCGAGCCCAGATCCAACGTTTAATGAATCCAATGGTCTTTTCTTCCTTGGTCCAATGGCTGCCAAAGCTGTGAGGTTGGCTTCTCTTTGTTGCATCTGGGCTAATTCCAACTGCTGCCTCTAATTTAAAAAGAAAACACCAACATTAATAATTATGATATACATTATCTTAAAGGACTTGTTCTCTTTACAGCAGACAGCTCTGTAGTTCCTACTGAAACACTGTGTTTCACAGCCATCTTTCCTCATCTTTCTAGACACTTTCACAAATTCCAGCACTCAGTCATGCTTTGAGCTCTGTGGATAGCACTGTGTAAGTAACACCTTTTATAGAGACCACACTGTGGTACTAATGCAGCCTTAAGAGGAGCCTTACAGCTGGTTCCTTACTTCATAAACGTTGTTGTTTCTCATTAACAGAAAATCTTGATCTAGTTTATGAAGCTGGATTAGTATTAAAAATCAAAGTTACCAGGTTCTGTGACCTGGGCATGTTTTTAATGCAAATTCTCAATTCCTTACCACACAAGCAAACATATCCAATTTCCTCTGCATAAAGAGGGAAATTTCTATATTTCCCCTGTATCACCTGAACCCAGCACCCAATATTGCCATTGTGAAATATTGTACTACCCAATTTAACAGGATGCTCCCAGTTGACTGCTAGTCCTTCTTTTCCCAGTGCATATTTGGATATTCAGGAAACATTTGAAGCAAGGTAGAGATACACTGCATGTTTATTTTCACTCGCCTCCAAAACTGCTGAACACTAAGAAATCATTAGAA
Source organism: Vireo altiloquus (assembly GCA_013396875.1). Taxonomy (NCBI): domain Eukaryota; kingdom Metazoa; phylum Chordata; class Aves; order Passeriformes; family Vireonidae; genus Vireo; species Vireo altiloquus. The sequence continues at coordinate 1,019,973 of VZRF01000394.1, forward strand.
ACAATGAGTTTCTCTGCCTGGGTTAGGTAAACTTGGGATGGGATAGAAACCCACAGTAAAGAGGAAAAAAAAAAACAAAAAACCAAACCACCACCAACAATAAAAAACCCCAAACAAACAACAACAACAAAAAAGTAGTTTTATTCCTCTATTTTGAGATACATCCTACTCAATAATTATAGATGCCAGCTGCTCTGGAAGCTCAACCCAGTCAAGTCTGCTGATAGACTCACTATCTTGGATCAGCCACCTTGCTAATACAACCACACTGCTGCCAGATCTACCAGCCGTCCAACTTGGAGCATGGGTGGAGAAGGAACGTTTTCCAAACATAAACCTCTGGTTTGACGTCAACCCTTGGATGATTTGACCTGCAACTAGTATAGCTCCTTAGCCCATGCTGCCCCTATTCCCAGGACTTGGAATATTGTTCAGAGGGGGATTCTCTGCATGAATGTGTGTGCACATCTTAAAAAAATTAAAGTACAACCATACCTTGGGTAGGAAAGCATCCAAATCTCCTCTCCTCCCCCATCATAAACCCTATGAATTACTTGGACTTCCTCACCCAGTCAATACAGATACCTTATTTACCAAACTTGCAACAGTCTATGATTTTGCTTGCTTTTCAGCTCCCAGAGATCCCACTTGCACAGGAGAAGAGCAGCTGATAACAACTGAGCTTGCAGCACCCATATAGTGTATGTCTGCCTTGCTATCACTTAAATAAACATGAATCCACAACAAAGAAGTATTTTGGGGTTTAGGGGGAGTGTTTTGGGGAAGAGAGCTTTTGGCTGGGTGGTTTCTGGGTGGGTGTTGTTACAAGACTTATTTTACTTCATAAAGATAGACTTCAGGGATGGTGGCAGCTTCACATCAAGTACTGCAGCAACTAGGCTATTTAAATAAAAACAGTATTTCAGGGCAAGATTCCTAAAAGGACACTGTTCCCCAGAAGACTCAAATGATTCACATGCTCAAGGTTTTTCAGGAGAAATCAGGGAAAGCAAGATTTTAACAAATACGTGGAGAATAGAACTTTTGGGGGATTTGTAGGGTTTTGGTTTTCTTTTTTTTAGGATGAGACAAATGTTTCAGTTTGAAAAACAATACTATTTGCAAGTCAGCTTTGATCACCCTATGTAGGCTTCTATTGTAGAAACACAGTAGTACTTCTTCAATGCCATCACTCATTGACCACACACACTATTCTTGCTTTTGTGTGCAGTGTAAACACTTAAAACCTTATTTATCAAAATTTACTCAATTCACTCAGCTTGGTTTTTTTCCAGCTATACAGTACTGCTTTCAAAAATACTTTACAGACTATAAACTTTCAAACTACTAGTATTTTGCAATTGTCTGAGGTTAACTCCAGCCAGCCTACTTGCATAAAATGTTTAAGATACACTTTCCTTTAATCTCAGTCTTGAAAATGTTTCTTGATATTCAAGAACACACTGCCAGTTGGAGATGGGGGAAAGCAAAACTTAATTAAAAAAACAACTTGAAACTTCCAAAACGATGAAAGATCGAGGTTTAAGAAACTACTTAAGCAGGAGCAATAAAATGCTTAGAATAAGCATTAAATCTCAGCAATAAAATGCTGAGATGTTTTGGCAGAGGCAGCTGCTGACTTCCAGCCTCAGCTGCCCAGGGCTTCAACACCTGGAGCCACCCTTCCTTACAGGCAGCCATGGAGCATCCCTGTAGAAGTGAAGTACTCCTCCCTGCCAGCAGTGTAGTTCAGACATCACGACGGTCACAGGTACAACCACAGTCTTCTTGCCACGAGAAGAGGCACTGCTAAGTGCCATGCACGCAGCACCCCTCTGGGGAAAGATTAAATTCCTAAAGGCTCCAGTGAAAAAGGAAACCAGAAGGGGAAAGATGATTTGCTTTAATTCAAGAACCATTACACTTAAAGCAAAAGGACTTTTCAAACCATTAAACTTAAGACAAAGCAAAACAAACAAAAGCCTTTATTAGTCTAGCCTTGTGCTTCCATCCCTGGGAATCACTAGAAAACATATTCCTTCTCTCTCAACAAGTAACACCCTACAAAACACACAGCAAGCAGCTTTACTGCAGTTGGACTTGTCAAAAACATGTGGCTGCTGAACACCTCCCTCTGGGTTGAAGCAGCATTGAAATAAGCCCCTCTCTCCTTTTTACAGCTGCTCTTGGTGGGCAGCCACGGCCAAGTGTGAGGACAAGAGGCAGAGCTATGAATTAAGTACCAGGAGGGCTTGGGGTTGGCATCAGCAGGGGTGGAGGGGACTGAGCTGGTTGAGGCTCTCACAGTGGAGCACCAGGATGCTGCTCTGGTTGAGGACTGGGCAATGCCTTGGCACCATCACCATTTACCCCACAGAATTCAAGCTGACGAAGCGTGCTGCTAGCACAGACACACTGCAGGAGGGAGCACTGCTGCTGGAGGGCACTGCTGGCAGAGAACCTACCAATAACAAAGGAGAGGATGACACTTGGGGAACTGTCTGAAAAAGATGTGCTTTCTAGAAGCAGAATTGATGCATCTTTGACCAGGCAGTTCCCAAGACAATGCTGGAATCACATGTCATTACCAACATCTGCTCTCTCCAATACATTTCCCACCTCCTAGCTAGTCAAAGGATTTTTCAAATCATACAGAATTTCACCAGGGGTTTGGAGCAAAAGAAAAAGAAAAATCAAAGTCTTGTCGCATTCTACACATCTCAGGGATTCTTCTGAGAACATAATTAAGACAAATGAATTTAAACACTCAATTTCTATAATGGACTCAACAGATTCCCATTAAGCAATATGGGCAGGCATCCAAATTGCCCTGCTGAAGCCAGCAAAATCATCTTTTCATCAAGTTTTGTTCTATTAAAAATTGCAGATTAAATGTCTAAACATTGTGTGAGCAGTTAAAAGCACAGGATAAGGAGAAGACAGGCAGATAATGTCAAGGGATACCCGAGGATACTGGCTGGCTAACTACTGCCAGATTTTCCTAAACAAGATTAGGAAAGAGCAAGAGGTGACTATGTAGAGTCAAATCTTTCTTTAACAGTTAGTTTTGTAGCACGTAAGTTAGAGAAGAAAGATCACTGCAGCAAGGGACAGTAAAAGTAGTATATACACTTTATCAAAATATAACAGTAGCTGCACCATTTCCCTTCTAGAGGTCAGTTTTATTAACATTGATGTCTGAGTACAATAGGATACAAAGAGAAACTGTCACACCCAGGTGAAACCATACCATCAAACCTATCTTGACAACAGATGAATCTTTTTCCTTGAAGACAGAAGTGTGTGATGGCAATTCCAGAGGAGCAGGGGGAAGCTGCACCATACATCAGACCCCCAGATGAGCAGGCTGCTCTTCAACCTGACCTACTTCATCTGCTGAAAGATGCTGTTGTTCCATCACAACACAACCCAAGACATGCTCTATTCTAAATTTGTTCCCCAAGAAGGGCATTAAGAGGGGATGGGTTCCAGGCAAGTGGCAAATGAATGTTCATTCTTCTTTTGCCCCCCTTTCTGATTTTCACATATGCTAAGAATTGCAGTAAAAAGAGTTCTAAAAACCTGTGTATAAAGATCAAATTGCTATGAAAACGTCTCAGAACTTGTAAAATAGTCTTTGTTGCTGCTGGCCTTTTTAATAATAAAAATAGGGTTTAAAGTCTGGTCTAGCAGCAAGCAGGAATCTCTAGGGTGACACAATAACCATTTTAGTTAATCTGACCTGCAGCAGAAATCAGGAAATAAGGTATGTTTTAAAGTCCTTCTTTACAGTGAAATGGCATTTGCAGCACGGCTGTAATCACACAAAATGAAACGTTTTAAAATTGACCTCTCTGTTCTTCATTCAATCCTCTTAGAAAAGTATTTCTTTTCCTGCTCACAGAAATTCTCTCACATCTCATACCCCACATTTCAGAAAATATGCAAAATCTATTTTTACTATTACACCAATGACATTTTTGAGGCACTTTAATATTAAAAAATAAATTTCAAGTTGTATAAGAAGACAAGAAGTACTTCAGCTATGAGATGCTGAAACTTTTACTTAAAGCAATACTGCAGTTGGTTTTAAACTCTTTTTGGTTACAAAGTAGGTGATAATGTGGTTGCCTGCCTTATCAGAGCCCAAATAATGCAAGTTATGCAAATCTCGAGGTTTTCCCTAAAGAACCCCTTAAACACAATTGATGAAAAGTATACAGTGCTACAAATAAAGCCAACTAATTCACAGCAGCTAATCCATGATGTGTACAGCAAAGGGTGGCTGTATTACAACAGGTGGGGGGAAAAAGAGTGTTATCTAGCTGAATACAAGTTCACCTTGGAAAAGGAATAAACTAAAGCCTTTGTGTCTGGTCACAGAGTACCCAAACACAGGATTCAGGTATTTGGTATAAGCTTTCATAGAAGTACATGAAACATTTACTCAAAAACATTTACTCCTCAAACACCCATTTCACCAGGGAAGGTTTTTCTATAGGTAGAGATGAGATCACCTGTCTTAGCCAGGGCTCACAGAGCAGTAACAGGACTGAGGTTAAAGACAAGCCAGACAGGTGGCCCTTGTCCAGCAGATGACATGCCAGCATTGTGCTGGCATGAGAAATTCATACCAGTGTCTGTTCTGCAGGCACTTCAATATACAAAGTACTAGGAAACAAATCTGAGGAGTAGAGAAAAACAATCTCTCTTCATTTGAACGCTAAGAACTTATGCTTAGGGGAAAGAAAAAGCCAAAAAATTGTCTTGGCAATGCAGTAACAAATAAATACAGCTCTATGCATGTAAATGAGCTCAGAAGAAATACTGGCAAGACAGATGTGGCTAAACACCACAATTCTGGACTTGGTTATAATTAATAAAAGAGAAAGACTTAAAGGTATATGTACAAGAAGATACTGTGTTTAATATTAAGTAAAAAGTGAGGATGTCTCCACATATGACATTATAGGCAGATAGAGTACAGGACAGATTAAATAAATATTTAAACTAACAGAAGAACTGGCAGGAAAGGAAACCAGGGAAGGCTGAAGACAACTTAATGTATGCCTAAGGGTTATGTGTGCTATCCAGCAATAAGTACATCAGGAGTAATAAAAGCAGTAGAGGTAGATGAACAAGAATTTGTATAAGACTTGCAGGGGACAAAAAAGAAAGGAATATAAGCATACAAAAGAGGCAGAAGCTTCCAATTCTATCAGCTTCCACAATAAAGAAACTAAACAATAAATTAACAAATAGTAAAATTCAAAGTAAGTCAAAGAAACTGTGACCAAATTTCAATGTCTACCTTTTTCTAGCTCGCATCTGTGAAAAAGAAACCTCAAGACCTAACTGAGCCTTTTATTGCCCTTTACTGTGCATTTTTAAAGAACTAAATACTAAGGTACCTTTTTAGTGGGGCCACTTATCTTTTCATCAAGTGACTGAAATGACTTTTCTCTTTTTTGTATCCATTCTCCTTTTCTGACCAGCTTTTTCAAGCAAGGTTTCACTGGGTTTCATTGTGTCCTCTGTTTAGTGCTTTTAAAGTTGTCTACTGCTCTCAGTCACTTCTCCCTTCATTGTCTTTGGAAGAAAGAACTGCAATTTTTTTTTCACACTCCCTTTAAGCATTTTAAGGAACTTGAGAAGAAAATGAAAAATAAACCTTAAAAATCTGCTTTCAATCCCAAGCCTCTCACACTGGTTGTCATAAAGCTCAATGAGCATTACTGCCTCCAGCCTCTACCTTTCCTATACAAAATTTTCTGCCCTACAGGTTGAATGCAGCTGAATAGCAGACTTCTCATATGGGGGACATTCTCTGAGGAAAACTGACACTTGGAGGCTGCATATTTAAACATTTACCATCCTCTCCTCTTGCCTATAATGCAATTTCTCTTCTTGCAATTGCTTCCTTTCAAACTGTTTTAATTAGCCATACAATTAGTTTCCACTGATTTTTCCCTCTGTTGTAATTTAGATTTAACAGCAGAAAGGCAGAATAGCATGCACTGGTTTGAAAGGCAGTCCTGAGTTATAATAGAGTTGTATGTAATACTGTTCATTTCTTTCAGGTTAATATTCCACAGACCTGCTTCAGTGGCAGAAGAGGCCCTACAGGGGCTGTGTCCCCCAAGACCAGGTGCTTTGTCTGTCTAAAAGGGTGCAATAAAATGTTTTGGAGAATAGAATATTTTTCCAGGATAGTCACAAAGTAATCTACCCATAGGAGGAGGGGGAAAAAAAATTTCAGTTGGTATTTGACATTTCCTAACATATAATTAACTCCACAGGAGGAAAAAATCTAGGGCACAGAGCCTTCCTGATTCCTTATTTTGCCCACTCTTGTTAAGAATTTTCTATGTGCTAGAGTGTGTATTGCCTTTTACCAGATTCTTGGTTTGCTTAACCATTATTGATACATTTCTGTGTTTTCTAGGACACTTGGAGCATGCATTCCCCTGTGCAGTCCCATCATCTTGTCTCACTTGGAGGCCCAGAGAAGTTCTTAGGAGTCTGGTATCAAGCACCAGGCTGTCCATGTGCTTTCAGACACTGCCTAGGCTAATTTTACTGCAAGGATGAGAAATAGCCTACAGTACCACACTCCAATGCAATGTATTCCACAGGTTTTGTTTCGGATGCTGTTGCTTAGGAGAAGACTGTTCAGTGACCACCAGCAGGCAGGTTTCTCTATCTCATCATGCAGTCCACCCAACACTTCTTGGCAGAGAACTCTCTGGATCTTCATCATCATTTTCTTTTTGTACTTTCAGCCCTAAAATTTCCTCTGATAGCAAGTTTCTAATCTAAGGCCATACTTAAAACTGGTTATATGTCCATTCTGTCTCTCAGACAAACTGAGAAAAGGCTATTTGCAAACCCAAGAACACAGTTAATGGAGTTTTGTGGGGGAGTTGTTTTCCTCTAAAGATAGTTGTTATCATCTTTCAGCCAGATGGTTTTAGGGTATTCGATGCAGTGTCTCAGCTGCTCTTTTCTTACATTCCTTCAAAACACCAATATGATTGTCACAAAGAGGCATTTGGTTTGCTTTTTAGCTCACCCAATAACATAACACTTTGTGGAATTTCCATTCCTGACTTTCTGCAAGACTTGTAACACACCAAATCTCTGATGATAGCCCTTTATAATTTGCAAGGCTACATTGCAGTGAACAAAATTTATGTCTCTGATAATCATGGGGGGTTTTTTTGTTTTTCAAAACATGCAGAAGCAGGTAAGAAACACTACAGAACAATAAAGATAATATAAATCAGGTAATTAAGCAAAAGCTCTTAGGATGTCACCAAAGACTCATAAAAAAGGCCAGTTGATCACAATGAGGTCTTGTTTTGCTTGCAGCATCCTGTGCTTGCATTTTTGAGAGATTCTGGTTAACTTCTGCCCTGCCACAAGAGTGGTCTTAAGTAATTTGAACTATTGGGGCCAGAAGAATACACAGAGAAGCAGCATAAGAGGAACAAGAAAACAAACAGCTTGAAAATGTGAGTTGGAGGCAGTAGGGCAAAGCAGCAAAGAATCAAGTCACAGTAACTTGTTGCCTGAGAACGTGAGAGGAAATAAGGGAGTTAGAAGGTTATATGAAACAGGAAAAGAAGATGGTAACTGTTGAAAAGATACTAGAGAACAACTAAAATTCAGTCATTACTATGTAAAACCCAGAATGCACTGAAATCATGCTGGCTCTTTGTTTGATGTTTTCAATAGGGGTTGTTTTGTCTCTACAAAAACCTTAGGGTTTGCTATGATCCTCTCAGTCAGTTGATACCAAAGGTAGTGAATTTTCTCAGCATCTCATCTACAGCTGTCTGGTATCTGTGTAAAAAAAATGCCCGAGTGCGTCAAGCAGGCAGAACAAGGGAGTGGGAAGATCTGTGCAGCCTCAGGTGAACAGAGCTGCTGGGAGAGCAAGCAATGGGGCAGGCAGATCTGCTGTCCATCGGGTGCTTGCTCCACACCCTTCTTCCCCTGGCTCAAGATGCAGCTGCTCCCCTTTCATCCACTGACAGATGCTACAAGGTGACACAAGGTAAGAGCAGGGATAAAGGTAGCTAGTATGGAAATAAACAAAGATGCTCTCAGTAAAATACCTGTGCACCTGCTCAACCCCAAGCAGCAATCTTGCCCAGATACATTCTGAAAGGTTTGCCCAGGCTCAGCCTTAGGCTTCTTGAAGCTGTACTATGAAAGCACACTCACTTTTGAAGAGGATGGACAGAAACACAAAGAAATTAGGAAAAATTTCTTCACCAAAAGGGTTGTCAAGCATTTGAACAGGTTGACAACCTAGGAAGTAGTTGAGTCACCATCCTTGAAAGTATTTAAAAAAAGGTTTAGATGTGGCACTTAGGGACATGGTTTAATGATGGTCCAAGGTTTGGCATTGCTGGGTTAATAGTTGGATTGGATGATCTTACAGATCTTTTCAAACCTAAATGATTCTAAGGGATCAGAGTTTATATTTAGAATTGTAGTACATACTGTTTAATACTGACATATTTACAGGGCTTCTGGGATGCACTGTTCATATGGCTGGCTTGAACATTTGACAGTACATCCTACACCTACTCAGTTTAGGAAAGCTCATTTCAGAAAAGGAGATGAAGCCACAGATAAACTACAAATACAGCAACGACAGTCACACTGACTGAATGTTTTCTTTGTAACTGGAAGTATTGTCGAAAGTGGAACAGGAAATAGCAGAAACCACCTAAAAAAAGTTATGGTTTAATAGTGCAAACATCAGGGACAATGAGAGGACTGTATCCTCTCAGTTTGAAGAGGCAGACAAGGCAGAATGAAAAACAGGGGTAATTTACCCAGACTGCAGGAACGCCACTGCACAAAGAGCTGGTCCATGAGAAGAGCAAGGACAAAATTCTCGAGTGCACAAAGCAGCAGCTTGGGGCAAGCCTTGCAGCTGTCTCAGAAGGAATGTGCACTTTCCATAGGCATTAAAATCTGCTGAAACAGGTGAAAGAGGGAAGTAAATACAGACTTAATTCATGGCAAGCTATATAGGCTAAGAATATAGGAAAGTAAATGACTTAGCATACGGGAAGTTTGAGGCAATAGGTCATGCAAAAAGGGATGAAAAGGTCACAGCAATTATGTATAGCCTTTTGGATAAAAGAATCCACTGCAGAGTCTCTGGATGTACTTCCAGCAATGTTAAAATGTTGCTTCCAGCTACTGGATGACAGCACATCCTGGATTTATAAGTATTCATTGTTAGGATGTACACCCTGCATTTTGGGAAATTTTGCTTTAGAACATGCTACAGTGCCATTACCCCACACCCTCTCCCTTCTCCCAGGGGGTCACCATCAACATATAAAAGACAGCTTTGAGGAAGGCAGGTCCATATTCATTCTTAAAGAACTGTAAGCAGACAATCAGGCTTTCCAGCAGACACTCGACAGGAGTGACCTGGAAAGGACCTGATTCCAGCTGACAGAGGTATCAAAGTTTCCAAGTTTGGTTCCTTAGGAGCAGACTAGAACCACAACATGATAAGACAGCTAGACAAGGGTAAGCCATTTCAAGCCTTCATCCCAGTGTGCACCATGCTTCTGTGTTACCAGCTCTAGTCTTGGGATACTTGATTTTTATTTTGCTTTTATTCCAGTCCTATTCATGCTTGCATTTTTTCAGAGCAAATATGTGCTGACCATTTTTCTCCAAACTGTCAATAAAGTGCTAATTTTTTCCAGCTGCATTTGCTCTCATTTCCACTCAGTCCTGAGATGGTCTCAGATGAAAAAAGCACTGCTGGCACAGAAGATGGGTGTCCTCATTCTCCATGGGAAGCTTGGAGAAGCTTCTGGCTGCCTCATTCTCTGGAGAACAAAGCAGCAGGACAGAGGGCAGGTGAATACCCACACAAGTATCTGTGCTGCCCCAAGAGGCACATCTGCCTCCTCTTCTTTTGGTGCATGAAGAAACATGCATGACAAAGAGTGGTGCACATTGTGTTAGTCTGGCACCAGGTGAGATGCACTGAAGGAGGGGAACTCTATTAGACATATTAGAACAACAAGCACTAAACTTAGATGCTTTCTCTGCTCTGTTGGCTCCTTTTTTGTACACCATTACGCCACTTTTTCAAAGATATCTCATGAACAGTATCAGTGAATCTAACCTAACCTTCTTTGTGCCCTAAATATGCAAACCACAGAGTATTTTTCATGATCTTACACATTATTGTTCAGAAAACAAGAGAAAAGGAGCTGCATAAATGAATTACTTTGCAGTCTTTATTAAAAGAAAGTACATTTAGAAACGATCAGATGATGCGGAGGTAAAGTCACCTACAAAACAAGACAGATTAGCATCACCCACTGATTGTTGATCCTGGTGGCACTAGAGGCAAACTGGGTAGGGCTTTAGGGCAACTTTGTACTCACAGATTGTACAAATGAAGAAAGAGTTGTAAGCAGAAACAAAGAATTAAAAGATGGATAGTAAAGCAAGTTCCTTCTCTCTCATTTTACAAATTTCCTCTACTATGGTGCAAATCCAGAGCATTGATTCGAATACTATTTTACTGGATTTCCATTTGTTTTGCCTGGGCCCCTACATTAATCCAAACAATAAGGGCCTTTAAAGCATTCATAAATAACCTGCTGCTGCTGCTGCTGGCACCTAGGAGCCAAGTGCAGCAATGTTAAGCAACAACAAATTTCATAGTTCAAGAGGCACAGTTAAGGAAAAAGGTTGCTCAGAAAATCACTCTCATTTAGCACAAAGATCCTTAAAAATTGCATGAAATCAGTCAAGTAACTATAGAAACCAATTTCTTCAGCTCTGTATCACACGTCTCACACCTCAATTGTCTTTATTATCGTCTGCTGTCAGATCCTTAATCAGAAATGTGAACAGGCTTGATGATTTATTCAGCAGGGAAAAGAATCTGTAGGTCAAGTGAAAAATTTCACACACACATACACACGCACACACATCTTCAACCTTAGGTACTTTCATTTCATTCTGTTCCCAGTAGCTCTGGGGGCAACTCCAGTGAGATCCAATATTAAGGCTCAATTAAAATAAGCTCCAATTAGTGGAGCTTTTTTCTCTCAGGCTAGAAAAGTCAGGAAATGGATATTGGGAAATGTAAAAAGTCAGCTACTGAGAGGAGGCTGCAGACATAAATGAACTTATTTGTTGATTTCTACAGTTGCTATGCAGAGGCCTCTGGGAGTAAAAGCTTAACCAGTCTAAGCTATAAACTAAAACCCCTGCAGCTAAACATGAACTGTGTGAAACAAGGGCTCCATTCCAGAACAGAAAACTGCTGGGCCCAGAAAATTAAAAGCCAGAGGCGTTTTCCATTTAAAACTAAATCCCAGTACCGCCTCCCAGCCAAAGAATTATAAGCAGTATCAGATTTACAAAACGAACAATTACCCTGGAAAAATGTAGCCTATTGTACAGTCCCAGATGCTAAATCTCAAAGTTTCTTTTTTTTTTTTTTTCTAATCCCACATTATATTCCTACCAAGTGTACTGCTGCAGTTTACAAAGGACTGTTTCTAGACAGGACTGAAACTGCAAAAATAAAATGTTAAAAAAAGAGAGCTCATAATTCATTGACCTCATTTGAAGCACTGCCCTTGCCTGTGGCAGTTCCTGTCCTTCCCCAAGGCCTCTGCAAATGGTATGCAGCAGCAAAATAAACCCTGACCTAATTGCCAGGACAGGGCTGCCAACCTTCTCTCAACACACAAAGGCAAGCATGGTAACTGGAAAGTCCTACCTCTTTCGCTTTCTGCTTTAACCGCAGCTGCTCTGGATCTTCTTTATTGGAACGGCTCTACCAAAGGAAGAGGAAAAAGACTGAATAGAAATTACTGGCATCCAAGCACCATCCTAGCCGTTAAATATTTAATAAATGACAGTTTTCTCTGGTGATTGAAAGATTTAGCTCCAGGGGTGAATGCCTCAATCCAGACTGGCTTCCATCCCCCTCCACGCACATACGTGCGCACCCCTCCTCATCTGGGCCGGCTGCCTCTGCTCTAGCCTGAGGCAAGATTAAGCTGAAAATGATGCTAACACTGTCAGTCAGGTCCAGTCTAGGCATGATGCTGTTCATGTCAGCAGCAGACACTTAAAAAGGACAGGAAGTATAGGAAAGAAAGGGAGTTGTATGCATGGAAGCACAACACGGTTCTTTCAACTCTAGATTAAGCTTCCACCCAAGTGGCTCCAGAATTCAGCCTGAAACAAAACCAAAAGAAAAGAATAAACAGAAGATGGTCAAGTCTCAGCTGATGAAGCAACATCTACTGTTGTGTTTTCTGGGGTTTCTTCTCTTCTTGAGGGGAGGGAAGAGAGAAGAAACTTATTCTGTACTATTAACAGCTCCATCAGGGGTTCATGGATGCTATGGTACCAGCTCCAAGGCTAGCCCTCTGAACTTGACTACAGAAAACAGATACACCTGCAAGGGTGGGGGGTTTCACCAGGCTTCTGTTTCAGAGGCAAAAAGAGCTCCAGGAAGGACATTTGTAGCTTTTTACTTCATTTTCACCAGTAGGAATAATCTCAGAAGAGGAGTTCACCCCACCACATATTTCAAAGAACTCTTGTGGACTTTTTTAAAAAATGTAAATAGGTTAAATCCTTTTCTCTATAGTCTCAATTATCCTAAACATTATAGATTTTCAGTGACAGGGTTAATGGTTACTACATTTAAAGCAGAAGTAGGAGAAACCTGAAGATGTTCACCAATCTAGAGTACATGACTACTTCCTTGGAAAGCCAGTCTTACCTTGGCTACTCGAAGCAACATTTCACGTTCCTCTTCATCTTTTCTCTGCTTTTCTAGGTGATCAAGCTTTTCCAGAAACTTCAGTTGTGCTCTGGTGTCACTACATACAATATACTTATCACTCCCCTGGAAAAAAACAAAGTTTGTTATGGACAAGCAGGCTTTTATATATGCCACTAGAGCTAATAAACCTAATGAGAACAATCTGAAAAGAACAACACCATTTTTCTAAGATGAAAAGTGTAGGCTGCTTTAGAAAGACCTCAAGTGGTAAGCAGTCATTTACACATCTCCTCTCCACTGAAGCATGTTTCCAGATGTCTGTGACTGCTAAGAGGTTACTGAACAAATGACATTATCAACATCCAGTCTATACTGACTACAGCAACAGAAGTCTTCCCTAACCTTAGACAAAAGACTGAAATTCTGTTCTAAACCAGCAACTTCATATCCAGTAAACATGCTAGGGAAAAAAAAAAGGAATTGTAAAGCACCAGGGCATCATATCTTTTCTCCTTTGAAGAGGAAAAAAAACATTAGAATTGGACATATTAAGTATGTAGTGTTTTGTGTTCTAGTTTCAGCCATTTAATGCAAAGTGGAAACAAGCATCACCTGGTATTTCCAAAAAGAAGTTTTATGTATTGGAGGGGTGGTTTAGAACAAGTTATAATGAATCTTAGGGGTAAAGAAGGTGAAATGTATTATACACTGTTTATTATAGCTTTAAGAACATGTTTTTGCCTCAGTGAATGCTTTCACAGGACAGTTGAAACGTAACCTGGGGAAGTCATCTGGTCCAGCCACCTGTACAAAGCTGGGCCAGTGAATACTAATGATTAGTTCCAACAATTGCTGGACACACAGGCATTGAAACAGGACTGAGGTCCTTTTGGTCTAAAGAACAGCAATCAGTAGTTTATTTTACATTCCATTTTTGCCCCCAGTGAAAAGTCTGAGTCGACATTTATTTTAGCTCAGAAAGGCAGAGAAAGGAAAGAACCAAAACATGGTCAACTGGCAATGAAAACTTGGTTTTACTACTCTGCTCTTCCAAAGACAGGCTTCTCGAGCCATGCGTCGGCCAGAGGGCATTTAGGCAACACAAGACAAGGAGCCCATTCTAGATGAGGCATGACTGTGCCACCTGTTTGCACCACTTTTTAGTGCACGTCCTACAGTTGTCTTCTTTCTCTGCTACTCTGTGGACTCTTCTTTTTTCCTGAGAAATTTATCCTGGGGCTTTTATCAGCCAAACACACCATGTACTTTCAGCAAGTCTTTGTTCTACCCTACCCCAATCTCGCACTGTAATAAAACAACTCTGACACACAACTATGCTGAAGTAAGCACAGGATATTTTACAGCTGTATTTTAGGGAAGGTTGTATGCTAGGTATATGGACTATCAGTGATTTTAGTTGTTCAATCTTTAGCTTTCAAGGATACTATACTCAGACTCTTCTTCACACACCCAGTTGTGCACTATGAAAAGATGGAAGGAAAGTAGAAGTTTTCTTGGGGGGCACTGTTGTCTCTGAATTTTCATAACGGAGTCAGAGCATGAAATCAATCCCTTTTCTGGTATTATGTTTGGTCCTTTTCAATCAGCCACCTCATCGTCATGTATTACCAACAGTGGCTCAAAACACACCATATGCTGCAACCAGAGACATTCCCAAGCAGCATATGTGGCTCTGCAAAAAAGTCCAACAAACCTTTTCCCCCCTCTTCTATCACAGCTCAAGGTTTTTTTAACTGCTCCCCACAAAGTATATGCTGTTCTTGAGTCACTCTCAGTACATCAGTACAACTTGTTTTGAAGCAGCAGTTTATAATAATCCACCACCATGCCACAATCCTTTTAAAAGGACAAAGAAGAAAGCTGTAGTACCAGAAGATTATTTTTTCCAAAGTTTAGAACTGTTTCACTTTGGAATACGCAGATATTTACACATTTTAAGACAAATCCATGACCCTATACCAACCAGAAATGTAAGTCCCACAACCAGAAGCTCCCTAATGCACTACCACGAGCTTATATGGGACAAGAAATAGGAGCACCCATAACTGTATTTCAGCCCATCATCTGTTTTAAGACAGCTTATTTCAGGAATTTTTAAAACAGGAACACCTGCAGTTATATTTTGTCCTACTCAAACTTCTCTGTGGTCATTTAGCAGGGAATTGCTGAAAAACATTACATTGTACCCCTGTTTTCATGACTTGTAGCCAAGCAGCCAGTGCTGCTATGATGAAGCATTATCACCTACATCCTATGGCCCTATAGATAATGCAATTTAGTGTTGTGGTGTTTCAGTGCTACTGAATGAGGGGAAAACATTTTCACGGAGTGCTGTTCTTGCTCAGCACCACACCATGCCTCTCAGAGCCATGAGCCCCAGAGCTTCAGCAACAGGACCATGGCAGCTGTTTCATGCTGGGATGAATCCACATAAAAACCCTTTCCCTTTATGGTCTTCCAAAGGCTCTATACGAGCACTGCAACAAGAGTTGCATCACAGAGGGCAGCTCACAACCATCTGAAAGGCTACTTCTACTTCACATAAAGAGACCACCATCATAGTTTTATCCCTATTAAGTCAGTGATTTCCAATTATATTTTTTCTTAAATTTAGCAAAAAAAGGACAAAAGTTGACAAGCCTACATGATGGCATAGCATGAAGCTTTTACCCAGCCAATTCACTCTCTCTGCAGGGCTATCTATCAGAGGAAAGCTGCTAGACATGAGCTAAGAAAATAGGGAAGAGTTTCTTGAGTGTGATCCCATGAATTACTGGCATTTTTATACCAACTCCTCCCCTAACAATAGTTTCTTTGGTTTCACCACATCCAGCCCAATTACTGTCTCTTTGTAATGACGATAGGCCAATACGAAGCCTAATGGAGCAACCACCCGACCCTCCTGGAAAGGCTCTGGGAATTTATCTGACATACAAGCAGCCCACATTGTGCAGGGGTACCCATCAATAGCCCAGAAGGAAAAGAGAAACAGGGGGTAAGGACTTTGGGAGATGGAATACAGGGCTGTATAAATACCTATATTAATACATAACAGGACTCCAACACCCTGCAGTGTTCTCTTCTTGAACTTAAGATTTCTAAAAGCCTGTCAGCACCTCTCACAATAACATTACTCACAAAGGTAATCCTGTAGGACGCTCCTCTGTCGCGTAATACCATCTTCCTAACAAAAGAGGGTATCTGTGTCTCTAAGATTACTGTGCCCGTTACTTTTGCGTTTTTTGTTTGTTTTGCTTTTGAGAAAAGAGGAAAAGAAAGCCAGCTTATTGCAATCTTATAATCTTATCATTGCTTCTGGCAATTCAATCAGACAAAAACATATCTGTTTTTCTATTGCTTTAGTTCAATGGGAAAGAAACCAGCCCTATCCAGCCTACTGTCCAAAAACATTTCCTTCTGTTCTGGCTGTCTACAAGACACTAACTCCTTCTGGTTGCTGTGGACTTCAGCTTCCTCCTCACTTTTGCTTACAAGCTCAATTGAACCTCCCACTTTGGAGAAAAAACATACAACACGTGCAGTTTTCTAAAGTCTTTTCATAAAAAACTCTGTACTTTTCCTGTATTGATTTTCTTTTCTATTCCATCTTCTTCTGGCAAGAAACAGAATATTCCAACTGCTCCAGACAACACCGTAAATACTTAGAAGTTTCCAAATAGCTGCTCCTCTTTACTGTTGCTGCTCCGGTACTGAAAAGCCTATAAAAAGTGTTCAGTACAAAAATAACTTCTATTCCATCAGTTGGTTGTTCTTGTAAATTTCATTAAGAATAAAGTTCTTGTAAAAAAACTCACACCTGAACAAACAGGAACCTAAGAGTTTACAGATACATTTGCTTCTAACTTCTTTTTTGTTTTCCTAAAACAGCTTCACAATGAAAGAAGTAAGGATTTTATTGCATGACAAAAAAAAAAAAAGAGCAAGTTGGTTGGGCCAGAAAATTATCACTTCCCATAGATCACTGGGACACAATACACTTTATATTGAATGAACCTAACACAAGATGGAGGAGAGGGAATATAAGGTATCATGGGGCAAAAAAGAATCTTAAGATGGAAAGGGCCTCTGCCTTCACAAAGAGCACTTTCTAAAAGTAAAATAATCAATTCGGTTTCCCAAGGCTTTTTACTGAGCCAATACTGCTCAGTTCTACCAATAGTAAATGCAAAAGGAAAACACAAGCCCCTAAATCAATTCACCATCAAAAGTATTCAAAGTTAGCTTTACATTTACCACGTAAGAGACTTTGTATAACAGCCACCACTGCTATGGAAGACAAGAAACACATGCATTTAGGCTTATGCTGGCTTTTAAGAGCACCTGTCCAACAAGTCAAATGGAACAGTTATTTGCTGGGCTAGAAACAGCTAAAACCAGACTTCGGTAGATATTGAGAACGCAAATGTTGCCTGTGATGTGCCCACACTTGGAATAGGTTTACCTTCAAGGCTGAAAAGCAGGCAAACTTCGGTGCAAAACTTGCTAATGATTTCCTTTACCTTGTGGGTTGATACTCTGTGCCGAGCAATTACAGTTAGTTTTTCTAGGAGCCCTCGTAATCTCTCCTGTGTAGCGTGGGAGATCAAGTTCACAACATCAGAGTTAAGTTCCATAATGTCATGCCTTTTACCTGTGGAAGCAGAGAAAATCCATTACGTGTTTTAGTAGTAGCTGATAATTGAAATAATTAGCACAGCAGGTATTCTGTTCCCCCTGGAAGTCATACCCATTATGAATAAAGGTTTGGAGATTATGATTTTCCTGGTAAAGTCACAACTTCAAAGATCTTAGACATTACATTAATAAAACTTAGCCTGGAGCTTCAGAAAATATAGACATTGTTTCACTTAGCCTCCAGAACCACTCTCCTTGCAAGGTCATTTATAGGACAAAGTTAATAAGAACACAAATCAAGCTTCATGTTCAGGGAAGGGGAGAAGCGGTAGCTGTAGAAATTAGTGCCATATTCTGTTAATTCCAGTAATTAAAAAAATACAGAATTACATTTTGCCCTGCTTGACACCGCGCTTGTTAACAACTCATGACATTTATTTGACGAGCAGGAACGGGTTTTGCAGCGCACTCCAGGCACACGAGACCCTCGGAACTGCCTTGACTGACCGGCACGGGGCAGACAGACCCAACCACGCCACGGCAGCCGCTCGGACAGCGCAGATTCCAGTCCAGCCGGGGTCATCCTGCCACCACCTTCGACCTTTTCTCTGGGGCTGCCGCTGATTCTCCACGTTTCAGCAGCTGCGACCGAGGCTGCTGACAGCTCCAGGCAAAGCTGTGCCTGCCCTGCACCCAGAGCTGGGCATCACCTCTGTAACCTTCCCGCGGCTGCAGGCTGCCGACGGACAAGCCTTCCCATGGTGACACCACCGATCACTCAACACGGCTCCATCCAGACACCTGGGCGGCAGCGACTTTTCCCTGGTAGGCACGGCAGGCAGCAGTTCCACATGGCTCGTACGTTGTACCTGTCAGAAGCACTTTTCCTTGCCCTACGCTGCATTAACAGCAGCTGTAATACTTTATGATGCAATATACAGCACGCCTTCAAAACCCATTTCAGTATTTACTGCCAAGTGAAGTGTTAAGAATGGATAAACAGCACACTGTAAAAAAACTAATCACCTATTTCATTTGCCTTTGCTACGGTAACTGAAAATGAATGACAATCTTACAAGACGGAGAACCTATAATGTTTTCCCAGATACAATCAAAGCATTCCCCGTTTGATCAGTAGGCATTGGCCTGTAACTTAACTGAGTGCAAAGCTCATTTTGCTCAAGCACCTCGCAATAATTCCTCAGCAGCTTCTCACTAGACTACCAGATTACTGAAACACTGACTTGAAGACAAAAATAAAATCCTCCCAGACCTCAAGATCTCCCTACACACACACATATTTCTTACTCCAAAGATGTCTCAGTTCAAAAGCAGACATGTTCACTTTCTGAATTGCTCTACTCCCTGGAAGTATTCCTTTCCTTGCAAACAAGCACTTTTCATTTATGACATTAATTATTACTATTATTATTATTGATTTGGAACAACTACCATTCTAGCTATAAAACAGCCAGGCTTCTATTTTCCATTGTCTTTACACCCACAACCAGCAAATTACCCTAAAAATACTCTCTCTGTTTTTGCAGAGCTCTTTATTTTTCCTTATACCCACTTCTCACAGATGACTGATTAATCTTCTACTGAATTTTGAGAAATCTTCTATGCACCAGTTCTGACGCGTATTTTCCCCTGCTGCTGGAAACACAGCACTTACTATGCCCCATACAGCTCAAGATGACACATTTGGCTGACCGGGGCAGGAGCACCAAGGTCGCAGGTAGCACTTGCAGGTTATGTGCTTGTCACAGGCTAACTGCTTACTCTGGACTAAGAACCAGTTGTGTGTGGAAACAGAAAGACTTTGTGAACACGTGGTTGAGCCACTGTGACAGGATTGTGACTGCACATTCAGGCTTTCCTGGATGCTCAGCTGTAAAACTCAGTGTTCCAGCACAGCAAGTACTGGGCAGAGGGCACGAGCAAGGAGCTGAACAACATGCTTGGTATGCTGTCCATGGCAGTGGGACCAGCCCACGTGCTGCCACACAAATTCACGCTCCCTGCTCGGACACAATACAACATTGCTAAACAACAGTTATTATTTTCTCAGAAGGTAACAGCTGAAATGATACCTACACCAGGAACTTCTGGTAACACAGGCATTCAATGCACATTCCACAGTACTATTCATTATACAGACAAACAGCTTCGACATCTCTTTTGTATAAAATTAACAAAAGTTTTTTCCACAGAAGGAGTCATAAACAAAGGTCTGCTCCATGGGTACTGGAAGTTTGAAACTTCTTCCAAATGTTAGTCAATAGAGTACATATACCCAGACAGGCTGAGGAATGCAAAAACTGTTAGGGAAGTTTAATACAGTGTAACACATCAAGCTAGAAGCTGCTGAGATAGAAAAGCACATTTAAGTGTTTTGATGCTAGCATCTTTATGGTTGTTAAGTGTTGCATCAGGTTTAAGAGTAAGAAAGCTGCTCACTTCTCGCATTGGTTTCTTTTTTCTGGTTGTGCTTCAGACTGTTTCCATGTAAAGAAAACCTTAAAGGTCAGTTGTTTCCTAGAAGGGGAAGTAAAAACCCAGTGTTGTTTGGTAGAAACACATGAATTGAGATTGTAGGTCTTAATAGTCCCACGTCTTTCCTCAAAGATGGGAGGCTGGCTGACGAAAGAGGCAAGGAAACACAACATCCATACATATCTGCTATGCGCGTTTTTTTCTCACCTATGTTCAAGATCTTACTCTGAAGAGCTTCTGAAGAGAGAAATGGTTCATCTCCACAAGAGTGAATCACTGTACCAATGAGCTCAGAGTTTTCTGACAAAATGCACGCATTCTCCTCATTGAGATTAACTCCAGCCATAGAAGTCACATCATTTATGTCATCTTCATCTCTACGAAAGAGGAGACCAACATTTTATGCTTTGTTCAGAATAGACACAAAGAAAAAACCTCGACTATCAACAAGCAGCCACATTCACATATCCCTATATAAAACAGATGCTTAGTGTGGGTGTGGACAGGGAGCTCCCAAAAGATCTCACACTTCTGCAAAGCGCCTCTGAAACATTAATTTGGCTAATGCCTCAGTTGCTAGGCATGCCTTTGTATGAAACTGATATTTTGAGCAAGCTTGGAAACCTAGGACTGAGGTAAACCCGGAATAAAAGTTCCCACAACCCCTAACCCTGCACCACCACCCTTGCAGCCTGAAATTTGTTCTGAAACTAATTCACCAGGTTGAACCAAGTGTGGAATTAAGTTGAATGTTGACTCACTGGACTATAAACAAGCCCATTTTCTAACCAAGATGCATATCTTGCAAGCCGAAGCTTAAAGTACAAGCTTATAAGCACAGACCTGATCTTCACTTTCTTTAGCGAGTTCCCTTAAAACACAGGATGCAAACACTCCTTGATTATATACCAGAACCAGTCCAGACCTTGTCCTTTGGATCAGTCCTACCATACTTATATACATAGTGGAGAAGATGACACTGCTTCTGAAGCACTACGCCAGAGCTCTAGCTGCTAACACCATTAGCTGGATTCTTGTGTAGCAGCTTTGGACTACATGTTCAAAACAAAACACTCAAATCTCGCATATTTAGGGCAAACATCACTCAGACGAGCTGTAACAACCTGTGTGCTTCAGCTTAATGCTGTTTTAAAAGATCATTTAAGTTAAAACACTGAATGAATCTTATATGGGAAAAGTTATTGCACCACTTTGGCAGTGAAACAAGTTAAGGTTTTATCAACTAAGTTTAGATCATCACAAAAAAGCATGTTTACTTCACAATGTGACAAAGGCCCTAATGATGGCTTCATGGACTTAGGGCCAATCCAAAACAGACATCTACAGTATTAGGACAGATTGAGTGATTTCACTCAATCTGAACGTCTTTTTATTTGGAAAACAAAGAAAACAAAACCAACACACAGAGCCCTCTTGAAAAGTATTCTCTGGCAAGGTTTGATAAAGTTCACATTCAGAAAACACTGTGTGGCCTAAATAACTTTTGAACAACGGGTTAGCCAGAAATTTCCTTTTCTAAGGTGAAATATTTCTTGGAGGCTGTTTTTTGACTGACTAGAGGTAGAAGCTGAACATATTAGAACATGAGTTGCAGCTGAGGTTGAGCAATACTCAAAAGACACAAGAAAATGTTGGGCTATTTTTCTTAAACGATATCTATATTTTCTCCTTTAGGTTTCAATATGTTTCTATGGCACAATTCTTCTGCAAACTTCTGGAGAGAGACCCAGCGAGAAAAGGAGTCCAGCCTTGAGTCCAGTCTTCTTCTACCCCTCCTTCTGTTTGTGTGTCCTCATTGCTAGCAGTTTCTGGCCATGTGTGTTCAGGGAAAAGGAGACCAAATAGATTCTCAAACCAGCTCCAGCTCTTTAGGTCTAACTAGCCACAACAGCTTCCCAAATAGGTGTGTGCCCCAAACCCATCATACTAAGAAAAGTGTTAAACTCCAGGACTGCCAGAACAGTTAGATGTCCATAGATACAATTTAAAGCAGAAGACAACAGTGCAGAACAGCTTCCCTCCTCTTATCCCTTCACAACCAGCAACTGAGCAGCTCCAACTCAGGCTATGTCAGTCTAACAGAGACCCTGAACTTTGAACAAGTGTGTCAATGAAGCTTCACAAGATGATAATTGAGTGCTAACTGATCTTCACAAGTACATTGCAGTTTCCTCTTCTTAGTGACCACGACAGAGAAGACTTTGCTGATGGCAAAGACAAGAATCCCACTGAAGCACAGCGACTGTCACAGATCTTCTGGCAAAATCAGCACAGCTAGCACCAGGAACACACATCACAAGCTATCAGTGCTGGAACCTGACATTACCCCAGTGGAACTGTTTATGGAATTCCAGGAAGGATGCTTGCATCCCAGGTACAGCTGCATAGCATGCAGTTTCAGGAAATAATCTTTGCTTTTAATCTGGCCACATACTACAAAGGCTCAAGCAAAGAACAGATAAACTTCTATACTATATATCTCCATTCTTCTTCATAGAGAAGTTTAATTTCTCTATAACCTGCCTTTATCAGGCTACAATTTTCTCGATGATTTCCATGCACAGTCTCTCCAGTGCGTACAAACATACAGGAGTTTATATGCAAGCAGACATCTCTACCTCTACGGTTCTTCAGGGCCAATTCTAACTTTTTCACTGTGAGACATAGGTTTGCATTAAATCATTGAGTCATTAGCTTTGATGAAAGATATGAAAACACTGCTGCACTTACTTTACTTAACCCAAAGAAATTACGACTATGTTTCCTTAGAAAAGTGCTCACTAAAGATTAATGAAAGTTTCAGAACCCATGTAAGTTCATACTTTTTACTACTCTTTTTTTGTTGTTCAAGCAAATCCCCATACTTGGAGTCAGCTTTAGAAACCATTCTAATAGGGTGATAAATTTAAAATATTACATGAAGGTGTTTCTGATGGATATCAACTTGCTTTCACTTTCAGCAATCCCTTCATAAAGCCCCTTTTCTGAACCACTTCCTTTAATGCTTTTTGCATTTGATCATGTTGCACTCAGAAATCACCAGGAAAAACTCACCCAGCTGTTCTAAGTCTCCAGTGACTTAAGCTTAGTAGGACAAGGTGGAAAAGAGAGCTCAAGAATTCTGAGTGATACACTGCATGAAGTCAGGTTTGACATTCATACTGACTACTCACTGCAAAAGAAGCCCAAGCAATGCAAATGCACCTCACATCTATGAGTTTGCCTCCACTGCCTGAAAAGTGAGTCTGTGGCACCCTCTGGTGTCTGATGACCGCACCTGTCTTCTGAATCCCTCTACTCCATTTTATCCAAGAGTCAAAAACTGGAAGGGCACACTGAACCCAAACCTCGGCACCATCGCTGACAACTGCCCAGGCCAGAACAATTCCAGCCAAGCCAGAAAGTTTCATGTGCTTTAGAGAATAATTCTATTAAACCGAATAAATTCAAAACAAACACCTGAGGATGAAATACGTGACATTTCTTTTTTTTTTCCAGAGTGCTCTAGCATATACTTTACAAAAATGTGTAGATCAGTTTACAAAAATCTTGGTTTTTTTAAAACAAACTATCTCTTAACATGCCACAGTGCAATGTTCATGCTTAGCTAAAACAATATCTAGAAGGCTGGAATGCCTTGTAAATTTGTTGGGTTTTTTTCTGTTTGTTTGCTTGTACAGTCACATCAATTACAAGGCACACTCTCTGCTCATAACAAATTCCATCACAAAACCTGAAACCAGGCCATGGTGCCTCTCTCTGCCTCATACATGATCAGCAGTTGATGGATCATAGGTCAGAAAGTGTAATTACAGCAGTGAATAGAAGAAACACTGAGGGTATATCCAAACACGAATTCTTCAGAGACAAGAGACTCGACATAGAAAATTTAAGGTGAGTTAGAGATTTCCTATCTAAATTCTCATGGACTTATGCTACTTTGGAAATCACAATCCAAAAGCAAGAAGATAAATCTCTATTGGATTACACTGTAAAAGCAGGTTTTTTCCTACACTAAGAATTTAACAATTCAGGGAGCAACTTTCAAGAATCCAAATTTTGCATGTAAGACAGCTAATATATTCCATTTGGAAGATCATGGAAAAAATGTTTCCTTTTTTTTTGTGTACGAGTTTGTTTGTTTACTGCTTTTTTTATTACAGTATTTATGAAGTATTTATGTTCTTTTTTTAACATCACTAACCAAGATTATATCCCACATTATATTCTAAAATACATTTCATAAGATCTTGAGGCAGCTGAACAGAGTTATTGCTTTAACATGAGCTTTTCATTGCAACTTCTGGCAAACACTGTTTTTAAGTGTTCACTGTATACTGCATGTTACTGTAAACAGCAGCAGCTCTCTGTCTTCACCAGTGCATTCAAAGCTGCAGCTTTCAAGAGATGATAAGTCAACTGGTCAACAACATAGAAGTGTCATCGTATCTGCTTTTTTCCCTTGGAAGAGCAATGTCAAACTTGCCCAGAAGTGGTAAGACTAGTAATATTTATGGGAGTCTGTACCTCTGATCCAACATCACACTTCATAGCTACAGAAATAATTTCTGCTTTTGAAAAGTTAATCAGTAGTTGCCAGAACTAAAAGCTTTAAGCACTCTTGCCAATCTAAAGGCCTACAGAATATGACAGAAATCATGATTAGAGAGGTAGTCAAAGACTTTCACCCGTACACACAGAAACAAGCCTGTAAGAGGAGCTAATAAAAGATTCTGAAATGCAGCACAGAGCTTTAGACAGGTTAAAAGCCAGTCCAAGAAATAGTTCAATGCTATCAGACCATGTGCAAAAAACCGAGGTTCTATCTGCTTTAATCCTATTGAGAGACTTTAATACAAAACACCTAGATCAGTAATTGTATGCACAGGATGGAGATCAATATGCCTCCTCTATGAGTGAAAAACTGACACAAAATCCAGCCTCACCAGGACAGTTTTCTTACATTAAGAAATTAATTAATTAATTAATTAACATCTGCTATGAGGTAAAAGTTTTAAGGTTACCCCTTGCCAATGAGTACTATAATGTGAAAAACATGTATCAGAAAAAAGCTTCTAAAGAAAGTTGCTTTTATTTGGGCTCCATTTGCACCTCTGTACTTGTCTTTTCCTTTTGTTCCTTCCTATACTTAACTTCTGATACTGATCATTTTTACCTGCAGGACGTTGCTCCATTCTCTTTCATTTTCGCTTTCTGAACAGGAGATGCTTGAAGTGACAGAATTTTATTCCTTGGAAGGGTAATTTGTTTCAGAATGGAACCTAAAACAAGCAAAGAACATGCTGTAGTCAAAAACAAAATGCTAAGACCACTGTTAAGCAGTTCATTCTTTTAGGTAAGGCTACTGCAGACTCAGTAACAACTAATTAGGTCCATCTGAAAACCACACACTCTAGAACCTTAGATTCTACATGTTCTGTATGGCCCAAAGCCTCACACACTCTCAGCAAACACCCTCCCCTCTGTGCTGATCAGGGAAATGTTTCAGTGAAAAGTGGCTGGCTGAGACAAACTTATTGTGCATCAACTTGCTGAAGGAAAAAGCAAGGTCTCATGCAACAGTTCTCAAAAGCCTAAGTTTAGAGGAAGTTCACTGCAAGGAGCTCAGTCACAGTATTTTAACAAGTACGAATGTTTGACTGACATGCTCTTAGCAGGTGCCAGAAGTCAATGTGACACAGATTTTCTCACCAGAGCTCCAAACAGACACTAAAGACGTTCAACTTAACGCATAGAGCTGGTTGCTCCCTACAGACAGCCACCCTCCTGCATTCCCACAATCTACCAACAGCCTGCACTTACTTCTATACCCCAGCAGTCCTCCCCCTTCTCCATGAAAAAGGCTCCACTTTACCTGCAGGAAACTGGTTGGTTTGAACAAGTGTATTCAGCAGCATCTTCTTCTCAGCAGATGTCTGCAGGGTGAGCACTGATGGCTGTGGGAGCGTGGATACTCGCTTGACAAGGGTTCCCGATGGTTGTTGGACTACCTGGAAGTGGAATATCCAATATCAAGACTGAGAAGAGCTAAAAATACAGAGAAGTAAACAGTATCAGTGTTTCCGTTTAGCCAGAAGTGCCACTGGGCAGGTATGCTTGTCTAGATTTCAGTTTAAAGCAAACAGCATGCTCACAAAAAACTTTGTTTTTTAACCTCATGTCAAGAAATCTCAACAATTGGTGGTGAGCTTTAAACTCATTCAGTGAGCTCTAACAGACACTTCACCCCTACTCTATACTGATAACTCTATTAGACAAGTTTCACTAATTATTACACAATCCACTGCACTGGGAGGCTTTCCTCTACATAAGTCTATTAAACTTGTGAGTGAGCCTGCCTACCAATAACTTCAACAGGATAGGGATCACAAACACCTAGTTAAAAAGGGAGAACACCAAAACAACTGAAGTCTTGCACAAAATACTCTTCCTGCTAAGAATTAAAGAGTACACTCTATAAAATTACCAATGCGTTTTTGGAACTGCAATATCAATTGTACATTGAGACGCTGAGTTTCCAAGTGTTGGGCTAAAGTACACTGAACACATCAGTTACCAGGAACATGAAGTACTAAACAGCAACACCTAAAGTGAGCAGAGCCTCTACATAAAGACATCAGTACACAGCTGAAGGGTAAAAAGGAAGGCAGTTCATAGTTTTGTTCAAAGAGACTCTTCAAAGAAACAAAACCAGATAGAAGGATGTCATCACAACACAGACCTACAGGAACATATTATTGGCCCATAAATACTAATCCTTCCTCTTCAGGGGCAGCTGTTAAAATGCAAGAAAGTAATAAAATTGCAGCATCCCTAAAAATTTCACTTCTAAGCCTCCTAGCTAGCAGAATGTGGGCTTCAGCTCTGATACATCTTAAAGAAAGTTCTTGATTACAGGTAGTAGAAAGACATTACTTTACCAAAGTATAAAATGATCGATATCTTCAAATTGAATCCTATTTTTTTAGCAGCAAAAAACGAACATAAAGAAAATGTCAGGGTCAAGAAGCCATTTTTCTCCTCTACATATTTTATTCTTACTTCAGAAAGTCTAAAGAGTGCTTTTACAGCAAGACTGAACAATTGTAATTAAAGAACTGACATTTACAATATTTCAGAAATTAGGCTCTCTCCTTCTGTCATCTAACTTCGCCTTTATTAATAAATATCATCAACATAAGCATCACACATTCACAAAAAGAGGTACTTTGTGTATCAAGGAGTCAAGATACTCCCTCAACCATCTCCATATAGGTAGCACTAACACAGAACAACTGATGTGAAAGTGGTATCTAAAAACCTGACAGACAGTTCTCGAGAAGAAACATTAGGATCCAGAGGAGGTAAGAACTACAGGAGTACAGGGACAGACTGCAGACAGAGATGAGGCTCACAGATGCAGCACTTCCTCATGGAGTACAACAGATTTAACATTTGCTTCCATGTGTTTTTACTAAAGCTTGCTTTGATCTCTCAGAAAGACCTGGCTTCCAGAGCTGTGAACAACGTTAACAGTGTCCTTTGTGCGTTCAGATAATTACTGAGGAGCCAACCAGCTTGGACACACTGCTCACAGGCTCCACTAGCACTGGCACACACCTAGAGACCCTCCTTACCACCAGGAAGAACAACGCTTCATCTTCAGCACGCAAAACACTAGAACAGCACGGGAAGAAACATAAGCATTCCAGACTGAGGTACAGCAGACAAAAGAACAGAGATAGGAAATGTGGAGACTGGGATGTAAATCAAGTAACTGAGGAGGCTACATCGCCAAGGAACAGAAAGGATGTGTTGGCAGTATAGCCCATTTTCTGTTTGCCATTCTAGCTTGAGACTAACAAAAGCTGCAAGTCCTTGGGAGTTGCAATGGGAGAGAACAACAATCCTGAAAATTTCAACAAGGATCCAACGCCAGAACAAAGCATTACAAAAATCGGTAATATCTGTGAGAAGGACTTATTGCCCCTTTTCTTCACGTTAGCAGCAAGAAATAATGAAGAAAAGGGACTGTTCCTTTGTGCCCTGTTAAGTAGCTTGATACACAAATCAGAATAAAACCACCAATATTCTAAAGTAAAAACATGCAGCTGCATTCAGCTGACAACAGAGATGGCTGCCTGAGAGAGACTTTGATTGGCCCCACTTGAATTTGTTTTACATTCATAAAACAAAGTCCGGAGATCAGCAGAGGAATGCTGAGGTATCATCACACACAAGCTGTATTGCTTCATGAAGAAAGAGCCTCACTAATTGAATGCAAAAGCAATGTCCAGGACAAAAAAAATAATCGAGGCAACTGTTCACAAAAGCTCAGATCTGAGGGGACTTGACACTAACAACTCGCTAAGAACAAGCAGTTCCAACTGCATAAACACTTCACTCCTTGATTCAATCCTTAATAATCTCCAGAGAGTGTCACTGGTAACTGTGGGGACTACACCATAGACCCCTTGCTGGTTATGCTTGACAAAAGCTGTAGTCTCACAGCAGCTTTCTCACCACTGGATGCCAGCAGCTGGTAATGTAAAACTTCATTTATTGTGCTTTAACAAGAGACAGAGTAATACTAGAGCAACACAAACTATTTCCATGATGAAACTTCTTTGTAAGCCAACCCCCTTGAATGAGGTAGTGTTAAGAAAGTCACAGGAGAAAATCCTTCAAAACGTGCAACTCTCACAGCACAGGAGTGCAATCAATCCCAACAGCACCTGTGAAGAACAGGTCCCTCAATGTCCACACAGTTTTGATAACCATGCTACAGAAATGAAAAGTTTCATGTGGCATCACTCCAGTCACAAATTTGATATTAAAATACAGCAGTGCTGCATTCTTGAGCACCACTAACATTACAGTGGAGCTTTCTCATGAAAGTTCGCTTTAAATTCACTCAAGCACAAGAGGCCAAAATTAGAAGGGGCATGCAGAGGGAGTGTATGGCATCAGACACCCCTGTGGGCTGAAAAGGGAAAAAAATTGCTGGCAGCATTGTATGGACAGATTTGCACAGCTGGCAATGTGCTTCCTTTTTCAGCTGGCAGTAGGACCCTTCTGTTTAGGGAGGGCAGGTCCAGATTTGTTTTCTTACGGGAGAAAATAGACCCTCTGCCCTTTCAAGGAAAGGCATCAGGGAAGCCCTAGGAGATACAGCCACTTCTACTAACTTGCCCTTTGTGCCAATAAGTTGTCTGAACAAACACCAAGCTCCTGATATGGCTAAGCTGTGAAGCAGTCAACTCAGGCCTTCAACTGTATCTGAGAAGAGTTAAGTATTTTAATCACTGTGCCTGGGATCTACCCAAATGAGGATAAAAGCATGTTTTGTATGCAATTCAATATATGTAAGGCACAGCAAAGAAAAGCAATTGCAGCAGACTGCCACACTGCAGCAGTGTAAAGGCAGAAGCCATTTCTTGGGTTCACCAATATCAAATTCAAGAAGTGTCTGGACTCCCCTGTGTAGAGCTAAGCTTCCTCGCCTATTTGTACAGATGGTCAACCTTTCCCCTGGATTACAAGACTAGCTGTGTAGCCAACAAACTGCTCTCCTGCCCGTGTACTACCTAAGAAATTCTTTTCTTCTGGCTGGAATTTAAAACTGAGTCCTCAAAGACAATATGATACCAACTCCTTTTCCAATCTGGCTTTAGCTACTACTAGCCAAGATTGTCAGTGCATATGCTTGATAACTCTTCTTTGGAGTTTTGGGGTTGAGGGTATTTTGCCTTTTTTTTTTTTTTTTTTTACCAAATCCACTCAGAAAAAGGACTCCCCATCCACCCCATACAGCTGAGTGTTTTGTTCTTTTTAAGCAAGTCTAGAAAGGTGAATGCTGGTAGGTTATGCTACCATAGCATAAACTCTTTATTTAGAATGCAGGATTCTTATATTACATCTACCTTATGTCCTTTGAAAGGAAGGAAACTAAAAAAGCAATACATTTTAGGGGTCTGAACACTATGAAGTATATACACAATATCCAAGCTAAAAAGAAAACTCATAGAGCACATGTCCTACTATATTTGTAGAAAGTAAATCTAGATTCACAGGAAGTCTAATGTTTTTCTCACTTTTTAAAGAAAAATAATCTTTAGAAGGAATTCCTTTGCAAGAATTGAGCTCTTTATCTGCCAAAGGGAGAGTATTCTCTCAAAATATTTGAGAGCATTACTTACTGGTAGACCAGCTAGACACCATGCTACTCAGAATCTTAAACACCTCTAAGCCAAACTTAATTTATTTCACAAAGCTGCTCTTTCGGGTATACCTGTGATCCACAGTTTCTTGGTATTTAACATTAACATTAGCAAGAAGTTAACCTGTGCCAAGAATAAAAAATGTTAACACATTGCTTTTGAGGGTATTGTTTTAATAAGACAGTTATTCCTCCTGGAATTTGTTAGCTAATGAGGCCTGATAGAAAAAACTCAACTTTTGGATGACTTTGTAATTAACATGTCTTAGAGTAAATGTGGAGGTCAGAACTCTGCTCAGAAAAGCTCCTTGAGGTAGTTTATACATTTCAGGTAACATATCACTGAGCATCATCGAGCCACCTGTGCCTGCGAAGTACCCAGAGTAGGAACTACCAAGGGACAAAGACTGGCATCCCTGGTGGCTGGCTGAGGCACCTAACAGCCCTAACAGGGCACTGAAGAGCAATTAATGTAAGTATCCCATTACCAGTTTCTGTTTCTGGCACTAGCAGCTACTACCATTTCTTCCAGGTGCCAAGCTAGACTGGCTGTGTGCACAGTGGGGGTTAGATCTCATATCCCCTTGTGTCTCACAATGGATGTTCAGTCTGGTGAAATGGTGGTTGACTTATCTTGCAAGAGACCAAGCTGACAGCTTGGCTTTAGACTCACCATTCCACCAACAGCTCAGTTATTTCTGAACTATGACAAACGTAACCAATGAACTCAAGACAGACAAAAAAAGAAAGAAACAAAAAAAAAGAGCAGAGATCCAAACTGGTATTCTCTTTACTAAATGGCAAGAGTCAAAGTAAAGTTTAAAGAGCCTGATTAGTTACAGAGAAGCAGAGAATCCATCTTACCAGCTGTTTGACTTTAACCACCGGCTGAGCACCCACTGACTGTGCGCCGATGGAGTTGGGCTGTGAGATTTTAATACCAACTGGCGTTCCAATGACTGGTTTCAGAGGCCGGAGAGGGGCTGCTGCTGAAGATGTCACAGTAGAGACCAGCAGTGGCTTTGCAGACTGGAGAGAGGGCGTTGGCACGGCAGAGGTGAAGACCGGCTTGCCAGGTTGGACAGCACTGAGCCCAGGCGATGCCATGGTTGTGGTGAGGAAGGAAGCCGCAGGCCCCAGAGACGCTGTCCCCGTGGCAGAGGAAGGAACAGCCTTCACAGGCTGCACAGAAGCTGCTGCCGACGTGCTGGCAAGGACTGGGGTGATAACCAGAGGGGCTGTGACTGCTACAGAGGCAGGCATGGGTTTTACAAGCGGAAGAGCAGTTGTTGCTACAGCCGAGGCTGCCGCTCCTGTCGAAGGAGCTGGTACTGCAGAGGTACAAGCCGAAATCACTTCTTGGGTTGGAGCTGGCTGCTCCATGCACTGCTGGATAAAGCTCTGAGGATTAGGCATTAGCTGCCGTAAGGCAAGCATGCTTTTCTGGAAGAAAAATGAAAAAACACTGGATGTAGTATCAGCAGAGTTTTCCACAATAACACATTTGTAACTGAATCCTCTTCCTCATTTTCCAATTAAATTTTTCATGAGACAATAAATGGCAAACAAGTTTTGCTAAATTTTAGGCACTCTTAAATTGATGACAATTCTGTTCAGTGAAGATGACAAGAAACACCAACACCAGCTGAGCAAAGGTCAACCATCACCACAGCTACACTACACATAGCAAATCCCATCTACAGGGAAACTCACATATAACTTTGTTCCTCTGTTTAGATTTTTCAATTTGGAATTTATGTTTCAGAGTAAGATGATTTTAACTGCTTTATTACCTCAAATAATTTTGTTTTGCCAAAAACCCCTGCTATATTGGAACAGCTGTGTTTATCTCACGAAGCCCATCTGACAGGGAACTACGCATTATCCAATAAAGTCAGAAACAAGTTCTGAAGACATGAACACTTTTATACCAATACAGCTGTATCTACACTAGGGGGGGATGCCTCTTTAATAATGTCTATAGAGCTGCAGCAACACAGCTTCAGCCAGCTACTTCTCAGCAACAGGAGAACAAAAGTAAAGGAATCTGGCAACATCTCATTTTTAGTACAGCTGTGTTTGAGAAGGTTAATGGACAGAATAATCTTCAAGCTCTCTACAGATTTTTCTCCTTGACTGTGTATAATCTGCTATGGCTCTGAACCAGGAGAAATCAGTTCTGCAGCTACCTGTATATTCTTAAAAACCCTTTTATTTTTTCCTCCCCCCTTAACAGCTGCTGAAGTTTGTAAGAGCTCCTAACACAGTGCTGCTGCTTTGGACTTCATGCAGAAGGAGCATGTCTCACACGCTAGCATACCAAGTAATCATATTGTCTGCACAACCAGACCTTCTGCAGCCCATCTGTTTTTTAACATTCACTTCTTTTTCTTTTAAAAGGCTGCTCAGCTCCTGATGCAATTTATGATGCAAAATCAGCCAGGAGACTTGAAAATCAAGTAGGCTTCACAGCCAAAGCCACGGTACTTTTCCACCTCTTGGCACCGACAAAACAAAACACATGCACAACTTCATCAAAAACCTGCAGCTCAAAGATAAGACACGACTCCAGAGAGTCCTCCCTAAAATTCCACTTCACTAGCTAAAAGTGGATTGGCAAAAAGCCGTATCACATTTCTTTCCAGACTCAAGCTGCAAACATTTCCCCTACAAACAAGGCCAGTGCCGATCCTCATAGCACCTTAGATAAGTACTCCTGAAATCATCCTCCATTTGGCACTCAGTCCTGTCACAGCTGCTCAGAGTTACAGATCAACCTAATTGCATGTATCAACCATACATCCTCAGAGTGTTTCAGGAAAAGGCAATCTGGGTACAAGATGCTTTAAAGGATTGGCAACACTGCAAAGTCAGCTAACTTTGAGCGTGTCTGAACAACACTTCTGAAGTCACAGCATATCTTTGGTAATATAGCATGCAACAGGGAGAGGGCACCATGTCAGGGATTATGTGGTATGGACACTGCCCAAAACAGAGAAGCCTAGATGATACCAGCACCTGGCAGTACGCTGCAGAAGAAACACGCAAGAGCTCTGCTGCGACAGGTGAAGGTCTGACCCACACTGATGAACCCAACCTAACCCCTGCAGAACTGCCTTGAGTTCTCTGCATCAAGTGTAGCAGCTCTTCACATTGTTGGATGGCTTCTTGTAAAGCTGAGCATTTCTGAGTGCCAGTCACACTGACCCTGTACTTACAGCCTGGTCCTTCTGCAGCCAGAGCTACACTGGATGCAGAAAACACATTCTCAGAGCTGTTAATTTTTCTGGCTTTGCGTGGGCATTTAAGAAGCCTCCAGGAAATTAAACAGGTAATAAATGACTAATTGAAAAATTTCATGTATCACAGAATCATCAGCGTTGGAAGAGACCTTACATCTTCAAGACCACCCTGTCCAACCATCAGCCCAGCACTATCACTTCCTCACTGTAACCCCTAAAC
Organism: Vireo altiloquus; assembly: GCA_013396875.1. Taxonomy (NCBI): domain Eukaryota; kingdom Metazoa; phylum Chordata; class Aves; order Passeriformes; family Vireonidae; genus Vireo; species Vireo altiloquus. The sequence goes on from VZRF01000394.1 coordinate 1,053,635, forward strand.
CACTAAACCTCATCATCCAGCACCAGATCCCCTTGAACACCTCCCGGAATGGTGACAGCACCACCTCCCTGGGCAACCTATGCCAATGCCTGACCACCCTAACAGTGAAATATTTTTCCTAATATCAAATCTGAATCTTCCATCTCAGCTTAAGGTCCTGCAGAGATGACTGCAGTCTTTCAGGCTCATGGCAAACCTGCTAGCAAAGCATTTAAAATACAAAATTTTATCCCACATTTGAGCAGATTAACACCAGCCATCTAGAGCAGTATCAGCATTATCACATGCGTTGTTACATGGCCTGTCAAATACCAAGGAAAAGGGGAAACTTCAGAAAAAGCCAGCCCCAGCTTTACCACTTAACTATTTTTTCGTTTATTCTCCATCATGCCTGTAACGAATATACAGATCTAACAAGCCTGAGAATATGGTGTGCATTTCAATTTAGTAAATTTAACGTAGTTTTCCATGTTTTCACTTGGATTTAATGCTTGCTGTAAAATAATTTTTATTTTGTTAATACCATTCCACCATATGATTAAAAGTCTCAAGGAAGCATTTTTCCTCTACATGATTATTTGCTTGAACGGAAGTAGAGTTCCTGGGATTCTTTTCCTAAGCTGCAGTAGTCTTGTCACAACCTTTCTGGAGAAAGGGGTAGAGATTTTTTCTGCCTCCAGCTAAACATAAACCAGCAGAAGATGAATAGCTTTATGCAGATTCTTTGATCTTTAACATGGCATAAGCTGTGCACTGCCACTGTTGTAGCTTCTGTGTTAGAACAGCTACAATTTTGATGAAAAAGTAAGAGGTCATCTTAAAATAGCTGCTCTATTGTAGAGAGATGCACAGCTTCCAAAACACTAGTCTCCACTAACACCTAGAAAGTAATCACTCTACAGTATTGAGAACATGGCATAAATTACCCCTCAAGAACTCTCCTTCCCCTTAAAAATTGTCTTTCCAAGCTCAACAGTCACACAGAGGTATGTTTAGCACCATTCTTCAAATGACCTGAACAAATACCTATCTGAATGCCCCAACTCTGTTCTCTTGTTTTCTGGTCCTCCTCCCTTCCCTATTTAAATACTAAACATCCATAATCGGACACTTACCTTGAGAAAAGGAACTAAATATGGTTGTGGAGACGACTTGAGCTCTATGTACAGCTTTTTTGTAAATTCTTCTGGTTCGATTTTTGCTTCCTAAGAGGAAAATATAATTACAATACTAAGTTATAACTGAACCTACCACACTTTTTTTCCTAGATGTATCAAAAAGTCATGGAAGTTTATATTATCACAACATTGTTCAATTTCAGTACTCAAATGCTTTTTTCCTCCTTTATTTAAAAAAGAAAAAAAAAAAGGGAGTTAGGATAGAATAATGTTGTAATTTTCATACAGGATTACCCAAATTGTTTATGCTTTCTTCGGTTACAGGCAGTTAACACACACAGGGATAGGTGTTCACACTCAGTCACTGAAGTGAAGGAGAAAAAAGTTTATAAGCAGCACTGATCCTTTTGAGTATCTCATTGTTATGTAGATGTATTTTAAATCAACTACTAGTACTTCTTTCAGTAAAGGTAGTTTATCTGCATAAAAACAAACCTAGAGGCATTGAAGACTAATAATAACTTAGCAGTTTTTGTAAGACAATTCTAGACTAATGCCTACACAGCATAACAAAACAGAACACTTAACACAGTCTTTCAAAAGCAACCAAAACATAGTTTCTGCATACCCCCATGGTAACAGTCCTCTGAATTGCAGAGTACTGTTTCCTTTCTTAATGCTTTCCAACCTGTCACAACACAAACACCTGACTCAACAGCTTGGGAGGCTTAGACAGCGGCAGCAAACATCTGAGACCCCTCGTTTGTGCAACAGGGCTAAGCCCCAGACTCTGCTGCCCTTCCTCACGCTTCCAGAGTCATCAAGAACCTTACCTCCTCTCCAAGAAGGTTTAGACACACAAAGAGCAGCACCAATCTCTGCTTCTGCTGAGAAATTACTCCTCTCATTCATTTTTGCCTCCGGAGCAACTGTTCCAAGTTGCTACGTAACCAGAACAGGGATTTTAAAGACTGTAAGACAGAGCTTACAGCAGCTCTCCCATTTAGCCATTCGATGTGTTGCCTGTTAGATCTCACCAAGATGCAGATATGGGTCACAGAGGTCTCACTGATACAGATGCAAGTGGTTTGGCACACCAAGGCTCAGTGCATACAGGGTGCTTGACACCAACTTTATAAACGCTGCCTTAAGGATCGTTTTACTGCCCAGCTGCAATTTACTCATTTCTCTCATACACATGAAACATCACTTTATTCTGCATTTAAATCATACACATACTAAATGGCAGATTTTTAAACAACCCCAAAAAGCAAACAAGGGCGTAGTTAACAATGTATTAATGTCTCTTAACAACTGCTCTTAAAACAAAAAAAAGTACTATAAGCACAAGAAAGAACAACTCTATTTTTCCCACAGAAGGAAGGTGTATAGTCCAGCAGAGACAGAGGCTAAGGAATCAAATTTTTGCAAGGCTGCATCCTCAAACAATCTGCTCCCTGAAATTACACCTGTCTACATCACACCTTCCTAGACTGAAAAGTCCTTTGGTACCACGAGCAAAGCCACCCCCCTCCACCAGCACACAGCCTTCTGCTACTGTGGAACAACAACACAGCAGCAGCGGTCAAATGCCATGACAAGAAGTGGCAGGAGAAATCGTTACCAGGAAAACCCAGCTGTGCTGGGATACAGCACGAAGCACCATACGGAAACCACCTGCGAAGAGAGAGAGGTTGGCAGCCACCACATTGTTTTCTCCATCCTACTCTTTAAAGCCATTGATAATGTCATGCTCGTTCCACTGCTCAGTTCTGCCTTGGAGTGAAGCAGTAGTACGGACTCAGCACTGCACTGCAACCGCCACATTAAATTCTTGCTACTGAGGACCCAAAACTACACTAATATGGAAAAACAGACCCCGAAGCTGTGTTAATGCTACAAGCTCCTCCTGCTATCAGTTACCTATGTGCATAAAATGAAACAGAAATGTGAGGGGGGAAATAACACAGCATGGGATTCAGTTAAGAGTTATAACAAAAGACTTAACAAGAGTCAGATGTACTCAGCCACAAATCCAACTCCTGAGCTGTTAAAAAAAACAAAAGACAAGGAACAAAACTATGATAAAGTAAATGTCAAAAATCTATACAGAAATGACGCAGACTTTGTTTTGGAAAAAATCTCACCAATAGATTTTGCACCAGATTCTTCACATTCTGTCCCATCTCAGGGGCTTGAGGTCCACTAGACGCCAGTTTTATTAACGTGGCAAGAAAATTCTTGCATTTCTTCACATTCTCTAGCATCTCCTAGTGTGGAAATAAAGAGAAGACTGTTAGATGTTGCACTGTCTCTTCAACCTCAGATGAACATACAGAATGTTAATTTTTAATTAAAAACTTTTTTTTCCTTACTGTAGAAGCGCTGGTCTGTGCTACTGTTGTGCCCTCTGCTTTCACAGAGACTGCCTTTTGGGAGATAGCTTGTGCAGGTGGTCCTGTAACTGGAAGTTTTACAGGTGTTCCAGTACTCAAAGGCTTTACAGCAGTAACTGTAGTAACACTAGCTGTTGCAGCTGCTGGCTGAAGAGAAAAATTAACACTTTTCAACCAAAGAACAACGTGACAAACATACTGGATTCAGCTAGTGTATAAGATAGCAACCTCTCTCCACACTACTATTTAAAACATAAATAAACGACTTTTCTCTTTGTTTTTAGAGCTTAGATTAATTTGCTTTGAGAGGCTCTATTTAATACAGTAAGCCATAATTCTATTTATAAATTAAGGGTGGGGGGCAAGAAATTATAAAGGCACATCCAGACAAAAGCACTGCCTGCAACTTTGAAGGAACAGAGAAAAGTAAAATTGTCTTGAAGAAACCAATATATTAACTTTGCCAGGCTCCTACAGTCCAAGACTAATGAATTTTGGACAATGATAAGGCAGGTGATATTACTCTGAAGAAAAACAGAACCAGAAGTGATTATTTGTCTTCCAGGCTTGCCCTGAAGCTCCTCTCCCAATTGCAACGTCCCTTGCTTTTCCTATCACACACAGAGTAGGCAAAAGACATCACATCTACTTTGGAAGCATGCATGTGCCAGCAGAAGCAGCCAGCTCAGCAAGTGGACCTAACAAGTTCTTCCTGCCTTTTCCTTGTGGGCAGCAATTTGGATCCCTTTCTCCTCTGCTCTGACAAAAACCCTCGCAAAATTCAGTTATTTTGAGACTTCTTTTAAAAATCTCATTATAAGCTCCAGTAACAGGAGAGTAATTAAGCTTTAGGAAAAATACCTCCCTTCTTTGCAAACATGGCTAAATCTAAAACCTACTAAACTGAAGTATTTCTACTTCAGATTTTAAAGAGAACAAACAAACAAACCATACTCAAAAAACCAACACAGCTCATTTGATACAACAGAATAAGAGTAAAGTACTCTGCCTATACAAAAAACCACTACTTTTGATTTCTCAGCTTAAAAACTTAAAAGCCAGAGGGAATCCACAAGTTACAGAAGAGCAAGAGTTCTAGGTTAATATCCTAAACCTAAAGTTCGGGGTTGTCTTTCCTCTAAGCCTCTAAAGAGGAAGGGAAAGTCTGGCTTTGTATCTCAAATTCTAGGTTCAGATCTGCACAATGTAATGGCTTTCACTGACTCTTAACACATTTAAGCACCCCAGTTTAGTCCAACAGGCACAACTAATACCTGCTAACTGCATTAATTATAAGACAGTAAGACCAGAGTCCTAACTTGCCCTACCATGGATAGAACAAAAACTGATCAAAAGTGGTACAGACATCATGTAGCGTATCAAAGGACTCTTAAGTCTTTCAGGATAGCATAAATTAATGAACAAACACTTAAAGCCAAAGCAAAACTGTACCATTTTTGGCATATATTTACAATTTTTTTTCCTGGGTGGGTGTCCTACCCCACCCCCGGTTGCTGCCAGCTTGACAGGAAAGCAGCAGGCAGCTACCAAGAAGCTTTCTAGCTCAGGCTCCCACTGTTGGTAACACTTTAATAGCTCTCTGCAGGATCTTTGCCACCACCACTGCCTCTTCCAAGGATGAGGCTCAACAGCTCTAAGACCACAGGGAGGCAAACTGGGCACAAGAATCCCACAAACAGATGGGCAGGAGGAAGACGGAAGGGACATAGTGCATATCTGCCAAGTTGCAATGCCCTGGGCTTTTAGAAGTCGAAAACAGGAGCTGATCTCTTGCAAATTCCAGCATGCTTACACATCAAGACTAGAACAGCATTTTATCAGCTGAGGGAGGAAACAACAGGAAGTCTGCTGGACCCTTTTCCCAGGAAAATGAATGTATGGGAATTAACTTCTGTCATCTGCCGTCAACCTTTTTCGCTACTGACAATTCTCATTCTCACTTTGAGCAACAGAGAAAGAGTCGCCACCAAAAAATGGCATTAATCCTGCATATTTTGAAGTCATTTCAAGAGAAGGAGTGCTCTGCATCTAAATGAAAGTACCCCAGCATGATGCTAATTAGACACTTTGCAGCTTCGTTACCCCATCTGGAAAACAGGTAAAAAATAAGAATGTGCAGGTAATTTTGTCTAACCTCAGAGCTTAAACATGTAAAAAAAGGGAAATATTTTTGTTGATGAGGATAATAATCCTGCAGTCAGTATCTGGAGAGTTTTGCAGATAGTGTTCCAAGTTGTATGTCGCACACGGTATAAGACACACAACCAAGCCAAGGATTATTTCCTCTCCACTATCCACCACTTTCTGTGATGACATCATACTTCCACACCAACACTTCTCTCCTGTGACCTCAAAAAAACTGTCCAGACTAAGATCAGCAAGTTCTTTTAAGACCGATGAATGAATGGCTGCCAAGGAAATCAGACCCAAGGGCTCTGCCTTCCTTTCCCCAGATGGTTCCGTCAACATTTTGCACTGACTTCCTTTTCAGCACTCTTCTCTTGCTGATCCCAGGGTGAGGAGCAAAGTGACCATGAGATGGCAAGATATACCCACATTGCATCTATTCACTCTTCTGTACAAGGATCTTGTGCAGAAGGCTTTGCAATCCTCTGCAGAACAGGGGGGCTTCAAGGAAGCCACTCCAAATAAAACAGCACTATTAATTTTTCCTAGAGTCATCATTCCTGCTGTTTAAATCCAGCCCTAGAGTTCATTATAAGTGTTCCAGTTTCTACAGTGGAGGGGGGGGAAACCCCAGCTTACAAAAAATATTCCATGTCTATGTCTTTAAATATCTCAGAAGAACACAAGTGCTACAGACTACATCAAAACTGAACTAAAAGTACAGAAGAACCAAAGGCAGATGTAAGTTTAAAAAAGGAGAAGTTGAATGATGAATCTCAATGTTTATCCACATGAGAGTAGGAGGTTGCATGCAACTCCATCCATCAGATGATGGATGACCTTCATCTCTTTTCCCCAGTACAAGGGTAGTATAGTGGATGAGTATTGTTTTTATATCCTAAAGACCTCTATGCAGAGATCACAAACGCAGCATTTGCAAGCTAGTATTCCAAAATAAAAAGTAAGGAATGTCCATTACTGTTTTCAGACACAAAGCATACACTGTTTCCATTCTAAGCAAAATAGAAAATGTATTAAGAGAGGCCTCTGGGTTTTCCACTTTAGCCCCAACATTATCCATCTGTAGTGAGAGGGAAGTGAAAAAAGAGCAGAGTGTGAATGGTGTTCAGTTGCTGATACAGAAGAACAGCAGGAGATGAACTTGTAAGTCAGACTGTTACCACTGTCAGCAAACACATCCCCTAATCCTTCAAACACTCCCAGGGTCAAGAACATACATCCAGCATGTTTCTTTGAATGATTGATCCTGCTCATTGACTGAGTGTTTTGTCAGCTGCTACAGCTCAGTCTCCTTCAAACTCCTATCACAAAATATAAGCACAAGCCAGACTTCTTCATGATTTCTCCTCCAGATTATGAGGACAGAACATATTATCTGCAGAAAAATGTACTTTTCTTTTCATCCCACATGCTTATCCAGAAGTCTCGTCCCCAAAAACAGGATGAACTGTACATAGGAAAAGCCTCATACTCTACAGATGATAAAAGCCTCTTCGGAAGAGGACTACAACATTTTTCTCTAGAAAAAGCAAAATAAGACTTAGGAAATAAGACAAAAATACCATCTAAAAATAATGAGGCATTTTCAACCACTGCCTATTTACAGTTGTACCTGTGGAACCCATCTGCCACGCTCAATTAGAGAACACGTCTTCAGCTATGACCTTCCTTCAGTTTATAAAGAGGGAAAAAAAACATACACATGAAAAACAGCTTGACTGGTGCAGACAGCTCTTTTTCACCTCAACACCATCTCAGGTATACATTTTTCCCCACTAAGGAAACAGGGAACCTCAACAGGAGCACATCTCCCAGAAAAGATTTATCAAGAGGTTGAAGGAGCTCCGTCACAGCATACAGAAGCACTAGAAATGGCCCTCTGAACTATCTACTTTATTCTTTGTTTATGTGCTTTCTACTGAAGTGAGATAAGATTATCTGACACACACTGATAGAAACATAATTAAATTATGCATTTAAAAAAACAGAATTGGGAAATAATTTATTTTGAGGACAAAGGTTACTGAAAACCAGATTACCGTTAGAAATAACAAGAATGCATCCATATTTTCTCTAGTTCTTTCTGCCACTTATTCCACCATACTATAAAGCTTGCAAAGTACCTGTATTACAGCAGGTGTCTGAACAGCAGAAACCACAGCATTTGTTGTTTGAGATAACGTTTTCACAGGAGCAGCTGCTATTTTCTTTACTAACTGTGTGCCAGAATTCTTTGAAAAAATAAAAATTAGAAAATAATTACACGTGGGCAGAGAAGAGTCGTCAGAAAAGTCAATGACAAAACTGACACTGAAGTTGGGGTCAGATACAAACCGAGACACATCCTCTTACAGTAACAATACAGGCACCATTCACACAGTCCACATACTTTAAACACTGCTCAACAAAGCTCTTTGTCTACCAGTTTAATATTCAATAACTAGTTCAGAGACATTTGAAGGCAACACATAATCACAATAAAATGGTTAAAGAAATGTGTAAATTGTTACTTTGATGTACGTCCCTATGTTTTTGTGCTGACCATACTAAAAGAGACGGAAGTAAAAAGCAAGCAGAGCTCAGGGAAGTAGGAACATCCTAGGGAGATGGGAAAGGTCCTTGGCTTCACTCATCTTTGGAGAAATATCCCACCAGAGGATCAGAAATATCCCTCCACCAGAGGATCACAAGGTTTTAGGTATTAGCAGTAACCATTTAGGCAGTTTTGCCTGGCATTTTTTTCTTAAAATGGTTTACATCATTATCATCAGAGAGGAGCTCATTCATTTGAACTTTGCCGTATGTAACAAACAGCTAGCAAGCTTTTCGCCACGTGAGAAAGCAAAGCACATAGGGATGTTTATTGGTACAAAACTGGTATTATTGGTACAATACCACCGCCCTGTTCAGAAAGGGTTCAAATGGTTATTTAAGCCTCCGTAACTTATTTGCAAACCCTATTATAACTACGTAACATAGCTAAGCCAAACTAAAGTTATGAGAGAAGTTACCTGCACAGCACACATTCTGATTGCAGGTGTGCTGGTTGGCACAGACGGTCTCACACTCGTGTTATTTTGTGTCTGGTTCTGTGTTTGTGCTATTGCCTGTTGAGATACCAGCATTAGGTGGCCATTACTGCTTCTGATGAGAACAGTTCCTGTCGTTAAAAAAAAAATAAAAATTCAAACTGTTAGAATTTAAGTTATATCATGGCTTTCCTATCGTCTTGGTTTGAGAGACAGGTGTCTGCTAAGGAAGGCAGAAGCTTCCCTTGGAATGGAAGATGCAACCCCCTTCCCTCCGAATTATTATAATTTTGAAATTAAGGGGCTTTCAGGAAAATATATGGGGAATGGGAATAACAGTTCTTTACTGATATATATTGCAGCAAGTATGGGTAGTGCCCTTCCCAAATCTTCGTTCGCGAAGCCTAGCCATGATATATAATACAAGGCAAACAAACAGCAGTAACCACAGCAAGCAGAGCGGAGCCCGGTGACAGCGGCTCACCTCTTGGGCCTGATCAGTATGAGCTCACCTGCCTGTATCAAGACCATCCTCCCCAATCAAGAGGGCAGTGGTCTCCCATGAAAATCAAGGTCACTGAGATATTTGAAACTGTCACTCTGTCAAGAGTGTGTCCAAAAGCATTAAAATACATGGTTTTCCTGAAGAAGTTTGCAGCCAAATAGGGAGATACCAATGGGAAAGAATTAAAAGCAAAAATGAAAGGGAAAGGGGAAAAAAAAAAAAGACCATTCAGTTATCAAAGCCTCCTCCCCTAAGGGCTCATCTCTGAAAAATTCAGAGGATTAAAAACAATCACAAAATGCCAGCTGGATACCTGGTCTGTACCATGTCAGATCCCTCAAGGGAGCTACAGAGGACCCTACCTTTTCGGTGTCTCACATCCTTCACCTCTAACAGCACCAGCTGCCAAGTCCACCACTGAAAACACCATCCTCAAACAAAGAGGGTTCTCTTAACACTGACCTTTCAAATAAAAGGAAGGAGGAGGTACAGGAGAATTCAGATACATCAATAAGAGTACCTCAACATTTCTGGAGGACTGCATTATACTTTCTCATAAGTTATCCAATATCTGCAACCCAGATCTTCTATGTGCACTTATGATCTTTCCTAGTGTAAAACAAGACTGCAATGAAAGCCTTTACTACTTGGTTAGTCTGAAAGCTGTCAAAATATTGCCATACAATACAGCTTAAAACTGCTTCTGTGAGTTTAAGTGCATACAACAGGAAAAGCCACAAACTTCATGAGCTGGGTTTTGTTGGGTATGTTTTGGGGCTTTTTTAAAAACTGATCAAGCTATAACCACATGGTTAGAAAACAGCTTTTCATCCTCCACATCTAAAAGCGTAAGAGGATATTGCAAGACAACACAAAACCTGGTACAAAATTCTGTAACATCAACATATTGCCATTTACATAGCAGACACAAACTGAGAACTGCAAGAGCAGCATCTACATGATCCCCCTCCTTTCTTAAGCAGCCTTTACTAGATGGGGCAGATGCACAAGGCAGTTGCATATTCAGAAAAATACTGTTACTCCATCTGACAACTCAGCTTTCTCCTCCTCCACTGACGACTTGACTATAATTATATCTAGGTACAGATGGATCATTTAATTTAATCAATGAATAGCCAGAATTCTAGAAAACTTTTTAGATTTCTCATTTTCTTTTCATGCCATCTTATTTACACAGTGATTCATGGCAAACAATTTATCATCAGCCAGAAAAATGGCATTTTTTCCCCTGTTCACATCACATGTTTATGCAGATTTCAGTGAAAAAGTTGACCACATTTTGCTAGCAATAGCATTTCTCTCTGCTCTAGGTCTACATTCACGATGGCAGAAGTATTGCTACTGAAGATTTTAGGCTTTTCTTTCATAAGCCTGCTTTAAAACATCACTGATAGCTTTACTCTTTAAGAAGGTGAACATAAAGTTCTAATTTCATTCCTTTAGAGATTTGGAATGCATTAAGAGTTAGTTTTCATGTACTTGGATATTTTATCACTACTCACTACATTTGTCTGTTAAGTCAAATTATCAGAAGCACATTTTATTCTTCTGCATTTGAGAAACCACATTGATATCAGTCAACTTGATTACAGGGCTGGGACTGGTTTTGCACTACTGTTCTGAAATTTCAGTTGGCATTCACCAGAGATTGAGAGCCTGCTGGAAAAGTATCCCATCCTCCAGTCACTGGAATGGAGGCAATTTCCAGCACAATTTACTTGCTTGACAGGAAATTGCCTTGAGTGACACAGCTAGAAAATTTATGCAAATACAAGAGAGTTCATATGCAAATTCATTAACATCTCCAAAAAAGAAAAGGTAAACAAAAAACAACCACCATGAATATTAACAAGTCAAAGTAGCCTCTTTACATTTGAGGAGGACAGCAATGATCCGGAAAAGGATAACTTTCCCCCAGCAATGGGATTAGGCAACACAAGAACATCCATACCAAATCAGAATACTGTAAAATAACTTGGCATTCACAGAGAGAGCATTCACAGAAGTTAACTAAGGCCACACCAGTGGTCCTATAGTGGTCCTTATACTTGCACAGAAGTTAGAGTAAGAAATTGTTCCCCTTGGAACAAACAGTAATTTCCTTGTCTTCGTTCCATTTGGCAGGATTTTTAATAAAGTGGGGTAGCCTTTTCATGGCAGCAGCTCTTTGTGACATTGGCAAAATTATAACTCCAGTATTACAGTAATCTACTAACTACTGCTTCACTAGGCTTAATGCTATTAATGCCTGATGGTATTTGAAATAGCTGTTAGATTTACAGTTCCATACACTGAAGAGCCACATCTTGTCCAAGCACAAGAGACACAGTTCTAGGAAGTTACAACCTGATGTCACAAAGGGACAGTAAACTGACACATGGATTGCCTGAAACACTTTGAAAGCTGTTGAGAACAGCACTTGTTTTTTACCTCTGGTTGCTGCAACTTAATTACAGTTTTTCACAACTTTGACACTCCCTTTCTGCCTGGAAACAAAAGCAATAACCCCATATTGCAGCCAACAGCGCAGATTCCAAGAAGTTGCACGGGAGGTCTTTAATGCTAGAAGAAAAAGTTCCATGGTTTTGAGAGTTTAAAACCAATGCCTGAATTCTCATACACTTTATAGAGCTGCACAGGTGTGAAATGAGGGAACAGCAGGTAAGGGTAACCTTGAGGTTCTCAGTAGAAAGGTCACACAAACAGATTCGTGCAGCTACCAAGACGCTACTATCAGAAATGAAGATAAGTGCATGAATCCACATTCTTCACTTGGTGGGGAGGAAAGATAGTACTTCTTATCCAGTGCTGTTTTCACATTCGCTAGAAGGCAAATACTAACAAACTAAATATGGAAACAGATCATGTCTTGCAGTCACTGCAACTCCACAAGAAAATAGGAGGAAGGAAGAGACAACACACAAAACAACATAGGACCTCTGAACAGCTGAAACATGAAGTTTCAGCTAACATCTCTCAGCACTGCATTTAAAAACAGAAAAGGTATTGGCAATCTGAGCAAAATATCAGCACCAATGTAGCACATGAAGAGCAATAAAGCATTCTCGTACCACTAGAGGTACCCTCTTTTGGGCTGCACTTCCAAAAACACTGATAGTTTTACTGCAGTTGTTTCAGAGACCAGGAACAACATTCTCACTATTTGTGCACTGTGATAGTACGAGCAAGGCACAAGCCCTTTGGAGCTACGAAGCTGTTCCTCTTTTCAAACCAAAGAGACCTGTTACCATCAGTGATAATTTCTTACATGCTTCACTGGAGGACTCGGATGTCTCTTGCAGATTAAAAACCAGCCATGTTTGCAATGAATTAAGACTTCTGTCCTTAGATATTCTGCCTGTCCTGCCAAAAGCATGCTTTGGAAAGTTACTTGGTTTTCCTACATTGGCAGAGAAGGCAGTTAAAGTACCATCAGCTATTTCAGCCACTTGTTCCCTGCACACCTTTCTTCCTCCAAAGCGACATAGAAGGAGCCATGCTGTACCTCTTTACCTTGAAGAGGTCTCATTGAGATCTACATGCTTTCTCCCATGCTCTACCCTCTCCTGTAACAGGAGCTGCAGGTATCCTGCCTTCAGGAGGAGTGCCTAGCAACAGTCCTGCAAAACTCAGGCAGCCAACCATGCAGATCAGCCTCTACCTGGACATACCAGCAGTGCGAGAAATGGAAAAACCAGAGGCCTTCTAATGAAATTTCATTTCATTTCTCAAACTTGAGATCCCACTGCTACAAATTTTTACTGTCCCAACACCATCGGTAAAGGAAACCCAGCTTATTCTGAACTTGGTTTAGCACTCAACCCAGGAACCAAGAAATACAGGCTAGCAGGAGGAGAGGCTTCCATATAGCTCTTCATTTTAACTAGAAAACACCAAAACCTCTGAGCCAGGAGACAGGAACAATAAGCTGTGGGATAACAGCAGAGCTCTGTTTATGCCACTGTATGTAATGCCACCTGCATGGGCTTCACTGCATTTCAGGTAATAGTGTTAAGGAAACCACAACGTTTTTAACATAAAGCTGTGCTGCCAACTGAAACTCCAGTAGCACTGAACAGAAATGCATGCTAAAAGCAACCCAAAGTAAGGGCAACTTCCACCACGTAAGACAAGCCTGAGGCCATTTCATGGCAGGAACTTCATCCAGTAATTTCCTGAGATGAACCAGCTGGCATTTGTGCTCCAGTGGAGATACACCTTATGCTGCTACACCTGAAGCTGAAGTTGTCAAGCCACCACTTTGATTACATGCTAACTCAACTGCTCAACCAAACAGCTCTAGGGAGCTGCTGGCTAGGGAATAACGTGAGGAAATGAAAAGAAGTTTTTTGTTCCTAAAATAAAATACAAGCAAGAACCAACCACAATGAGACCAAACTCATTTAAGAGAACACAAGTCACAAAAGCTGCTTTCAAAGAATGGTAAATTTAGCTTATTTCAAAACAAGGAGTGCCTGTAACAGGTATTACTAACAATCTTAGTAAAGTGCACTTTAACACCAGTTATAAAAACAAGGCTAAATGGGACTTCCAGGTCTCAAATCAGCAACTGAACAACAAAAATGTTTTAAAACAACAGCAATGTGTTTGAGCTCTCTGTTTCTAAACAAATCCCATTCTTTCAGTGAGCTACTCAAAACAAAGGGACAGCTTTTAAGGCAGTTATTTCAAGGTGGGACCAAGCTTTAAAGGGGATATTTTAATAGGACAATAACTGGCAATTAAAAAATATTGGTTTTAAGTTTCTTTGACTATTTAGGATCATTAAAAATCTGGAATATAAAAGGCCAAATACTACTGGTCCATGCAACAGCTTTGAATACAGTTTTTCTCTCTAAAGCCATCCTTCAGAAAAAAAAAGAAAAAGCATGTTTTTTCCTCTTTAATCCTATTTATTGAGTCCCACAGAACAGGTAACTTAAAAGTTTCAAAAACACATTACAGGACTGAATAAGGCAGACCAAAAAAAGGCATTATTAGAAACATAGACTGTTCAGGCAGTGATTGTATCAAGGTGCATTATGTCGTAGATTAACTGAAAAAGAGTGCTAAAGAGGCATTAAATGCTAATGAAACACTGTGAAAGTAACTTTTACATGACTTACATAACCCTTCTAATATGATGGGGCTGTAATGTTTTCAGATGAAGTAAGGTCTGTAGAGCACACAGGAGAACTACTGATTCCTCATGACCCTCACTCAAGTACTTGAGTTGTCCTAGATGTCTGTTGCAAATTTCTGTAGTGGAGATGAAGAAACAAGGACAACAGCCCAATTTGGAAGCAACATCTAGCCATGCTTTTCACTGTCTTAAGAATGAAGCTACAGAAAAAATCTAGAGGCCACACCAAGTTACCTCACCACAGGCTTCCAATAGTGATCTCTAACTCCTGCTCTTAAATACAATTGACTTCAGGCAATAGATTGTCTGTGAAGTCAAAAAGATTGCCTGTTTTAGGCTTTTCTTGGGAAAAACACCTGTGGTTGTTCTTAGATTTCCCAGATAAGCAGGGCAGAGGGCTCATCTACACTGTATAAGCTCAAGGTAAGCTGTTCAGCATCTACACTACACCCACAAAACATTTTACTCCATACAACAAATTATTCCAATCTTTAGAAGTCGATTATAATTGATGTAAGAAGAACTTAGCAATGCCAAGCCCACAATCAAGCACTGATGTTGCAGCAACCAGAATCAATCACCACACATCCAGGCCCTCAACCAATTAATTCCATTCACATTCTGTTTCACAAACTAAATAATTACATATCTCAGAAATCACCCTCTGTGCTCTTTCCCTTTGTTCCAGGGAAGCTTCTAAACTAATGGCTCTTTATAGCAATGGCTCAGGACCAGTGACTAGCATGTAGATACTGCAGAGTCACAATGAAATGTCAGATTTTGAATTCCAATGAAAGACACTTTGTTTTGCCCACGGATATGGAAATCATTAATTTCCATGTCAGGAGAAAAATTCAAAGGGCATAATCCCCATATTCCTTCATGCTACAATAGAACACAGTCTAAATAAAATACAACCTTATTTTATCTCTAAGTTCTTTAGAGATGTTGATCTTGCCAACTGTACAAACTGCACTGCAGATTCATGTAGGCTCTGGCTTACACCTTTCAAGGCTGGTGTCTGACATCTCACCTTTTGAAAGCCAGCGATCAGCTTTCCTCGCAGACATTACTGTCCAGCTGACAGCACAGTTCCACCAGCATTAATTAATGTTTCCCAGACTGTCTGGGTTGCTGCAAGCAGTGTTTTGAACAATGTACCCAAAATGCTGTCCCACTAACAGCTTGAGGGGCTTACAGTCCCAGCAAAGGCTGCTGCCTGCAGTAACTACAACCTTTCTCTGGCTGAGTGCCTTTCCGTGCTAACAGTGGGGACCAGCTCCTGAGACACCAGGTACGCACACAGGCTTTCCAAGCATTGGGAACCAGGAAAGTGATGATGCTGTCTCTTTTAGGCAGGATGGTGCAGATTCTGAAATCTCACTGTTTCAAACAGTCTGGAATAATGGACACCATGCATCTTTCTGAAGAGTGTAAACAGTCCCCTCTCTCTCCCTTCCTCCAGGAACTAGACACAAAGTGCTAAAACGGCAGAAATCTGAAGTCAAGTTTCACACACTGCTCAACCAGCAAGTCTTATCCAAGCTGTTGGAGACTAGCTGCTCATCAATGCATTTTGGTGCCCAGATGGATATCTGTTAAGCCTAGCAACTGGGCCCCCATAGTGCTGATGCCTTTTCACAGAATACAGGCACACCTTTCAGCGTTAAGGGCTCTCCTCAGCTGCACATACAGTTGAGCTTATTTCTTGAGAATACATTTATATCAATGCAATTTTACAGTTATAGTAGAACACTTAAGCAAAAGTATAGCTGTACCAGTTGCAAGGGTAGTTAACCTTTTTTTTTATAACAAGCAACAGATGTCCATACTAACCAGCTAAAAAAATCTGGACATTGCACTGATACTTGGAGGGGATGTAAATAACCAGACGGTTTTCTTGCCATAGTTACAAGATGGCACTACTGTTTCTTTGGATTCAGAGTGTACTTACCACACTTGAACCCTAAGAAATGTTGTTTTTATTGTGTGTTGGCCTAGGGGATTCCCAGCCAATGCTGCGTACCACAAGGTAGAGCCTGATTTGATACTGTGATAATATCTAGCTCTTGTCCTTAGGCCATGCCTGTCAACAACTGGAATCATTTCCCATCAGCATTTCCCCATCACATCTTTGTGGTTTGCAACTTTGCACCTTGAGGCTTGGTTGCTTTCCTATCTGAGTAATCAGACAGTTCTAGAATTGTCTACAGCTAAGATGATCTGACTTGAGCGTTCTCGAGGACCCAAATTACTTCATATAGGAGCTTCAGTATTTGCAAAGGACTCAGCTGATGGCAGTGAAATAGTACCTCAAAGGAGCAAAGTGACACTTCCTTACTCTCAAGACAATTCCTGCTGCACTGAAAGAAGCATTGAGTCTCTACACCACATCCTCTTGAGTACTCCTAGTATGCACTAGAGTGAAATTCTTTAAATAGCAAGTTATGTGCTTGGCACACTGCAGCCATATATATACAGCACACAGCTTTCTAAGGACCAGAAGGTATGCCAATACCCTGCACTTACCATTTCTGGAACAGCCATTTAGCTGTTAGAGAGAAATCTGAAGCTGAAGTGTTGAACCACAAACTTTAAACCAAGAGTTGCTAAAAACATCATGGGTGTCTTGGTAGTGTTCTAACAAAGGACAAGATCAGCCCCCTTTAAACCTCTGTCTCCTTTAAAGAAGAGGAGAATAAAGTCAGTTAATTCATGTTAATTTTACAATGGGACACCTGTTTCCTTTTTGCTCACTTGGGGACCAGAAAAAAGTTGAATTCCACTTCATTTTCTTCTGAAAGTGCAAATTCACTCCTCAGCCGGATGGGTTTTCACTAGCAAACAAGGGATCAACACTGAATTTTAATGTTGATCACCACCTTGCTCTAAGTGTGATGGAGCAAACAAAATTTATTCCAGAAGACAGCAAAACCTTCATGGGAAGCATTAACTTGTGTCTACACTGTGGAAACTGTCACCAGAACTGTGTGATATTTGCCAAGTGCCTAGTATGCAAGCCATGTATAAAGGTGTTCTGACTGCCCTTACCCCCTTCAACAGACAGCACTGCCTGCCCCACTGAGACTGCCTGGTCACACATCACCCATCAGTCAGCTGGACCTGCCCTCCAGGGCTCCCCTGGGACAAGGTGGCAACTGCCACTGGGCAAGCTGCCAGGGAAAGCCTTCAGGTGCTGTGCCGACCAGGGCATGCTGTTTCACCCAGTTGTTAATCTAGCCTGCACATCCACCCAAGGAACTTTGATTTCCCAGGCAACTCCTAGGAGCAGCCAGTACTAATGAAAGCATCTCCTCTGCCTCCACCAAACTGGAAGCATTTTGCAAACACGAGTTATGAAAATTCATCTGGCTGTTATTACAGCGCAGTAAGATGACTGAGCTTCACCTGTTCTCCAGCCTTAATAGACCCCAGATTTGCTCATTAGCAACAAGGATTTTCACTATTTCCTCAAGGCACTGGTGGAAAAGATCCGTTTGTGGACTTTGTTCTAAAGGTGATCCAGATGGCAGAAAAGACCTTAATCCTGACAATTTGAACAGTAAGACACTTACAAACATCTATGGTGATCTTTTGCATTTTTCAAATTATACTGGCTTTACTTCTGACATCATCAGTTTTCAAAAAAGTAACTTCATGCAAAGAGAATTCCAAAAAAAGTATTGGCCTTTTGGTTTTGTCTAAATAGTTAAGGCAGTACTAATTATTCATCTTTGATAGTTATCAGAAGCGTTGCAGTTTACATCAAAACTCACATACAGAACTGTAAATACAATCCTACCCACTAGTCACAGCAGAGATTCCAATCACACAGCATAACAAATACCTGGTTCTTTAAGATGACTTAAAAAACCTGGTATTGCAACTATTCAAAATAACAACACATGAGCTTACCTAGATTTTACCAGCATCTTTAGGAAAAAGAGTACTGAAACATAATTAGTGTTTCTTCCAGCTGTCACTTGTGTGGGGATGATACTATTTTTACTGCTACAAGATGAAAGGTCCTTTAAATACTGCAAAAGCAACACAAGTCAGGCTCATGTTCTCGCTCTTCTAAGGATTAAAAGAAGTTTACTATTCACCAAACTGTAGCTGTAATTCTTTGCTATACACTCCAACTGACTGTAAAACCTGAACAGCATTTAACATTAATTTTACTGAGCATAATATTTCCGTGGTTCAGTATTCAGAATGCATCTTTTTTTTTCCTGTGTGTTGCAAACCCATAAATCTAGACATTATCTTTACATATTCTGCCAAGATTTAAGTCTTAATTCCCACGTGGCTGTGCATTTAATTATAGGAAGGCATTATTTTGCTAGATACACTCAGTCCTGAAAGCAAAATCAGGTCCTACAGTGAAGCTGAAATTTCAACTGGTTACGCTACAAGACATTTCCTGACTATTATCTAAGTTTGACTTAGTTCTTCAAGCCCACCAAAGCTCTGTTGACCTTCCTCAGGAAGAAAAAGAAGTTGATCAGTGTCACCTAATGTGAAGAGATAAGTTTGCAGAGAATCCATCCCAAGAAGCCTGCTAAACAGAGGACATTACTAAATTTTAGGGATTCTAAAAAGGTTACAAGCATCAATTATTTAGCCCCTACTGGTCTAAGCACAAGTACCATGCTCAGACTTCATGGGATTGTCAACATCCAGAACGTGCATACTTTAAAGGAATTTCTAGGATTTTCTGCCTGTTGAAATAAGAAATCTTTAGATAGCCTACTCCTACTCAAACATAATACAAACTAAGAAGTATTTTAAAATCAGCACTTCCTTGTATTCTAAAGCAAAGGACCAGACACAAATACGAAAATATCGCATTCCTCATGTGGTTTTACCACTGAAAAACAACAACTAGAACATGAAGAGGGAGATTCACAGCATTTTGCATGAGATGTATTAGGTCCACTTTGAAAGCAGAAGGCAACAGCATCCAGATGTTTATCAGCCCTTACCTCTTCAGGTTACCTACCTTAGGTTCTACATACAATTAAGAGAAACTCGACAAGACCAGACTCCATACCATCCCACTGCAGCTCTGGAATACAAATATCCACACCAGTTCTCTCTTTCCTACTCACAGGAGTCCACATGCTGCCTGCCTGCCTCTTGTCACACAGTCCCAGCCACCTGACACAAACAGTGGCTGTGCTCTCTGAAGTTACCCACTATAAACCTAAATAAGCTGCAGGCAGTGGAAAACCTGCCACAGACAAGGTAAAACATCCAAGCAAAGACAACTGAGCTGCAAACAGAAATCAAGAAGCTGTACCTGCCGCCATTCCCCTCTAAGTCAGGTACAAAGGAAACCTCATACAGAGACCATGCCTTGCACCCCATTACCAGTGAAATTACAGCACACTCAGGGCAACTTCTCTTTGCTGACACTGTGCTTGCTCAGGCCCGCTGTTGTTAGCAGTAATGGAAAGCATAAAACAGAAATACACACACCAGGGGCGGCCAATGCCACAGTGAAGAGCGATGGCAGCTGCTGCCACAGCCCTGTAACCAGCAGCAGTGGCATGAGGTGAGGTTTTCAGAGAGCTTCCCTGCTCTAAGCAGATTGAAGGTAACAATGGAGGATCCCTGGCATCCGGTTCAATTCTGTCCTTTCTCATCCCATCAGCAGAGAAGCAGATATTTCTGCTAATTGTCCTCTAAATACCTGCTTGTAATGAGCATTCCAGGGCCAGGGATAGTCTGAAAGTACAGACACAGAAGTGACAAAAACCTAAGGTCAAGAAAAGTAAACAACCAAGAACCAACATTATTTTTGCTGGTTTTATGATCTTTTTCTACCCTCCACTTCTCCAAACCAGTGTGGGGCCCAAGGACACTAAAGTGAACTATAGACATTTGTCATGGCCATTGTCACTCCTTCCCCTTCCCAATTATTTCCTCCTGTTTAATAGCACAGCCCATCCATTCCTCCCCGCTCAGGTTAACCAAGGACATAATTTCTTTTTAAGTAGATGGTCCATGACATGAGACTTTTGCAGGTTTGTATGCATCAGCACAGGCCACACAGAGCTCCCAACTGAGGCAGCACTGCACTCACCATGCTGGTCTGCTCTCTGCAGACCCAGACTGCTACATGCAAAAGCCTTCTGAAATGCTGCTAACCCGTTCTTGTCAACAAATAGGGCAACTGAGGAAAGGTCACTTCGGTAGATCATACAAATTCCTTTCGTTTGGGAGAACATAGCCCAACCGCTCAGTCCAAAAGCTGATGGTATGCACGGTCAAAAGACCAAAGCCAAACCCCCAGGTCAGACCAGCTGGAGTCCTACTGCGTGCTAAAGCCTTCAGTGGTGGTCAGCCAGGGATGGACTGGTGCAGGAGGGTGGCCTTGGGTGGCAGCAGCACTGCTCTGACAGCTGGCTGCTCTGCTGAAAACCAGCGCTTCATAGAGGAAACCACAGGATGGTGATGAAAAGCCCTTGTTACTCATAAGCATATCTGTGTCCTTCAAGACCAGGAGAACTTGCAAAGCTCAGTGATCCTTCCTGGGTAACTGGGCAAAAAGAGGCACTTTACAGATGGGCAATCTGTGCTGAGAGACATGAGTCAATCATATCTCGTCATCCGTCTTCCCCACCTCCTGGCTTTACTCGGAGCAAGAGGAAGGGGGAGGCTGAGATGGAAGAGAAAGAACAGTGTAAATCCCAGATTTCCATGAACCTCCACTGCCCTCCAACTCACAGAGGCAAAGGCAGCTCCACTGGTGCCCTTCCTTCCACAGACTGTAGCACTGTGGAAGCAATGCCCACTCCAGGCCACAACCAGTTCATTAGTCACTCAGGATGACCAGTAAGAGCAGTGCTGCCCAGCCTTCCTCAGAACAAGCCACCTCAAATATATCCCTTTGAAACTCAAGGGAAGGATGTTTTCTGTATGCATTTTTCTTAGCAGGTGCCACAAAAGCTGAATGCCATGATTTTAAACCTAAGTGCATTCTCCCTTCTGTATTTCATCCTGTATGGCTAGATTCGGCACTTTATTTGAAATACAAACATTTCAAGCCTAGTAATTCTGTGGTTTATTCCACTTTCTTTTTTTAAATAATGCTTAAACTTGCAGCTTTAATCTATTAAGCTATTTAATTTAAGCTATTCATCTTGCATTTTTTTATTATTAATTAAAAGTTGAATCCACCTAGAAGATAGAGGTAAAATACTAACACTTACTCAAGAGAGAATGCATTTTTATATAACCTTATTAACAATTACTTAGACAAGTTTCCCTGAAACATTGATCCATTTGAAATCCGACAACATCTATGCTTCTTCTGAAGCACTGAAGTCCATACAGTTTTTTTAATTTACAGTGCTGCAGAGTACCAGCACCTCTGAACTTCTGATATCAAGACTACATTGTCCCAGGAGCAAGGAAAACCAAGCTGATGCAACTGAAGGTAATACTACTTTTGTTATATCTGCCTAGTACCACAATACAAGTCAGATGACATTTAACAGCATACCTGGATGCAATCAAACCCCAGCCACTACAAAAAACCCATAAGTTTTGCTAACTTGTACTTCTCAAACCGCAGGCAACTCACATGAGCATCCACCTTCACAGAGAGGTGTTTAACTGAATGTCAATACATTCCAGAAAGCAAAAATACTAGATACAAAACCTGAATACCCGGGAAGCCCTGCTACCAAAAGTTAATATATTTCCATCATGGTTCATTTCAGAGGAAAGTTGGCAAGGATTTAGACTCATCCTTGACCGCTGACTATCCAGACATTACAGCATCGACAGTGCTGGGAAATCTACAGTAAAACTGAGCGACTAATGACTTTTTTTTAATTAGCATTATATATTTCCTTGGGAGGTGCATGTCTTTGATAAAGACATTGGGATTAAAAAAAATGAGGGAAGTAAAAAAAAAGCAAAATCGCACTACCAGCACAGGGATTACTGTAAAGCCAGTCATCCTTTTCAGCAATATCCGACCTGAAAGTAATTGCAACAGATGCTCCAACAACAGAACTGTCCTGGCAGGAAATAATTATAGCATCAAAGAGCAATAAAGTCATTACATATCTTGGGGTCTCAACAGAGCGAGACCAAAACCAGTCACTTTTTTCTAAAAAAAACCATTTAAATACAGCCCAACAGGGAGAAGTGGGAAGTTCAGAACCAACAGCATCTTCCTCTTAAGAGAAAGTGTAGGTAGAAGTCCTGGCTAATCCTCTGTTGCTATCCAAAGTATTAAGCTCTCTGTATCAGCACTGTGCAATTCCTACGTTAATATTTTCACTGCTGCTATAGGAAGCACATCTGTAAGGGCGGTATCTCTCCAAACCCTTACGTTTCCCACTGAGGGTTTACAGAAAAAAAAGCGTTTCAAGGAGCAACATGTAATGAACTTTCAACTCTGCTCTCCTTAGGCACAGCAGTATTTTGTTCCACGAACAGTCGCCCCGGCCTGGTAGTGCCGGTGACAAGAATTCCTGCGGGACTGCCCGGTGGCAGGGGAGCGCGGGCAGCCTGACCCGCTCCCTAAGCTACGGGAGCCGCTCTGCAGCCGCCAGCCCACGCTCACACCCCGCTCCCCGAGACACTCTTTCATCCAAGTTCCACGAAAGCCTCGAGCAGGCTTTTTCAAGTCACATATCATGATAACTTGGCCGCTGAGTTTTTAGTTACTTCTGTTCCTCGTGCTATCCAGCAAAGTAAGAAGTTGCCTTTATCCAGAGGCTTCCAGATCCATCCTCCAGACAAGCTGTAGGCATCCCCAGCGCTACCCGACCGAGCCCAGTCACACTGCCAGTGCCCTGCAAGGCAGACACACACCGGTTCCCAGAAGTTTGGGGTAGACAACCAACCCGAAACACACACCGCCACTACCATCACCACCACCCCCGCCGCCCTGCCCGTCCTTCGCCACGGCTCGCCTCCAGCAGCAAGTGCAGCGCGAAGGACTCCGCGTCCTGCACACCGACTCCCCAGCAGCGACAACCGCGACACGCCGGGGAAGTCGCGACACGGGACATGCCCGCAGCTGGGGCAGCCCGGGACCGACCACTCACCTGGGGGCAGCTGCAAGTTGGCCGGCAACTGGAGGGTGGCCGTGGGCGGCCCCTTGGGCGCCACCGGCCGCGGGACGCCCGGAGCGGCCCCCCGCGCCACCGGGGTCCCCGCGGG
>VZRF01000394.1:1077303-1088627 GCA_013396875.1 Vireo altiloquus
CGGGCGCCGCGCACGTGGGCCCGGTCGGGCTCGGCCTCCCCTGCCGGCGGCGGGAGGGAGGGAGGGAGGGGAGGGGAAGGGAGGAGGGAAGAAGGGCGGTCCCTCGCCGCCAGCGCGTCCTACTGCGGCGGCGCCCGGCCTGTCCCCACCGCCCCTTTGAGCCCGCCCGTGTTTATGGAGCCATGCGGACCCCAGCGCCTCTGCCGCGTTGAAGTTGGCGGCAGCGCAGAGAGCCTTGGCGGACGGAGGGGGACGCGCCCGGAGCCCCGGGATGGGGGTGAGGCGTGGGCGGCCGCGGCAGAGCTGCTCCTCCCGCCGTGCCAGCCTCCGGCCCGCCTACCTGCGCCAGACCACCCCCGGCCGTACCTGGGCTGCAGGTGTCCTTGGGGCTTCCATGCAAAACAAAAGCAGTTCCGGCAAGTGTGAGAGTTCGCCGTGTCGTGACAGGAGCTTGCTGACAGGCCGAGACGGCGAAAGCAGCACGGAGGTGTAAGGATGAAGGGGACAAAGTTGTCCGTTTGACCTTCATGCCCGGGGCTCGACGTGAAGAAAGGCTGAGGGAGGACGTGGAACTCGGTCCCCCTCGTAAAGCACGTGTAATCCTGACAGAATACACACAACACCGCTCTAAAAGAGATTTCAGAACATAACTGAAAGTTTTTTCACGTGTGATAGGGAACTCACCATGACCTTCAGTAATTCTGCTTTGAGGTCGTTGTGTGTCATAGCCAAGTTTGGGCTAAATTTCAGTACATCCTGAAGCGGTTTTTTCCACGTGCTTCATTTTACCCATAAAATTTAAGGGTTATTGCTTGTATCTGCCCAATCTGAGCACAACATAAGCAATTACAAAATCCAGGACCTCTTGTACGGTTCATTAAAGTGGTACAAAAACCACGAAGTCCAAAAAATATTAGGAGAAAAAAAATTACTTTGTATTAAACTTCCCTCGCAACTATGTTTTTCAGGTAGAAATGTAGACAAGAAAGGGAAACGCTCCTCTTTTTGACCATTTCGAGTAACAATCTTGCTTGATTCCACAGCATTACTGGTTTATATTGCTGTCAGCAGCAACAGAAACAGTTAGAGAAGAGAAATTGCTCACCAATTGCCATGCCTATCCTATTCCAAAACAAATCAGCCCAAAATGTCAAAAAGGTGGTAGGAGCAATGATCACAGTTTCCAAGTGTCAGAGCAAGCTCGGAAGATGGTGAAAGAGGAGAGGTGGTAATGCAAGAGTGAGCATCCTCTGTACCTTTTACAGATCTGCCAAGTCTGACCAAATTACATCACTTCTTACTCATGTGAAGCTGTGTTACACACACAAAGTAACAGCCTGGGTACAGTGAGTTACCTGCCACATGCCAAAGGATGCACAGACACCAGGAGACCGGGACGCTTCAGCAAACACCAGCAGTGACTGACAGCAGAAAGGAAAACCATGCAAAGCAAGGCATCATGTCTACTGTTCTTGGACTTCAGGAAGAGTGGAGCTGGCTTCTTAAAGCCAAGTTTTTATCTTCTTGTGGCAATTGAACTTTTGAAGAAATCTCTGAGATCTCCCACGCAAATGCTCAGGAGTGAAGGCATATCTGAAAGAGGCAAAAAGAAACAGGTGAAGACAACAGAAATGTATGCACTAAAGCTGCAAAGAACAGCAGTGTGTGAAAATAGGAAGTAGAAAATACAGCACAATGAGAGAAAGCAACACACAAATAAAGGAGCAAAGGAAGCAATATGAAATGCACTACAAAAAAAGGTATAGAACAATTATAATAAAGAGAAAAAAAAACAAAAAACCTACCCTATAGCCCAGTGAACAAAGCCCAGAAGATTTAGAAACATGCATATCTTTAAAAAAATAAAAAGCTAAAGTGTCCTCTCCAAACAGAACAGAGGCACCCATCATTCTATGGAACTGCACAGGAAATAACAGGCATAGTCCTTTTTCCACCCTGGAAAAAAGTGTTATCACAGAGGCCCAGTCTTTATTAATAAAGTTAAGAAAAATGCAAAAAGTCATTCAGAATAAAAAGGAAAAAAAACCCATGAAACTTGAAAGCTATTTTTCTTAACTGAGCAGGTTACACGATGTAAGTTATTTTTGTCATTACCTGGAGTTTTGGAGTTTTAAAAAATCTCTATTCTCTCGGGTAAATGTGACCATCAAAAAAACTTCCATACATTGAAAAACTCTGAATTAAGTCATCATTCTTGTCTACACTCTCTTTTACCCCAAGACCTTGTGTATGGGATACTGCTAAGTGTGGTGACTATTTTTCAAAGTCAGTTGAAGATACATCTAACTGTTCCTTCCCTGACCACCCAGCCTTGGCAAACTGACCTGTTTCACTACTTCAAATAACCCATGAATGGGTTCATCTGACATTCATATAGAGATACCTTCTTTACCGTCCAGGCATAAGAAAGCCTTACAGCAAACAGCAGCTCAGATTTCCTTCCCAGGAGCTATTAGGTTATATAGATACTGTCTGTAGTTTGCTCTGCATAACTCTTTCCAATAGCTGAGACCTTTGCAGTGCACACTCAATCAGTCTGTGCTGTTCTAAGCTTTCTGGAGGCTTTCAAATTGCATATTTACAATACAAACCACTCTCCATGAAGCCACTCGCCTTCCAACATTTCTGTCCACAGCAGGCCTTAACTCTTCCAAAGATGGACCTTTATAAGACGTTAGGTCTGAAGCCAGTTTCACATTCAACAATGATTTCCTATAATCCCATAAGATCTATCTAGTATGCTTCAAAGGTTTTTAATGTCTGTTATCCTTTTTACAAAAGTTTTATATTCTCATAGTTGGAAATGCAGGAATAGAATACATGACCAAAAGGACTAAGTAATGGGAATAAAAGTTGTAAATGTGTATCTATTTACTAATGAAAACAACCAAGTGAAATCATAGCTAGCTATTTAATATCATCAGTAACCACATCTGCATTTTGGTTGCAATTTGAGTAGATTTTTTAGTTTGTTTATAGTCAGAGTTACAGTCTGCCCTGTTTTTTCTGTCTTGACTGATGATCTTTTTATGGAGGTGCCTCTTTATTTCAGATATTTAGGTCACAATGTATATAGAGATTTGCATAAATCAGTGTTTTTGTTCCATGAGGTACAGTACCCTGCACCTTTAAAACCTTATAAAACATTTAAAAGTACAACAGGAAGGTATAATAAAAGAATTGGGCATATACTTTTATCCTGTTATAAGACATAAAGCTTGTTTGACTATACTGATTTACTAATAGCAAGAGAGCTAACAGTGAGACGTGAAGTCCCAGCAGAGGAATTCCTGTCGGGCTGTACACCTGCAGTGCCAACTGATTTGAGGAACCCCAAGCTACATCACAGAATCATAGAAATATTTATGTTGGAAAAGACCACCAAGATCATCAAGTCCAACCATTACCTTGCACTGCCAAGTCAATCACGAAACTGTATCCCCCAGAACCACATATAGAGGTCATTTCAATACCTGCAGGGATTGTGACTTAACCACTTCCCTGGGCAGCCTGTTCCAATGCTCAACAGCTCTTTCAGTGAAGAAATTTTTCCTTATCTCCAATCTAAACTTCCCCTCACAGAATCTGAGGCCATTTCCTTTTGTCCTATCACTTGTTACTTGGGAGAAGAGATCAACTCTCACCTGGCTATACCCTCCTTTCAGATAGTTGTAGGGAGAGATAAGGGCATCCCTTAGCCTCCTCTTCTCCAAACTAAACACCCCCAACTTCTGTAGTCATTCCCCAAACAACTTGCACTCCAGACCTTTCCCCAGCTCCATTGCCCTTCTCTGGACACACTCCAGCACCTCCATATCCTTCTTGTCATGAGGGAACTGAACAGAGGATTCAAGGCTGGCCTCACCAGTGCTGAGTACAAGGGGACAATCGCTGCCCTGGTCCTGCTGGCCACACTAATGCTGATACAGGCCAGGCTGCCATTGGTTCTTGGCCACCTGGGCACAGCTGGGTCATGTTCATCTGGAAGTGATCTGATGAGGTGGGAAGGTCTGGAAAGCACACACGCCTCACAAGCTTGGCTCTAAGTGAGAAAGGTAGATCAGAAAACTAAGTGAACAAAGGTAAAAAGAATGGCGGAATGGGCATGAGCAATAGACATGTAGCTGAAAATATACAGTAACAGGAAAGAGGTACAGTAAAAATGTCTCTACAAAAGAGATCCACAGTATTGAAGCTTAGCCATTGGGCACAAATATATTCTCAACGTAACACGAGAGAGTAAAACCAAGTGATCTCAGACTTAACGTTTTAAGAATTACAGAACTATGCTACGGAGTTATACTGGGACACCACTTGCTATCCAGTAAAACTCACTAAAAGAAAGGAGTTTTATCATTGAAACTGCACTAGCCTATAATAATACAGCACTATGTAAAGTGTCATAGCTATTTTATTTATTTATTGATACTGCTCATTAATAATTTACAGCATTGCAACACTTAGTAATGAAACAGATCACAAACAAGATCTTTACTGGACTCATAGTTGCGGCGGCCGAGGCTGCCTGATGCCCTCAGCGTATGCACACAGGACATCCCCGAATCCAAGCTCGGAGTGCCATGGCAACCAGGATGAAGCAGAGGGTGGAGAAGGGTTGCCCTTGTCAGGTGTTTCAGAAGTCAAAAG
The DNA here is from genome assembly GCA_013396875.1 of Vireo altiloquus. Taxonomy (NCBI): domain Eukaryota; kingdom Metazoa; phylum Chordata; class Aves; order Passeriformes; family Vireonidae; genus Vireo; species Vireo altiloquus. The sequence continues at coordinate 1,081,972 of VZRF01000394.1, forward strand.
CCAAGCACAAAGTCAGAGGCATCCTTCCTCAAGAGAGTCCGTTATTGTCCTCCAAGACCAGGGGAGAAAAGACAGCAGGCTACTAGGGCGCAGGGTTTTAAAGGGTAGGGGACGGAGAGCATGGGGACCAATCGGGCAAGGTCTCAGGGGTGGATCTGGGCTGGATGGACAGGGCACAAACCAATACAGTGCAACAGGGGAGGGATACAATTTCTGGGACCAATGGGGTGTCGAGGGCAGAAGAACTTTCTAGGGAAAGGGGCAAGGGTTAAGGGGATTAACAAGGGCTCTCTGCCCCATGGGCAGAGGGAAAGAGGGAGAGGGACAGGGAGCCTCCGCCCAGGAGGCGGGGAATGGGAGTGGTTAGCAACAAGGGGAGATAACCAGGGGTTGTCATCGAAACATATTCCAGGGAGGTTTTTTTTTCTTACAGACATACGGCTTAACAGCTAAAAGAATTTAACATCAACTAATGAACTGAACACCCACAACAATTCCTCCCTTTTTAGTAAATAAAAGAAATAAAACGTTAACACAATGCTGTGGGAGACCTAAACTTCAGTTTCTGAAACGTCTTCATTTTCTGCTTCTGTTGAAGCCCTTTTGCCCCACCAACCTTTATGTTGTGGAGTTTCCATTGTAAGGGCGGCCACAGTTGTTGCATCTCCCACAGCTTTAACTAAACATGATTTAACACAACTTAAAATAATTAAAATTAGGAATATAATAAGGAAAACTCATAAAATAGATTTTAGCAAAGAGGAAGCCCATCCCTAGAGTCTCCAATTTCCAAATGATGAGTGCAGCCAATCCCCATCATCCTTTTTGGTCTTTAACTGATGAAGCTGATCCTTCATCTTCTGAATGGTGGCATGGATCAACTTGCTGTGAGATGACAAATTGAAGCAGCACAGCCCCTCAAACTCTTCGCACCAGTGGCCATTGATGAGTAACAAAAAATCGATGGCAGCGTGGTTCTGTAGGGCGGAAGGTTGCCTGCCTGGTGATTTCTTTGTCTGAGAGGAGGTCGCTAATGGCCAAAGAAGTCAAATTGGCTTGCTTCGCTATCCAACATTCTAACCCACCCAGCTCCGGCAACGCTTTGGGGCAGCTACCCAGGGCAGAACAATGGAGACCAAAGCTCTTTTTAGATGTGACCAATGAGAAACATCAGATTCGCAATTTTCATCATAGTTGGTCATGCTTCGCTTAGTCCTCAGCACCTTAGTTTCAGTTTCATTTCTCTGCCAATTAAGAATTTGGGTTTTATTTGGGGCCAAAATAGAAATCTTTCCCAAGGTGCAGGGGCCTCCTCTCAGCCAAAAGGGAATTCCCTGCCACGCCCGGTCCCCACAAATGAGGAAAAGGCCCTTTTTGATCTTTTTTGGCCTCTCTGTAGACGGTGAAAGGGTGGGTTCCGTCGCGTTGCACCAGTTTCGGTCGGTGTAGTTGACACTGTGTGGGTGCACCGTGCAGAACCCAGCTCCTTTATAATGGAACCAGAGGCAGAAAGGAGCAGGTGTTGATCCCAGGAGCTCAAACTTCTGGGGCTCCTCTCCTGCCTCTGGCAGCGCCTTGACCCATCCATCCCAGTTGTTAAGAGCGTTGTAGGGTCGAGGGTTGTGGGGACCTGGCGGTGGGTATTCAGAAGGTGGCAGAGGGATTCCCACCAGGCAGGTGGAAAAGGGATTCCCTACTGCCGCCGTCGACAGGCACATGTTTGGTTGGTTTAGCGCCTTGGCCAGGGTGACCCACACCTTTTCCCGGGGCTGTGGCACAATCCGTGCCACTCCAATGGGGAACAGCCAGATAACGAGGATCAGAAGGCACATGATCTCTCAGGAACTCATGATGTTACTGTTTGTCGGGATGGGCCTTCTGAAACTAAACAGAGACAGAATTAAAACCTTGTGCCAACCATTTAGGATAGGGACAGTTATAGGGAACCACCACAAAGGGGGTACAACAGAGGGGTCAACTGGGTGAGGGTTTGGTCATCTTCTAGGCAGCGCTTCCTCCTCCATGCTGCCACAGTTACCTCTTTGGTCTGCATTGTTATGGCCTGTTCTGATTCTTTTAACCAGTCTAATTTTTCAGTGAAAGGGCAGACCCACTTTCTGGGAATCCATTTCGTTCCGGAGTCCATGGACACGCACGCATATCCACGACCCCAGGCTTGCGGTTCATGTGGTCCGCTTTCTTTCTTTGTTTCCGGGTCCTGAACCCACACTTTAGGTTTCTCCTTCATTTTCAAGAAGGAGGAGTTGTTAAAATGTCTCAGTACCGGTGGGTTTGGGTCCTCTTCTGTAGGAAGTTCAGGGTAAATAAAACTTTGGACAGTCTTAGTTGAGGGGAGTTGAGCTCTTCCCCTCCTTTATCCACAACACATAGTACCACTGAGTAGTAATTATCCTATTTGTAAAAATTACAATAAAAAAGGAGAAGAAAAAGTTTTGACAGATTTTACATATCCTGTACCACCACTAACCCAGACCAATCATCAGCTTCCAGAAAACACGTCAGTAATTTTTTTGTGGCAAATATATGTGCAAGTTAAAAAATAAATAAATACATGCCTCTTTACATAACACAAACATTGGGAGTAGCACAACTCTAGCTCCATCATGTTTCAGGAAAGCTACAAAACTCAGCTTTGAGTTTTTAGAGAGAAAGAAGTTCATTCAGAAACTTTGTGCACTGTGGACCATTACTGCCTCTTAGAGCTTCAAAACATTATGCTGTTATATAATTGTTCTGTGACTTTAAATCTTTTTATCTGCTTCTGTAATTTGCATTTCAATATCTTTTGCATTAAAAATCTGAGTAAAACGAAATGATTAATGCCACGGATTTCCAGTTGTGATGCTCCAATATATTTAGTTACATTCCACAGCAAAAACTGTGCAGCTAAATATTGTAAATCATTTCAAAACAATGCAAACAGGCATAATCAGATTTATAAATCAGACGAAGGCCAATTAAAAGACAACTGGCAACCAAGAGTGGAGTTACCAAAGGGGCTAAATGGAGCTGCATCCCCTTCCCATCACTTAATGCTGGCCACAATAAGGCTGAGCAAAACACTACACCAGTAAAATCTAAATTCCAACTGCAGACAAATTAAAACTGCTGGTGGTGTTCACCTACCTCCTTAAAACAGGGACTGGAATTTTGTTGAGGCATATAGGATATCTTCCTGTTCTTTCACACTGTGCCCTAGTATAAAACAAACTCAGATGTCAGCCAAAACTATATTCCATCAGGCACTTTTCAAAATTTAAGAACATGTACTGTATTTAATTGTATTTTTTGGCATTTAATAAACCCATAGTTATGCAGCTAATGAAATTTTTCTTTCTAAAAGAAAACAGAATGCTCAAGAATTAACACTCTGGTGATTATTCCAAATTTGTTGAGAAAATAAACCTACAGCACAGCTACTTTTTATCTTGGGGAAAAAAAAAGGAAAGAAAGAAAAGAAACATAAACCCAAACCAAAAACCACAGTGCTGACTGGAAAAAGGACATAGCAAATCAGTTTCCTCAGGGCAAATGATGTACTTTCCTTCCAATGACAAGGTTGAGTCCTTGTTTTCCTTTATCCTCACAAGTATCACATTGTAGAAAACTATTGTTGGAGTGGTGTGTTTATGCTTGCATGTCGTCTTGGATTAAGCACGTGCATGTTTTTTAGCTGAACTGCTGGTCTTCCATCAGGAATTCATAAGTTGATTCACCCTTAATACATGAAGAGCATAAAAGCATAGAAAGATAATGATTTTTGAACCTGAAACTGCAATCTTGTTTCCTTATTTTGGTTCCATGGATATTTCAAAGAAACTGGTTTACTTGTTCAAAAAGTAAAAAGTGCCTGCAAAGAATACCTGGATTTATCCTTTTTTTCTTTTGGTCATTAATAAAAATATGAAGATTTTTTTTCCTTTCCTATTTACTCCCTCACACTGTTCTCATATTTGAACGGGGAAAGAGGGGTATTTTAAACTTTGAACAAATGTTAAAACTGAAAATTAGTCTAATGTCAAAAGCATTAATGTAACACAAATGAATTATTTGCCCTCTTGAAACATTTGGGAAAATGAATTTACATATTCTTCCCTTCCCTAATTTTTCTGTGCTGTTTCTGAAACATGCAAGTCACAGTCCCTTGCTGTACTATCATATTGGAAGAGAAAAAACACACACACTGAATTTCAAAGTATGCGCTTGTTAAAATTTGTTACTTGAGTGGAAGACCTAGAGACAGGCAATACCTCTCGTGCTCCATCACCCTCAAAGTGAAAAAAAAAAAAAAAAAAATCCTGATGTTCAACATAACTTCCTGCGTCTCAGTTTGAGCCTGTTACCTCTGGTCTTGTCACTGAGCACCACTGGCCCTGTCCTCTTTGCACCCTCCCGTCAGGTATGTACAGACATTGACTTTATCTCCCTGAGCCTTCTCTTCTCCAGGCTGAGCAGTCCCAACCCTCTCAACCTTTCCTCACAGATGATGCTCCAGTCCTTTCACCATCATTGAGGCCCTTTGCTGGACTCTCTCCAGTACATCAATGTCTCTCTTGTACTGGGGAGCCCAGAACTGAACTCAGCACTCCAGGTGTGCCCTCACCAGTGCTGAGCAGAGAGGAAAGATTGCCTTCCTTTAACCTGCTGAGAAGGCTTTGTCGAGGTAGTATTACAGTAACTATTACAAAAATGAGAATACTGCATTCTGATAATATTTTTAATGCAAATTTTTGACATACTATAAAGTTTGTATCTTCCACTTATGATCAAAACAGAAGCTATTAAGCTACAAAGGGACCACAACATGTCAGGAACACTGTGATAAGGATCACTACAGGATAAAACACTGCTATAATTTTCATCATTTTCAAAGACAATGATAATGTCTTATACAACCCACACAAGTAGCATGTTGCCATACACCTTCCTACACTGCTTCCTGCATGAAATGTTCCCAACAGTGTCTTACACAATTATAAATCAGCAGCAACCATTATAGCTCCCAGCACTATCAATCTACAGAGACACTACAAAAGTCACCTAACATTGTACCACCAGATGTTAGGGGAGATTTCATACATCAAGTTGAATGCACAGGTGTCACCTGGAATAATTTTTGTGAGAAGATTTTGCATACCATTTATATAATTGTTTCCTATAGAGTCATTAATACATACCTGAGATGGCTCTTTTCTCTTTATTATAGGAAGTTCAATGTTTTTTCTGCCAGATTTCACAGTGTAGCACACAATGAAATCATTAAAACAAGTATATTTACCAAGTATTCTGGATTTTCATGAAGGAAGAAGGTCCTGTCTGCCAGGTCAACAGTTTCCCCCCGCAGCTCCTAGTTAGACTCTGTTAATGTTTCAGGACTTCATCTTAGGGTGTCTAGGAACAGAAATACATGAGAACAGCAGCTCTCAACTACATGCCACACAGGTCTTTTTCTTCACATAAACTATTCTGGCAACCCTTGTTTGCCAAAACCTCTTCTGATTGACAGCTATGGAAAGGACAAAAATTTCAATACCTTTAACACACTCCTGTGAGCAATAGTTGAAGGAACTCAATTTCTGTCCATGGTAGAAGCATTCCAAGTAAGCTGGGATATAGACTATTTCACCAACTCACGTACGTCTATATTCAGCATTTTAGGAATGTCATGGCTGAGTTTGGCAGGGTTTTGTGCAAAAACAGCCAAGAAGCTCCATTTGAAAGAACTGCCAAAGTTTGGTACATGTTTCTTTACATCAGAGAAGAAACAAAAGGCATGCACAGGGTTTCTCTCAAATGGAATTCCAAACTTTTTCCAGTTTTTGGCATCTAAATCGCTATCAGCTTCTCGGTGAATTGAAGAGTGTCCCCATGGTCTGATGCGCAAGACTAGCTTCTAGTGCTGTGTTTTCTCTTTTTGCATTATCTAGAGAAAAAATTTTTAGTGGTTCAATGATTATCTTTCCCTCTCTGAAGTTTAATAATAATAAAAAACTCTAATATAATAACACTAAAAAACCTCAATCAGTAGCATTTATTCATTTAGAAGAGATGCAGAAGGTGGGCAGAAGTTTCACCTGGGTTTACTGAGGAGCTGATTATGACCATTTTCACCTGTGCCACGACTGTGTCAACTGACAGTATCCCTGGTGGTCCAACTGCTAACACACCTCCACCAATCCTGCAGATAAGGTTCCATCAGCATTTTCTCTAAATTAAAATGAGAAGGGCAAGAAAGGTATCCTGCATTGTTTACAGTGAAAAAAAAAAAAAAAAAAGGTGTATTCAGATGATGGGAAAAGCAGATGGGAACTAGGGCTTCCCTGATTTCTGTCTTTTGGGAATCAAGCACAGAACATGAACAGTAATCAAATTAACTACACTCTTGAGGCAAAAACTAGGGAACAAGAGGCAAGTACAGGCAGGTCCCAGCAGGACAGGAAACCAAGAAGGTGCGATGGGCACTTCACAGTATAGAAAAGGAGAAGACTGCAAAGTTAAACACCATCACTTGTGTTGGTAAGTAACTCTGCCACCACCCAGTAGCACACACTAATGTGAGAGTTTAGACTAATCTAAGTCAGTGCTGTGGCTTTGCTCTTTGAATTGCTTCCCCTTCTTCTGAGTCTCTCTGCTGG
>VZRF01000395.1:5323-21293 GCA_013396875.1 Vireo altiloquus
AACTCCTCCAGGGAATGTGTGTCCATCTCCTCATGGAATGTGTGTTCACACACATGCACTTTTCACCTTTCTCCCTGGGGCGTGTGTAGTCCTTTGAGGGATGATTCAGTGATCTCTGAGATGATCTTTGTCCCCTCTGTCTTGACAAGATTAGGGTGAATTCAGCTTCTTAGGTTTTGTAATTAACATTTGCTGTCTGAACTAACATTTGCTGTCTCCCAGTAGTTACCTGTGCTCACATGAGGTAGATATTGACTGCTCCTTCCTCAGTGGCTTCCTAAGTCCAGCCCCAGCAGAGGGAACTCTGAACAACCAAACCAAGCCCCATCCCTTCCATCCCCGCTCCAGAAGGCAGAGACAGCTGGATCTGAAAAGCAGATTATGTATTTTAATCGGTGCTGATCAGTCATAGCTGCTGATTTTTCTAAATGGCATTAAAAGAAGAGAATGTTTCAGCAATAATGTCATATTATGACAAGCCATTGGTTTGATGGCTGCCTCGTAAAATAATGCATGAATAACAAAAAACATATGAAATGAAACCTCGAAATGATGAGAAATGATGTTTTCAGTTCTCAAAATGTTTAGAGGAGAATTTCAGAATTTAGAGATGCCTCACCTGGTTTTAGTTTAGTTGGAGAAGGCTTTCAGGCACAGGGTGGGACCCTCGGGGTTGTCTTGGGCAGGGCCAGGAGCCAGACTCAGGCTCACACAGAATCCCAGGATATTCTGCGTTGGAATGGACCCACAAGGAACATCCAGCCCAGCTCTTCATGCATGGAGCTGTGCAGAGCCACAAGGTTTCCCCTGATCTCTCTTTTCTCCAGGCTGAGCTCCTTTCCCAGCTCCAGCCCCTTCCCCAGATCCGCTCCCTCCTGGAATTCTGTTTCCAGTCCAGCCCCTCCATGTCCTCCCTGCCATGAGGGGCCAGGTGAGGTGGATATTTCCCCACCTGGTAGATTCCTGCTCAGCATTAGCTCAGTGTGAGCTGCTCCACTGTTTTGGTGGATTTCCTTTACATTTTAATCAACAGTAAAATCCTTCCAAAGGATTGATTCCAGCGCTGGAGAGGCCCTGCAGAGTCTCAGTGCAAACACTTCCACACAGCAGTGATTTCCAACATGCAGCTATTCCTTTTCAGTGCTCTTAATCCATTTAACTTCTGCTTTCATGGTGCCTTACTCAATACACTGGAGGGTTTTATGTTGGAGTTAAAGCTTTTGAAAAGCCTCTGTGCGTTACACAGGTCACCGGTGTTCTCCAGTTTTACAAACTTCCATAATATCTGCAGCTTTTATGTGATTTCCTTGCACAAGGAAAGGTTAAAAACTGTGTAAACACTTGAGGACCTGGAGCTGAGTGGAGTGCTGGTTTGCTTTACAATGCCCACCCACGCAGGGGAGAGGAGAGCAGCAATTCAGAGTTGCAGGGTTTGTCATTCAGGAGTCACCACGACTTTCTTTCCTTTCTGTTGTCGTTGTTTCTTCAGGCCTTGTCTGCCATTTTACATCTCTGCCCCTTTGACAGGAGTGGCCTCACTGAAGGACCTCTGCCCTGGGGAGCTGTGCACAGGGATGAGCAGAGGGGCTGGGAGGGTTCTGGGCACGGCAGGGACCCAGAGCCAGAGCTGAAGGTTAAAAACCCTGCACACTTTAGGGTGGAACTGTGAAAAACGAGGTTCACTCCTGGTAAATTTTTAAAAAGGTTTAATAAGGGGTTTAATAAAAGGGACAATAGGAGACAGGAATAAAGCACAGAGTTAATAGGGCCTGGTGCTTGGCACGATGCCAGGGGCACACCTTAGCTAACAAACCTCTTCTGTTCAATGCCCGAGTCTCAGACATATTCATAGATTTCTGTGCATCATTCAAATATTCCTTTTTTGGGATCTCTTTGGGTTCCAAGTCTCCCCTATCCGGTTATCCTGCGTTCCACTCCTGATCGATCCATTCTTCATTCCAGGCTCTGAGGCCTGTCCATGTTATCTTCAGCCAGACAGTCCAGGAATTTGGGGAACTTCCTTGCTCATCTTTGCTATCCTTAGTTTACTCCATAAAGAAACATTCTACATATGATAGAATCCTAAGACATCACACTACTTTTTAAAATGAAATATTTCCATTCCACTTCATTTTGTTACATCACACATATGACATTCATTTTAATATTAGCGAAAAGCCAACAATACAATGTGCATTTATAACACCCTGCTGAGGTGGTGCCACCTCCCAGCAGCTCATCCTGGGGGGCAGAGCAGCCAAAAAGTGCCAAAGGATCCCAAACTGGGAGCGCCTCAAGCCCCAGCCCTTCCTTCCCCCTGCAGCTCCCATCGCAGCTAACCAGGGGCTAAACAGAGCCATAAATGCCCCGATTTGAGCTCTGAGTGGCCCAGATGGACTTTAACAGGGCCGGTTAATACCTCCCAATCTTTAACTTACTGCTGTAATTGCTGCCAGCCTTAATTGGTGCCCAGTAATTATCTCTGTGGCACTCGGCTCCCCCAGGGGGGGTTTGTGATCCTGTTCCGCTGCTGGAGTGGCTGCAATTCCCAGCTGGAATGGAGCTGCAGCCCCACGGAGCCCCTCCAGCCTCTGAAAAACGAGGTTCACTCTGCTGGTAACATGTAAAATGTTTAATAAGGGGTTTAATAAAAGTACAGTGGGAGACAGAAATAAAGCAAAGGGTGAAGAGGGCCTGGTGCCTGGCAGGCTGCCAGGGGCACACCTTAACTCAAAATCCAGTTCCTTAAATACAACAGCATATTGCATATCCATGGAGTGTCTTGCATGATTCAAACATCCCTTTTTTGGTACTTTTTGGGTTTCAAGTCCTCCCCATCCTGTCACTATTTCCTTCTTGCAGGTCTGTTCCAAGTGTCCTTTCGAGTTCTTCCTAATGGATTTAGTAAATGAATCAATTAGCCAGAGAAAGAACACCGAGGTGCTTCTGTGCAGATGAGTATTTTATGTTTGATATACTGAGTCAGAGCTAAGTAATTATTGCCATTTAATATTTATTTAATGTATATGATGAGCTGCTGCAGCCAGGAACTCGTGGAATTAAATATCCTTCCCCCATTTTCCCTGCAGCTCCTTAATGGGGGAGTGCTGAACAGGCAGAGGATGGAAGAGAGGAGAAGAGATTGCTCTGAATGCTGTGGTGTTGGATTGATGCCTTTTCCTGGTCTTAAAAATTAAAACCAAAACATGGTTGATGGGGAAAAGGGGTTTTTACTTTGGTATTTGTTTCAGGATCCTTGGGTGCAGCACTTGGTCCAGGTGGGATGCCCTGAAAATGCATGTACTTCATTACATTGAAATACACACAATTATAGGCTTTATAAAATAAATGTATTTATCAAATATTCCCCAGTGAGAGGCTGGAGTGAAGCCCTCGTTGTGAGGAACCTTCCCCCTGGCTGGGCCTGTCTGAGGTTCCAAAATGTGTTCTGGAGAGGCCCTTGGTGTCTGGGGCTCCCAGGATGTTTGCTCTCCTGGTTTAACGGTGCCGTGGGGCTGAGCTGAGTTATCAGCCTTGGGGAGTCACAGTGTGTGGGCTAAAAGCACTGAGAATACATCAAACTATAACAGAGTGTGTGAGAGGGGTGTGAAAGAAAAAGCAAACAATCATCCTGGCATAAGGAGCATCCGTGGTGAGGGGTGGGAGCTGCTGGAGCACACACAGCTCCCCACTGCCTTCCCTGCAGAACAGCTCCACAGCCCCACAGCTGCTGTGCTCTCTGATCCCTGCAGACTGAGGAGCTGCTCCTCGTCTTTGGGCACTGAGAGTCACCCCAAGGACCTGGAATTGCCTCCTGGGATGGCCACAGCACCTCCTGCAGCCCTGGCAGCCACAGCTGCCACCCGCGGGTGCCAGGAAGGGCTTTGGCTGGTTGAGGACAGGAGTTATGACCACGGAACTGTGAGGCTGCAGCAGCAGCCCTGGAAGGTCAGCAGGGCTTTAGGGAATCAGAGAATCACAGAACAGTTCAGGCTGGAAAAGCACTCAAGGATTCAGCTGTTCCCCAGCACTGCCCAAGCCACCACTGACCCCTGTCCCCAAGTGCCACATCCAGAGAGCTTTAAATCCCCTCAGGGATGGGCACTGCAAACCTCCCTGGGCAGCTCCTGCCAAGGCCTGAGCTCCCTTTCCATGGGCAAATTCCTGCTGCTGTCCAAGCTGAGCCTCCCCTGGCCCAGCCTGAGGCTGTTCCCTCTCCTCCTGTCCCTGTTCCCTGCCAGCACAGCCTGACCCCCCCCGGCTGCCCCCTCCTGTCAGGGACTTGTGCAGAGCCACAAGGTCCCCCCGGAGCCTCCTTTGCTCCAGCCTGAGCTCCTTTCCCAGCTCCCTCAGGAATTCTCCAGCCCTTTCCCAGCTCCCTCAGGAATTCTCCAGCCCCTTCCCTGGACACTCTGTGGTACCCGAGGAGCCCTGGGGGTTGGTTCATACAAAACACAGAGATGCCAGCAGAGGTGAGGGGTCACAAACCCCCCCTGACTTCCACCCATCCCTCACCCTCATCCCACTGCTCTTGAGACTGTTCCCATCACAGCTTCCCTGCCCCTGAACTGCCCCCGGAGCTCACCCCAGAGCTCAGGGCAGAGCTCTCCCCTCTCCTCCACCCCACACAGCCAAAGGGACAGCCCAGGTGGCCAAATCCTCCCCCCAGCTCCACAGGCAGCCAGGGAGAGTCTGCAAAACTTCCCCTAAATCATCCAATTTCTGCCGTGCAGCAGAAGCAGCTCCTTATCCCTCTTTTCCAATAACAATCTCGGTGTTGAGGGTGTTGAATTCTAAGGGTCATCCTTTCAGGTGGAAAATAGCACAGAAATCCATTTACTGCTCTGCAGGTCTATTATCATCAGCACTAACACGGATTTCTCCTGTACACGACAACATTCAAAAATTACCCAGGGAGAGACTCCAGCACATCCTCAATTACAAACATTTCGTTTGGTTGGCTTTGGGAGCCGCTTTAAAAAGAATTCGGGGCTGGCTCATTTCCTTAATTTCTGGTTAATTTTGAAAGCATATTTTCTGTGCCAGTCTGTGATCCTGTGCCAGGCTGTCAGGAGCACAGGTGAGATCACAAACCTCACAACTACTTCACCTCACACCACAGAATCATTCAGCTTGGAAACGATCTCCAAGAGCAGAGCTCACCCTTTCTTTCCAGGCTCTGGGGTCTGGAATTGCATTCCAAGCTTTAAGCTGTTTTTAAGGCACGAACTAAAGATTTTGATGTTTGGAAGACATTTAACCAGTTGAAAAATCGCATAATCTATTAAGATTGTTGTCTGGTTGAGAAGCACTTGGAATTCATGGAACTGGAAAGTTATTTCTCACCTGTGGCTGAGCTACACCAGGAGTGTCATTATTTGGCTTTGCTGCAGCCTCTCCTCGATCTTTTCAGGAAATCTTGGCTCAGATACGGCAAATGGCCACTGAAAAGCCAAATTTTGTCAAAAACCTTTAGAGAGAGGTGAAATAACCTCCCCCATCCATCGATGGCCCTGGCTGGGCACAGACAGGAGGGTGCAGGTGATGCCAGAATGGTTTTTTTCTTTTCCTTTTTCTTTCACACCCCTCTCACACACTCTGTTATAGTTTGATGTACTCTCAGTGCTTTTAGCCCACACACTGTGACTTCCCAAGGCTGATAACTCAGCTCAGCCCCACGGCACCGTTAAACCAGGAGAGCAAACATCCTGGGAGCCCCAGACACCAAGGGCCTCTCCAGAACACATTTTGGAACCTCAGCCAGGCCCAGCCAGGGGGAAGGTTCCTCACAACGAGGGCTTCACTCCAGCCTCTCACTGGGGCATCTTTGATAAATATGTCAATTTTACAAGGCCTATAATTGTATTTCAGTGTGACAGGTACATGCATTTTCAGGGCATTCCACCTGGACCAAGTGCTGCACCCAAGGATCCTGAAATAAATACCTAAGTAACAAACCCCTTTTCCCCATCAACTGTGTTTTAGTTTTAATTTTAAAACCAGAAAAAGGCATCACTGGTGACACCAGCCCAGCTCAGCTGCAGCTCCCTGGGCTCCTGTGCTGTCACTGAGGATCAATCCAGCGTGGGAGCCACCAGCCTTTCCTCTGAGCTGTCACTTCCCTGTCCCTGCTCCCCGGCTGGGAGTGCTCTGGGAGACCAATGTCAGGAAAATGTGACAGCACGGCAAGAGCGTTATTGCTCCTTCAGAAAATGCAGATGGCTTGGGAAGATAAAGTGAAATTGGACAAAAAAACCCAAACCCTTGAAAAGGTAGTTCAGAAATGAGCCCAATCCCCTTCCCCCGAGCCCCTGACTGATCCCAGCAGTGGAGCTGCACCTCTCCCCCTCTTCCCTGTTGGAGTCAGGAAAAGCTTGGGAACTTTTCCTGCTCCTCTGGGTGTTTGTTTTACCCTCAGAGCTCCTCAAAAAAGGCTTGGCCTGTGAACCAAGCTCGTGGGAGCATTTACCCCCAATTCTGGGTGAGCTGAGAGCACCAAAGGAATGAGGAGATGTTGTTTAGTGCAGCACAGAGTGTGGAGTTGGAGTTTTTAGGTTTTGCTATATATATTATATGGAGCCAACATGGAGATTCTAGGGTGTTGGCTTCTTCTTCTTCATCTTCTTTTTCATCTTCATCTTCATCATCTTCTTCTTCTTCGTCTCCATTTCCTTCGTCTCCATTTCCTGTGCTCCAGTGGTTGGTGGAGGGAACTCAGTGTAGAAGAGACATGTTAATAAAATTAGTAGTTATTGGTACTAAAGGCAAAATAGAACACTTAATGATCGATAATTGGGTGATAAAGCTTTAAAAGCTGCCCTCACACAGGAGCTGCAGCCATTGCGCTCCTGGAAGCAGCAGCAGAAGGTTGGACTTCTGAAATTTAGATAAGAAATAATAAACAATCCTTGAAACTGCAACAAGAAGTCTCAACTCATCTGTTCCTGATATGGGACATCGAAAAGAAGAAAAACAGCTGGAATAACAATTAAGAAGCTGCTTAAAAAGAATTTTTGTGCCCCAAAGAGTCTCTCAGCCAAGAAATCTGCCCAGCCCTCTGCACAAGCAGGATAGGAACACATAAAAATCTGTATAAACCCAGGAATTCTGAGGAACTCTGACATACCTAAAAAACCTCTGCCAGCAGAGACAACCCCTTGTGCTCGATGATAAAAATTCATTAGGGATGTTGAAAACTCCCTTCGTTAATATGCAGCCAGAAAGAGTGCAATTATCAGCCAGGCCAAAAATAGGATTACTCTGGGTTTACTCCTTGGTGCTTGAAGGGGGAGAAGTGTTCTCATGGCAGTGTTCTCTCTCTCACTAACTGCTGTTACTGCTTCATCTTCCCTCCAGGTACTGAGGAGGTGCTCGACAGCACCACGGAAATAAAGGGCTTTGGGCTGTGGGGAAATAACAGGGAAAAGGGAATGGCAGGGGAATCACAGAGGTGGGAAGAGAACTGACAATCCATCGGGGTTTTAAATAGGATGGGAAGGATTGTATAGAAAATATAGTTCGTTGCTGATCTGAGAAAAATTGACTCAAGTAATGGAAAGGGTAAAAATAGAGCTAAATAATGATCCTGAATAAAGCAAGCACTGCGGTTTCTGTGAGCTGGGGGAGCTCCTGAAGCACAAATAATGCACCCACCCCGCTGATGGAGGGGGGTCACACCTTCTGGGGACAGGGGAATCGGCACTGACATCATCTACTCGAGATTTCAGTCAATCCCACGCAGTTCCTTAACGAAGAAAGTAGAGAAATACCCAATCAATAGGCTGCTCTTTAAACAATTAACGCTGTCTCGGTGATTGGGCTCCGGCTGGGAGCCCACGGAGCAATCCTGGCCCTGCAGGAGCTGATGGGCAGCTCCAGGCTGCTGAGAGATTTAATCAGGGCCTTGGAGGAAAACAGAAAATCAGTGCTGATCAGATTTGCTGGAGACAACAGAATGGCAGGAATGGAAAATAAGGAAAACTTATTTCACTAACACAATTCAATGTGAATCTCATAAAAACCATCCCTGCCCGTGGCAAGGGAGTTGGACTGGATGGCCTTTAAAGGTCCTTTCCAACCCAAAATATTCCACGGTTCTAAGAGAATTAAAGAATATTCCTTCTACCACTTCTGAACTTATGGCCAGTGTTCCCAGGAATAAAAAATATACACCAGACCTGCAGCAGAAAACTTTACTCAATATGCACCCTGCGAGCAAATAAATAAGAGAAAATATTTTAAGATTGCCTTCAATAAAAATGAGAAATTGCTCCCAGAACTGCGACTGCTGGCAGCAGCAGAGACGCTGTGGTGGTGCTGGCACTGAGCTGGAAGGGCGTGGGGAAGGCAGAGAGGGGAAGGTGCAGCCATGGCTGAAAGCAGCTTTGCTGTGGAAAATAATCCCTGGAAGGGGAAGGAGGCAGAGTCCACGGTGTTATAAATGCAGATTGTATTGTTGGCTTTTCGCTAATATTAAAATGAATGTCATATGTGTAATGTAAGAAAATGAAGTGGTATGAAAATATTTCATTTTAAAAAGTAGTGTGATGTCTTAGGATTGTATCATATGTAGAATGTTTCTTTATGGAGTAAATTAAGGATAGCAAAGATGAGCAAGGAAATTCCCCAAATTCCTGGACTATCTGGCTGAAGATAACATGGACAGGCCTCAGAGCCTGGAATGAAGAATGGATCGATCAGGAGTGGAACGCAGGATAACCGGATAGGGGAGACTTGGAACCCAAAGAGATCCCAAAAAAGGAATATTTGAATGACGCACAGAAATCTATGAATATGTCTGAGACTCGGGCATTGAACAGAAGAGGTTTGTTAGCTAAGGTGTGCCCCTGGCATCGTGCCAAGCACCAGGCCCTATTAACTCTGTGCTTTATTTCTGTCTCCTGTTGTCCCTTTTACTAAACCCCTTATTAAACCTTTTAAAAATCCACTAGGAGTGAACCTCGTTTTTAACAACGGGAAGGGCATCCCCGGGGAACAGGGGATCCCCTGAGGAGCAGAGCTGACCAGATGGAGCAGGACCAGGGCAGGACCCCACAGCTCACAGCCACCTCCCCCAGCCCCCCACGGCCGCTGGAGCTGCACCCCGAGGGATTTCAGCCAGAAAGAGCCTCCTCTGTCCGTGTGTCCTTCCAGCCCTGCACACCCAGCCAGCCCCGGGGCTCAGCATCCCTCACCCCATTCCCAGTGCGGGCATGGTGGGGCTGGAGCGGAGCTAGCCTGGCCTCGGCTGCCCCTCAGCATCCCTCAGAGCTGGCCAGGGAATCCTGCAAGGGTGGGGTACAGAGGGACCCTAAACGTCATCCCATCCCATCCCATCCCCAATCCCATCCCATCCCATCCTCATCCCATCCCATCCCATCCCATCCCACCCCTGCCATGGCAGGGACACCTCCCACTGTGCCAGGCTGCTCCCAGCCCCAATGTCCAGCCTGGCCTTGGGCACTGCCAGGGATCCAGGGGCAGCCACAGCTGCTCTGCCAATTCCAGCCCAGCCCTGAGCCACCCTCCCAGACAGCAATTCCCAATTCCCAATATCCCACCCATCCCTGCCCTCTGGCACTGGGATCCATTCCCTGTGTCCTGTCCCTCCATCCCTTGTCCCCAGTCCCTCTCCAGCTCTCCTGGAGTCCCTTCAGGCCCTGCAAGGAGCTCTGAGCTCTCCCTGGATCCTTCTCCTCTCCAGGTGAACATTCCCAGCTCTCCCAGCCTGGCTCCAGAGCAGAGCACCAGTAGGATGAGGAGTCCCCTGGAATTTTTTTGGTGAACCTCAGGCGCTGGAAATGTTCACCAGGAGCTCCCACAGGGCTGAAAGCTCAGCCCTGGTTAAAATGCTGCAACATTCCCAGTTTAGCACATTCTAGTGGATGCACAATTAAGCTGGGGCCAATAATTGATTCAGTAGAAGGAAGGGGAAATCCAAGGGCTCTGGGTCGATTCCAGGGATTCCCTCAGGGCTGATGTGAGCTGAGAGGTCGCTGTGAGGATAATATGGAAATGGGAATTGATGTCAAGCAATTGCCTGTCAGACAAAACTTCTCCTTATCCCTGAGACTGTGGAAAAACTCCTTGGATGCGATTCCATGGAGATGTGGCTGTGAGTTAACAACAATGGAGTTGATGTCTCAGGCACACCCACGGGAACGGAGCTCTTTTGCAGAAGCTCATTTTGGAGTTAATTTCCAGACTCTGAGCGGGATTGTTTGGAAGCAGAGGAAGGCTCAGGCTGCTAATGCCAGGCTGTTTACAGCCCAGCAGAGGAGCTGAAGTGGAATTCTGGTTACTCACCTGGATAATAAACCCCAAATCCAGGTTTGCAACCAGCAGCTCTCCCGGGTGCAGGAGGAGCCATCCTGGCCTGGCCACCTCGGGCACTGCCAGGGATTTATTCATCATTTAAACTTTGGGTTTGCTGGTGTTCGCAGCAGGGATTTGCAGCTGGGAGCTCCTGTGAAGTAAAGGAAGTTTGTAAACAAAACCTCTGTTGTAATGTGGGCTGTTGGTTAAAAAAGATAAATATCACAGGATGTGGTGACTCCTAAAACGGTTTGGGTTGGAAAGGACCTTGATGCTTGGTGCTGCTGGATGATCCCTAAGGTTCCTTTCTACCCAAACCAGTCTGATCTCCTGTTCCTGCTCTGTCTGCAAGGGCCCAAACTGAAGAGAAAATGAGAATTTCCTTTCCTGCCTGTCCAGGTGTTTTTCTCTGCGTTGGTAAAACCCAAACAAACCCAGGACAGCTCCTGGCTGGAGCACCCTGGGCTCAGGAAACTCAGGAGAAAATCCCACAGCTGGTGCTTTAACGGGCAATGAAGTCCCACATCATAAACCAGCCAAGAACAGAAGAACTGGCGTAATTAGTAATTAAATTCTCCATAAAGCAAAAAAAAAAGGAACATTTTCTCTATTGATACTTCTGCGTAAGGAACAATTTAGAGCCAAATCTGTCACAAAATTAGCAGGGGCTGGAAGAGAGACCTGTGGGAAGCACCTGTGCTTTTCTTCACCCTTTTATGAGCTACAAAACATCCGTGGTAAAACAAACTAACAACAGCTTTAAAAAAAGAAATCAGATTCACATGTTCAGTACCACAATTCCACTGCTCAGGAAGTACTTGCCAGGCAGAAACACAAATGGAAAAAGAGTATAAAACATTTCACAGCAGCCTGACAGGCTGGTGGAAACAAAGAGCTCTCCCTGACATGACACCACTGCTTAAACACAGAGAATCCTTCCAGCACCATCCCAGTTCCTGGTGGCAGAGAGAGAATGCAGAGGGAAAAGCAGGAGGAAAAAAACAACATAAAAAAAATGGAGGGGGAAAAAAAAAAAATCTAATGGAGTGTGACACTTTTGGGCAAAGCTGCTTTGTCTGGAACCATTAAAGCCCTGAAAATGAAAACGTGAAAACTCAACACTTGTTAAAAACGAGGTTCACTCCTGGGAAAATTTAAAAAGATTTAATAAGAGGTTTAATAAAAGGGACAATAGGAGACAGAAATAAAGCACAGAGTTAATAGGGCCTGGTGCTTGGCACGATGCCAGGGGCACACCTTAGCTAACAAACCTCTTCTGTTCAATGCCCGAGTCTCAGACATATTCATAGATTTCTGTGCATCATTCAAATATTCCTTTTTTGGGATCTCTTTGGGTCCCAAGTCTCCCCTATCCGGTTATCCTGCGCTCCACTTCTGATCGATCCATTCTTCATTCCAGGCTCTGAGGCCTGTCCATGTTATCTTCAGCCAGATAGTCCAGGAATTTGGGGAATTTCCTTGCTCATCTTTGCTATCCTTAGTTTACTACATAAAGAAACATTCTACAAATGATATAATCCTAAGACATCACACTACTTTTTAAAATGAAATATTTCCATACCACTTCATTTTCTTACATCATACATATGACATTCATTTTAATATTTGTGAAAAGCCAACAATACAATGTGCATTTATAACAACAGGAACTCCCAGTTTCTGCTGGAGCCATTTTTTGGTGCTCCAGGCTCAATCAGCCCAACTCCAGCTCCTCTCCAGTGCTCAGGGAAAGCAAAAAGTTTTAAATCAAACGCTGAGGAGCTGCAGATTGCGAAGAGGAATTAACAGCACCTCGCTGGGAGCAGCCTCCCCCTGCCAGAGACTCCAGAGCCGCGGTTTAGCATCATTTAAAAGCTCACAGAAGGAAACACAAATTACCCAGTGCTTGTTTGGCTTTTTCCCCCTGTACTTTGTTGCTTAGGAACCACTGTAAATGAGGGGTTTCGTTTATTTAAAATGAAGTAAGAAGAAAACCACACCACAAACGTTCTCCCACATCCAGTGAGGCTGTGAGGGTGAAGAACAGGAGATTTACATGCCTGAATCCCACGGGAGTGAGGCTAATCCTAAGAATTAAAGAATTCCCATTAGCAGGAGAAGATGATGGAACAACATCCAGGTGTCAAAAGGGTTTTATTACCATTGCTGCATTCTGAGCAGAGATTTTTTTATTCCTTATAACATTAAAATCTTCAGAACGTTTCGATTTCAGCCATTAGAAAACAAGAGTGAAACACAGACTATGCCTTTAGTAACACCATCATCATTCCATGGAATTAAGGAGTCTCCTGAGCTGGGAGGGACCCACAGGGATCACCCCAGCCCCTGGCCCTGCACAGACACCCCAACAATCCCTCCCTGGGAGAAATGTCCTAACCCTCCTGGAGCTCTTCAACCCTGGCATCATCCCCTGCTGTGGTCACTGCCATTCCCAGTCCAAGTCTCTCGGGAATAACTGGGAAATCCCACAGCTGGCATCACTCACCCCTTCTGGGTTCTCAGCTGTTCTTCATCCATGGCAACAAACAAGGGAAAAAGAGATGCTGACGTTTGGAATGAAGGGCAGGTAACTCAGGAGCACGAGGATGTTGTGAGGTCAGACACAGAAACCTGGAATCACACAAAGGTTTGGGCTGGAAGGGACATCAAATCCCACCCAGTGCCAGCCCTGCCCTGGCAGGGACACCTCCCACTGTGCCAGGCTGCTCCCAGCCCCAATGTCCAGCCTGGCCTTGGGCACTGCCAGGGATCCAGGGGCATTGTCTGCAGATGGTACAAGAACCAAAGAGGAGAGAGCCACAAGTATTTCCCAGTCCAAGAAAAAACACTGTTTGCCTTTCGTGCTCCTTTATGGCCTGCAGGAGTTACAACAAAACTGAAAAGTGAGAAATCTCTGCACAAGGAATTCTGTCACCTTTGCTGGTGTCCCAACACCTGGAGCAAACAGCACTGGTGGCACTGAGCTCCCACAGGATTCACCACAGAAATCAAAGGATTCGAAATGGGAACGAGGAGCCAGGAATGGAGGGGGATCCTCTGAATCAGGATGGAATTTGTAAACCAGAAATAACCACAGGAACAGAGTTGTGGTTCCCCTGAGCGTGCAGCACCTCCAGCATGGCCTGGATGGGGAAGCTCCATTCTTTTGGGTTTTGTGGAGGCTGCTTCCATTGGCTGTGTTTCAGTGCCAGCTGCCTGCTCTGGTTCTGCCACTTTGGCGTCACCCACGGTGACATTCCATGAACAGCCCATCACTGATATACACAACTGCAGCTCCCTTTTTAAGCCCAGTTTTAAAAACAGCAGATGCTGAGCAGGTGCCATAATCCTAGGAAATGGAGAAATGCAATCTCAGAGGACAAACAGTGAAGTCTGTGGAGTCCCTGCCTTGCTCCTAATCCATACCCTATGTGAAAAAGGAGCTTCACTCTGCTGGTAAAATGTAAAAGGTTCAATAAGGGGTTTAATAAAAGGACAACAGGAGACAGAAATAAAGCAAAGGGTGAAGAGGGCCTGGTGCGTGGCACTATGCCAGGGGCACACCTTAACTCAAAATCCAGTTCCTTAAATACAACAGCATATTGCATATCCATGGAGTGTCTTGCATGATTCAAACATCCCTTTTTTGGTACTTTTTGGGTTTCAAGTCCTCCCCCCATCCTGCCACTATTTCCTCCCTGCAGATCTGTTTAAAATTTGACAATCTGTTGTGGTCCAGTTCTGCTGCCCAAATCCTCTGCTTCTCCTGATCTCCACTTCGTGATCAATAAATTCTTCTTTCCAGGGTCTGAGGCCTATCCTTGTTATCTGTGTCCTTTCCCCTTATCCCAGGCACATTGGTGTTTGTCCTTTTCCCTTTTATCCACGTGGGTGTTTGTCCTTTCCCTTTATCCCATGGGACCAGGGGCACTGCCCAGGGCTTTGGCACTGCCTCAGGTGAGGGACAGGAGGGTTAAGCCCAGCTCTGCCTGCTCACCCCATCCCTCCTGGCCCCACCACCGCTGGAAAAGGCATTTCCATGCCCCATTCCAGTCTCTCTCTCCACACCCCACCCCAAAGCTCCTGCTGTGACCCCACCAGGGCTGTGGGACCTCTCAGTCCCTTCAGCTCCACTTGCTCCCTGCGCATCTTAAATCCCTACACGGGAAAAAAGTATTTTGTTGTGGTTTTGTAACCCGCAAAAGAAGCCTCCAAAACTCCCACACAACCTCCACATCAAGCAGCGAACTCTCAACAAAGGTTTTTGCAGAACTTCTCTGGTTCCATTTAAAGCACCAGGTTTGATTTCCCAGTGCCCAAATCACAGCCCTGCACAGCTCCCTCCGCTCTGCCTCCAGCTTTGTCATGGAGAAATACGGAATGTGAGGGAAAATAGGACACTATTAACATCAAACAGCTCTTTGAGGGAGCACAGGGATTCCGGTTTGTCAGCAAAAGCCTTGACAGCAAATCCAGAGCTGTCAGGATCACGTGCTGCTCCGTGACTGCTCCAGATTAATTCACCTGCTGAATTTATTATGGCAGGATAATTAAAGGAAATTATCATGACAAGATAATTAAGGGGAAAAGCATTGCGTGTACTACCAGAGAAGCCTCAGGACACACTTTTGCTAATTTATATCTTGATCTGTGTTCTAGCCTACGTTATCTGTCGGATTTTACAGTCCACACAAGAGTACTTTGGGAATTACGGAGTTAAGGAAAACTCCCTGCTCCAGCACAGAGCACACCTCCCGTAAATAAAGGAACATTAGCAGACATCTCTGCAGCACTGCTGGATTATTTATAGCTGCTTTAACAAGCCACTGGATAAACATCTCTAAGTGGCTCTTTCTGAGTGGGAGATACCACCTCGAATGTGCATTGAAGGGTTTGGGGGTTTTTGTGGTGGATTTCAAAGGACAAAACATTCTGAAGCTCACAAATTTGCTGCCAAACCTCGAATTTTAACTTCACTCCTGCTCTGAGATGCTCAGTGCAGCAGCAGGAGTTTTGGGGGGGCTGCTGAGAGCCTGATCCAGAGGGACTCAGAAAATTCCATTGGAGCCAGCTCTGCTCCTGAGCCACTCCAGCACCCTGCAATTCTCCTTTCCCCTGATTTGCACAGACCTGCTGAAGGCATTCCTCTGGAGCAGACATGCTGATGGCTCTGCTCAGATTTAAACTCTCCAAGATACCGAGGTGCTATTTCAGATGTGCCAGCAGGCATAAAATAACATTTATTTATTCATTAAACAACACCCAAAGCCAGGAGCAGCCATGGATCCTCCTGTCCAGCACATTCCTGGGCTCCCCTGAGCCAGAACCCCCCAAGCTCTGCTCCCACATCTGCCCGTACCCTCAGGGGGAGATGGAGGGAATCCAGGATTTGTCACCTGTCCCAGCCTTGGGACACACTCCAGAATCACAGAATCCACCGGGATGGGAAAGACCTGTCAGGAAAATGAATCCACAAACACCAGAGGTTTATGTCCAAAAAGGAGACAGAGGAGTCCTGTGACTTTATTCGAATTAAGGGAGAGGCCATGGGGCATTCCCCTGGGGTCTCTCAAATTTTTGGAGGGCTCAGCCTCCTTTTTATCCCAATTTCCTCATTTCCCTCTCTCTTTCCCCATTGCCTGAGGTACTTGAGAGG
>VZRF01000397.1:0-62466 GCA_013396875.1 Vireo altiloquus
CTCCTTTCAGGTAGTTGTAGAAGGCAAGAAGGTCATCCCTGAGCCTCCCCTTTCTAGACTGAACAACTCCAGCTCAATCAGCTCCTCTTCCTTCTTGGCCACCTGGGCACAGCTGGATCATCTTCAGACTGCTGTTGACCAGCACCCCAGATCCTTTTCCACCAGGCTGCTTTTCAGCCACTCTTCCCCCAGCCTGTAGCATTGCATGGAATTGTTGCAGTCCAAGTGCAGGACACAGCACTTTGCCTTATTGCACTTCCTGCTGTTGGCCTCTGCCCATTGATCCAAAAGTGTTGAATACGTGTGGAATAAAATTTCAGTGGGTGACGATCTTTGTTAGCCTGGCTGGAAGTCATGATGTTAGTTTCTTCCTATATTTGATACTTGTAGGCAAATTATTAAATATCTTGAGTCAAAACAAACTCAGTTTCCTTGGTTGTGGAGTATTAACTTATATTCAGTAAGGAGGCAAGGCCATTGCTGCATTCATGTCTAACTGTGAGTTGCTCAGCTGTTCTACTCTGCTCTTCTTTTCTTGGTAGAAGAGCTGTCTTTTGTTACAATAAGAGCATATAATATAAGACAATAATCCATAGGTTAAGCAAGTAGTCCACCTCTGTTATCCCAGGATACTTTCTTTGTCATCCTGGTTTTCTCTCCCGTCTTTCTTGCTATATGCTATTAGCACATTCCCTTTACCTCATAATTTGACTCCCCCTGTTGTCCCATAGAGTTCTGCTTGCCCCAACTAAACAGTCCCCAATGCCTATTGTCAAGCAGTAATCTTTCTTATCCCCCTGTTGATGCCAGGATGGTTTTTTGTCCTTTCTTTTATACCCTTTTATATAGTTTTATGTATTCTTAGTGCTTTTAGCCTACATGTAATTTTCCAAGCCTGATAACTTAGCTGAGACCCACTGTACTGTTAGGCAAGAAGACCAAACATCNGTACTGTACCCAAGGATGCTTAAATAAATACCAAGGTAAAAAACCTTTTTCCCCATAAAGTATGTTTAGGTTTTAATTTTAAGACTAGGGAAAGGCAACACTATTTCTCCATCCTATGTTTAGTTATCTTCACATTTAACAATTTAAACTCTAAATTTTTTGCATATATACTTCTACCTTCATAAACAGAGAAAAATCATCCATATGCCTAAAAAAAAAAGCCTTCAGAGCTTTAGTTTTGTTCATTTTCATCAATTTAGAGAATTTATCATAAAAGAAATTCTTCTTTTTTGAAAGAATATCAATGATGATGCCTAAAATGATGTAATTTAACTTTTTTATGTTTTGGCAGTCCAAACACTCCTTGAAGTAAAACCCATCTTCTAAAATTATTAAACATCATCTTGGTTACCATTTTCTTTCTTCCAGTGGTGTGTTTCTTCTGTCTGTACCTGTCCTTTCACATATCTTAGCTAGCTTATTTTTTTAAAAGGTCTAAATCTAGAAGTAATGAACCTTTAAAAAAAAATTGCCATTCAAGCAATAAAAAAAAATTATAAATAGCCTCATAATTGCTGAGCTATCATTACCAACGAGGAAGCATATGGATGGGTGGGTTAGAATGAATGCATTAATGTTGCTGTTGAGTTTGGGGCCGGCAAAAAATGGCTGCATAAACTTCAGATGAAAAAGNAAAGCCATTTATTAAGAAAATTCTGTCTTTTATATATTCAGGGTCACTAGAGCAGGACATAATTATTGGTTCTTGGATGAACACCTCTTTAGCACCATTGGTTAGTTACAACAATGCTTAAGAATAACAAGTTGGAATAACAAGATGTAAAAACACCACCTGCAAAATATAGTTTACGAAGACATTTAAGGTGGCTTACATAAACTTCTCCTGGTTCCTAGCTCCATTTGTGAGAAAGCAACTTCTTCTCACAAACAGGGATGGGAGCTGGAAAATTTCTCTCTGGTCAAGCTTGTCAGTGTCCACACATGAAATGGGAGTAAATTATAAAAATTATAAAAATAAATTAGAGAAAACAATCCCACTATCCTGGGATGCAGTTTAAGTATTTGATTAGTTAGAAAATTCTAGATTTCTTTGCCAATTGTTAAAACAGAATATTATGCACAATGCATAACTTGTGTAGGCTAGACCCTAGATTGCCTAAACACATCAGTGCCTCTTGACAGGTTCTGCTGCCTTATTAAGATTTACATTACATAAGGGCTATCATGCCTGGTCTTGCTGCTAAACTCATGGTCAAGTTTCAGTAATATCACTATTATTCCTAAAGTATCAAAATTTATTTATAGGTCTCAAATGTTCTGTTGAAAGACCATTATTTTTTGTAATTTTTTTTTTAATGTTGTTATTGGGAGTGTTCATATCTCAAAACAGGACTGCTGGTAACTAAATCAGTTTTTAGTTGCTGGCTTCAGAAAAGAAAATATATACCAGAAGAAGATCCAGGACTGGAGTATTTAAATAATTCATACTAAAGAAATTGTTCAATGAAATAAGACACAATGAATTCTGATAGATGTTCTGCATTTGTTATTGGATAATGTCATGGACTAGAAATGTCCATTTATTTTGCTTCTTTGGCTGTTACTGATGCTGGGGTTAGCAAATTTATTAGCTTCAAACCATCATTAGGTAAAGTAGAAAAGTAATTTAGGCTTGTGATATGAAATTAGGAGCTACTATTCAAGGACCCTAGGAAAATCTGGGAAAAGACATGTCCAGATAGGTGTTGATTGGTGGCAGTTGTGTTCACCTTTGCCTGTTGGGTTTACCTTGTCAAAAAACAAGAACGTG
This sequence comes from Vireo altiloquus, assembly GCA_013396875.1. NCBI lineage: Eukaryota > Metazoa > Chordata > Aves > Passeriformes > Vireonidae > Vireo > Vireo altiloquus. The sequence continues at coordinate 2,780 of VZRF01000397.1, forward strand.
GAAGCAGTTATGAAAGATGGCAGAATTAAGGAAGGTGAAAGAACCCACTTGTTCATAGAATTGGTGTCTTATTTGTTTATCCATTACTCTAGAATCCCTAGAGTACCTATATAAATTTTAAATTAATTTCTAAAATTATCCTTCAAAATCACAGCTTTATCCATCTCTCGTATCAAACTTGACTTATTTGGCCATAAACCAGCCTATCAGAGTACAATCAGCAAATTTTTCAAGGGGTTGCCTAGATACTAAAAATATATAATAATTTTGCAGTTCTGTAAATGTTTGGTCCAATCCATAGAACAATTTCTAGGACAAGATATGTTCTTCATGTTCTAACATGTCACTACCATGCAGCTGCCGTTTGTCTCTTCTTTTTAAGAAAGTATGTACACTTTTGTTTCCAATTCCATTAATAATTCTGCCAGTGAGAGAGTCATGGTTTCAGCAGGAAGGTACGATTCTGTATGGATGTTTATTTATTATGCATGTTATTTTTTTTTTCACTGGATGATGTAGAGAATCCTTAAGCATTGGATATGTTTAAATACAAAGACCCCTAAACTGCTGAATAATACTCTGGGTTTTGTGCTCTTAGGGAATTTAGGCTATGTGAATTTGATCAAAGGTATCTACCTTGGTGTTGTGTGTTCCTGCCACTGCAGCAGTCTTAGGAAAAAAAAAAAGGTGCTACAAGACTGTTCCTCAGAATCTCCATCTTCTCCTGCAGACCAAGGACTTTTTTAAGCTTCTCTGTGTCTTTCAAGATAATGAAAGAGCCCTATAGAGCTTAACATTCAAAGACTACTGTAAAGTATATATACTGTTGAGTTTCATACTGTTAAAAATTTAAGTTCAAAAATCTCCCAAAAATTCCTGTTACACTGTATAGACTTTTCTACTATAAAAGGTGATAAGCCAAGTTTTCAGGCTCGTAGCCCCATGCTCAGTTGAGTAGCTATGTTAAAATGTCTTGATGTATGACATAAAATTCAAAATACCAAGCTGCAAGATTCAACATTTATGTGTAATTTAAAGCTGAGAATTACTCAGGATGATAGAATTTCCTCATTAGAGATTATATCAATAATTAAGGTAATAATCTGTGTCCAAGAGTTCTTACAGAAAGAATGAACTTCATTATATCACAAATTTTAATAACAAGTGTTAGATGATAACTTTAACTTCCTGCACTAAGAAACTGATACTTTAGTTGCTTTTTTTGTTAGGGCACTATGACATAAAGAGTTTGAGTGTTCTAAACTTCATGCAGGAGATGTGACTGTTTATAAATAAGAGATAATTAGTTGAATAACTTGACTCAACATAGAACAGAGGTAACAATGTGGGAACGTATCAAAATGATATGTGGTAAGAAACAGCATATTTTTTCTTTTAAGTGACTGAAGTGAAACAGGGAACATTTTACTCCGTATTACCTTGGCTTTACATTCCTTAACTTTCTTCTTAAGTAATTTTAGAGATCCTAAGTATCCCACGTGTTCCAGGAGAAGATACACTGAGGAGGAGATGGCATTTTCCCCTGAAATGGGAATAAGCTTTGTTCAATCAAATGGATAATCTAAACATAGAAGTTTTATTTCTGCCACAGCTCTCCAGCCTAGTACTGAGCTGGGCTCGACTTGGGAACTCTGTTATAAGGTGTGTAAAGACTTTTTGAACTTCATTATCAGAGCAAGAAAAGTAATGATCAAGCCTTTCCTTTTTGTTTGACTGGTACTGATAGATGCTGCCTGCCTCTTGTAGGAACCATAGTATAGACACCTTCAAAAAAGTGTCCTAAAAGGGTAATGNCGATCCCCAACAGGTAATTCAGGTGCTTAAGGTCATGCATCAATAATTTGAAAGTTCTGTCAGTGGAGAAGAAATGTGTCTGCATCTAAAGTAGGCATCCTAAATTTCCTACCAATGTGAACTTACGGTATTACAAAAATGATAATGGCATTTTAGAAATAGCTGTTGTAGTTTTTGATATATTTTGCTCCATGTAACAATATTCCATATCTACAACTTTCTTAGCTGTGATATACTACGTTGTAAAGATCCAAACCTCATTTTGACTAATGCAGGTGACCAAAACTGGATCGCAAGTTCCAAGATATCTTAATATGTTCTGCATTGCTTTGTCAGTCTTCTGTCTAGGACAGAATTACTCCTCTTTCTCTAGTTACTTGGTTCATAGGACTTCAGGAAAAAAGGACTAAATATTGAAATCAGACTATGATCAATTAGAGCGCATCAAAATGAAAATTGGAGGGGAAGAAAGAAAGTAGGGCAGAGGGGAAGACAATATACTATGTTACTTATAGCAAGAACAAAAAGATTTTATATGTCTGCCCTTGTACTCCCTTTCCTGAATAATTTAAAGCAATAAAGTATAACAGCCAAAATGTTATATCGACTATCTGAGTTTAAGTGGCTAAAAAGAAAATCTTGGTGTAATCAATGTAAGTGAACTATTAAGCTGAGAAGGGTCCTTCAAAGTCACTGTTTATTAAGCTGAAAATACTGCTGTATGTTAGCTCTCTGTTTGGTATTAATGAAGTTTATTTTATATAGCACCAAGGATCAGATATCAGATATAGCTTAAACTCATAATTCTATCATTTATTATAGTTTAAAAAGTTAGATTTCAAAGCTCTGACATGATTTGAGAACCTGCTGATTTTAACTTGTATTATTTTGCTTCACTCTAATGATTCTTCCAAGACTTATCTTCTACTTTTCCTAGATGAGTGTAAAATAAGCCTAAAATCATGTATAGATACACTGCAAAAATGCTTCTTATTTCCTAGTAGTAACACAGTGCTAAACATTTTATAATTGTGTTCCTCTGTAACAGGTTACGTCATGTGTTAAATTAAGCGTGATAAAAAATTTGTAGCTCTATAATTAGACTATAATTGCTTCAGTGCACACCTGTCTAAAAATGTATTTGCCTTAGTGATGTGCATAGATGTACCTAGTCTGATAATCTGCTTTTTCCTTGTAGTTGGATCTCCTGCATCTTCAACTACAGCACATTCTATATTAACCTTTCCTAAGCTAGAAGGTAATATGGACATGCATGATGGAAGCCTATTTCCACTGGTTTGGATGAGGTCTGTTGCTTTTGCTGAACACTGAAAATAACCACTACCTTGCTTTGATACTAAAATTGAAAAGTGCATGTGGAACACAGGATGATGACCTTCTCAGATAGAAGGGTGCAAATGTGTTCTGAAAGACATGAGAACACTTTTGTGTTAAAGAGCAAATAAACAAAACATTTTGAAGTGATGCAGTTCAATGCAGTTCAGTGCAGTTCAGGCCAAATATCAAAGCGGTAAAGGACTGAGTGTTGCTGTAAAGCACAATAGCAAAACAGCTGAGGTAGCATTTAATACTTACAATTAAAACTGGAAGTGTGTATCTCTCCAATTAAGTCAGTAGTAAGGGTTTGGGACCGTACACCATTTGTTACAATTGATTCCAATTAAACTCAGGAGTTCTCATTTTAAAGAATAGTGAGTAATCAATGAGCAATTAAGAGAAGAAGACCTTGAAAGTAACTTATTGTAGTAAATCTGATATGGAAATAAGCAGGCACATTGCCATTAAACCACTTACAGCAGTGATAACATGCTGCAGGTGACATCATCTGTTGCTCCTTTAGCCTAGACTGTAGTGCAAATGGCTTTAGGTTTCACTTCTGAAATTCCTGGGACAACAAAAAATATTTCTCTGTAAAGCCTGGCCTGGAGCTTGCTTGTTTGTTCCCTGTAACCAGCCACTGTATCTCCCATCTTTATTATGAGTAGCTTAGAAAAGATAAATCAGGTCCTCAAGGATCACTTAAGATTGAAGTTATTAAAGGCAGAAAAGATGCCAGTACAGGGAGTGAAAAAGGTGAATTTCAAGAAAACTGTAGCAGAAAGTTCAAATACATTAATTTGCCCTTACGTACTGTAATTACTTTTTATTCCAGGACTGAGGAAAGGAAATAAGGTCAAATGAACTTCTGGCAATTGTCATGCATGCAAACATAATTTGCATAATAATTTAAGATTTTTTTGTCAAACACAATATCTCTTTAAAAGACATCTTGTCATTTCAAAGAGTCTTTGTCATGCTGCCTGTCTATAATCTTGTTCAATTTATATATTCATTTTTTATTTTCTTTTTAATTGCTTCACTAACACCTAATTAATCTTGTTCCTGATACTGCTTGTTGGAATTTGTATCTATGAGGTCAGCAGCTGTTTCCTCTTGAATGTGTAAATGTTTTCCCAGGCAAAATACACACATGCATGGAAAATATATGTATTTAACAACATGGTTTGGATTGGTCATCTTGTCACTTTAACTATCCAAGTTAATTTAGGAAGTTATTCTGCAGAGTATCATTGCATGACTAGAGACTAATTAATGACTGGGAAACCCCTATGCTGTCTGTATGTCTGGACATTTGTATTTTCTCTAATTTCTGATTTGTATGTTGTTTTCATGTTAAAGCATTATGCAGCCTTTAAATTACATTCCTGTGTATAACCTACCTTCCATAGCTGTTAAACTAAAAACCTTTCTATGGACAAAAAGGAGGACATACATTAAATGTAAAACAAGGAGATTTATTGTTCGTTGCCTTAAAATCCTAACAGATTTTACTAAGATGAAACAAAAATATTGTGATTAGTCAGTTGAAATTATACTAACAGTTACTGTCCAAATGAATATAAAATAGATCCCATTATTAATATGTTTAAAATGCTTATATCAAGCATTGTGGTCATCCTCTTGCTGCATCTCTGATCCTAAATGAGTCGGGGTGGGACTGCAGTGAGTTGTGAGAATCCTGAATTCCAGAAAGGGAGGAATTTGAAGCTGGTGATGAATTTTTTTCCTCCTCTTTGAAGGAGTACATTTTTTTCTTCTTATCATTCCAATGTCTGCTTGAGGTAGTTTAATGTTTTCTAACGTGATTTACATCTTCCTTTTTCTTCACTGGTCTGCAACTCTATGATATATCTTAATTTACAATAAATAGTATATTTTATGTAGGTGAGATACTCGTTCTTTGATTTGGGGATTTGCTTGTTACTCCAACAGCAGCTTTTGCTCACCTCTGAAGTCTACATTTCATTGATGACCCATGAGCTGTTTAGAGTCTTGGGGAATCCAGCGTTACTCTTTGACATTGTTTTTAAGATCATATTTTTACACAGAACAGAAGATATTACCTTTTCTTGATATTCTCAGGCCATCAAGCTACACTGACAATAAAATGTTTTCTTATTTAAAGTTCCGATTATATATACCAGTGGAGTTTACCACTCCCAATTTATATGCCTACCCTGAAAGAAAAAGTCTAAAATTCATATTTTTTTAATGAGAAGTACAAAGACTGCTACTTTTTTTTTCCCCTTCAGAAATAAGTCATATGCTATTTGGGAAAGACACAGGGGTTTTTGTTACACAGTGTATACAGGAGTTTTCTTTTTTTTGGTTGGTAGATTCCTTATTGGACTGATGATAAAATTATTACTAAAAATGAAGAAATATTTTTCTTCCATAGTCACATTAAAAAAGTTACCCAAATTTGAAAAAAAAATAGATATTAGATATTTTTTAATATCCTCTTACTGAATGTTGATATGTTTAGATGGAAGTGTTTTTACAAGTCTGGCAATGAAATCACATACAGAAAACTGGTTTGAAATAGTTCGTGGGCAAATCAAGAGGTCCCTATTTCAAATACGTAGGTTTGTTATTTTCACTGGCAGATTAATTAAGGGTCATAATGCTGGAGGAAAGAAGTAAGTGTGGTTTCTGTATAAGATATTCTTTAATCGAAAAACAAGAATTATGTGTGGTTTCTGTATAAAGTATTCTTTAATTGGAAAACACGAATTATGTGTGTTGACAGATTTATGTGCATTCTGTCTTGTAGCATATGGTGGTGCTGATAAGAACTTGTAATAGTCTGTCTAAAGACCTCACATCTTTGCAATGCACGGTGCTAAGTACCTGACATCCCACGCTCATTTTGAACTTCAGTAGGAAGAAAAGGAAAATCTAATATCGGAGACTGAATGATGGAATTCATGACACACAATGTCTTTTCCTGGGCAAGACTGAAAGAGGGAAAAAATCCCCACCATGACAAATTGCTTGAGTTTCTTTTGCCAAGTGTCTTCTGTTGTGCCAAAATAACATGTCTCAATTTAAGTAGAGAGAATTGATTTGCACATGAAATAAAATTATTTATGATAAGGTTTTTTAGATATTTCTGATTTAAGTAGTACAATTTTCCTATATCTCTGGTGCTCTCTGAGTATATTTACACTAATAGTATAGCTTTGTCTTGCACAGCAATTTGTGTACATGCACCAGTGTAGTTTAGCTGTTCCTCTAAGAAGCACTTTCAGAGGCAACTCATTTTAAAATGTAGGCCAAGAAATTTCAGGCTTAATTCAGAAATGTACAGACTCATCAACAGTGCTAAACTTGAAATGTTAATCTCTTATACTGTGTTACTGCAGTCATGCCAAATGTTGTAGGTAAGGGAGTGTCAGCAGTTTTAGTCTAAATGTTGATTTTTTGATGTTATGATTTATCCACAGTAGGGGTGGAACAAATGGTGCATGTTGAACGATCTGCCACTTTGGAAGCTCTAGGCCTCTTAGAGAGATGTGAGTGTTCCAAAGCTGTGAAAACAATTCATACAGCTTGGATAGTTTTGGGGTGGAACCGTAAATAGGAGTACTGAGGGTCAAGTGGATGCCAATAGTTTTGTCCTTGATGCTGTAAAATATTGAGCCCTAACCTGAAAAATCTCCAGAACCTATAGAAGCAGATTTATTTGTTTTTGTGAATGTACCAAATTTTTGCAATTTCTTGGATTTTCTGTCAGGTTCAGATCTTGTAATAAAAGGTTCCTTGTTTTGGGATTGAGTGAAGGCAACCAGTGTTGTCAGAGATGTTTACACTCCAGAAAATGCTCTCATTCTCTACTGCATAGGAGAAAATTTTGGCATGCCCCTGTGAGTGAGTACTCTCCGAAGAACACAAAGAATAGCTGTGATTGTTTTTGTTTGTTTTTTTTTTTTTTAACATAAAAATGAGTAGTGCATATGAGAAAGTAAAATTTTAATAGTATATAAAGACAGTAATTTGGATGACGTATAATTCATCAGGTCATTGATTTTAGTGTAGATAACTCAACTTGAAGGACATAATTTCAAATATATCTACATTGATTGATAGTCTGGACATGAAGAGTCATTTTTAGTTTAATAAATGCATTTTTAGTTTAATAAAGTGAAGCAATGCTATTTAAGGGTTCATTTTGGCTTGTTTTACTGGTAGTATATAAGGAGAAACACAAACCTTGTGTTTTATATATGCAGTCATGCTATCTATTGCTACTTTAGATTACTTGTCTATATCCTTTCCAGCTTTTAATTTATGCAAATTACATTATGCACTATAGCTTTTCATATTTTTAGAGGTAGTAAACCCATACATGTAATGAAAACCCTAATAACTTTTGTATATTTTTTACAAAGTACCAATATGCTGAGGACTAAACATAAAGATGGCTAAATTGTAGGAAATGAAACTCTCGTAAGATGATAATCAAAGAGTAACACTTCAACAGAGACAAATTCCAATATTCCTAGGCATGGTCATTCACAAACTGAATAGAGAGCTTTGAAACTCTATATGGAGTGCCCTTCTTAGACAGTTACCCTTTGCTGGGGTTACTTTAGACAGTTCCATCTCACTAAAATATTGCTTAAAACAGTGTCACTGACAGCACATGGTATTTTACAGATGGTATATCCATACCAGATGCAGGAATAAAACAATTTTGTATAAAGTGCACACCTTATTTTCATTAGGTATATTTTCATTTTAAGATCCAGCTAGGTAGCCTGAAAGCACCCTTAAGCCCAAGTGATTCTTTGCTGTTGGTATTTTGATACAGGCTCATGCTCAGATGTAGGCAGGCAGGTTAACGTGCAGGTTTGGGACAATTTTCTTGCGTTGGCTACGTCTGCCATCACCTGTGCCACAACAGATCAGTCAGCCGAGACCTTCCTAGACAGTTCTCAGCATTATGTGTCGAAATGTCAGACTGGAACTGCAGTGGGTTCACCAAAGGGAACAAAGTTTTGGCTTTCTCTCTATAGCAGTGGGGGCAGTCTGAGCCTGGATAGGCAGTCTGGCCGGGGAGCATGCCAAAGGTTAGCGAGCTTGCTCACAGGCTTCACTGCTTCAAAGGACAACTACAGAGAGAGCATCTGTCTTGGAGTGCTACAGTAAGCTTCGTTTTTCAAGCAGAGGGAGCACCTTGCACATTTACTTGATACCAAAAACATCTGATAGATTTGGTCATCTTCAGGCCTGCGTGTTTCTAATTCTTCTTCTTGTGTGTATGTGTATTTTTGTTTCATGGACTGTTCCAGGCAATAAGGAGTGCCAATGCTCAATATGTCTTTCTAGCTATGACAGAAGGGCAGAAGCAATGACAAATAGAGCCAATGCAGAGAAGCAGAGTTATTAATTCATCTTCCTTTCTTCCTTTCTTCTGACGCAGAAATTTGTTGTGCCACAAGCCTAGAGCAGAGCAATGGCCTGTGCCAATTCCAGTTGTGGGAAACGTATTTTTGCAGTAGAGCAGGTGCTTTTCTGAGGATGTTGATTCAAGAAGAATGAAATGGAAAGTAAGGAAAAATAAGCTATTAAGTGATCTATCAGGAGGTTATTTTACAGGAGGTCTGATATGCTAGAGAAAGCAGCTGTGTCTATAAACAGGGACTGTAATAGCCTTGAATATTAGGGAATTCATCAAGTGAGAAATTATGGTAAAATTCAATTGTTACTTATCCTCATGTCCTTTAGTCTTTACTATTGCAGTTATGATAGACATGATGATGGTGAATATTGGACTAAAATTTGGTGGAGACCCCCCACTCCCAAACAATAAAACACTTCCCTCTTTAAGATACATCTTTTGTTTTGCACATTAATAAATTGAATAGGCTGTTACTGGAGTTTTAATATGACCATAAACTTTCTTCTCTATATGTAAAATGAAGCAGTTGATTTAGTTTATAATGATACAAACAAGAAAAGCTACTCTAAAATATATGTGACTCTCTGAAGTATGAATTTGATTACAAAGAATAATGCTGGAAAAATACAGAGCATCTGATGCAGCTACACAAAAGAGGCAGGAGAATAATTAAAAAATGGCACTCTGATTTATTTAAAACTCGAGGGTCTGCTTTCCAGCATAAACCAATACATTCTGCAAAAGACCATTTTGGAAGGCAACTGAAGTTACCAGCTTTTACAAGCTTCAGCCAAGGCAAAATATGTATGCCTCTTCCAATCTCCTTGCCTGCAGGAATATGCTTTGTGCCAGTCATAGTTAATTTTGCACTAGAAATCCGCTTGGGACTGCCAGCTGGAAGCAGGGGGAATGAAAAGTATGCATGTAAGTGCTTCAAATTGCTGTAAATACGATGCTTGGCATTTAGATGTCAAAAAAATTGCCACTTGTTTATTGCCAAATTAAATGCCTTCAGACTAAGAACTCATCTATAATTGAACTTTATTTTCAAAGCAAACTTCAGCAACATCTCTTTCTGCCCTTGCCACCCAGTTTTATTGTCATTGAGATGGAAATATCACCAAAGAGATTTCAAGCTTATGTGTTTTCAAGGAACCATAGATTACGCTTAGACACTTCATCTCATGGGATGAAGCTGAGATCAGCAAGTTTAGAAATTTTCTATTTTCACAAAAAAAAAAAAAAGAAAAAAAGAAAAAGAAAAAAGGCTATTCTAGAATTGCGGAATAATTCAGATTGGAGAGGACTTTTGAAGGTCATTTGGTCCAAGTTGTGCTGAGAGCAGAGATTTATATTGTTAGTTGAAATTGCGTAAACAAAATTAGCTCAACATGACTGAAGAACAGAAGATTTTTTTTGGTTTTTCCCCCTCATCTATCTAGACTCGGTCTGAAGGCTTACAGGGCTGGTTTGAAACAGACAGAGACATCTAGATTTGGAGACTGAAACTGATGATGCTTACCTAAACCAGTGTTTGTGCAAGAAAATACAATTTTTCTTATCTACTGTCCCTGCAGAATTCTTGTCTCTTTTCACTTGTACTTCTCTAATAGTGCACAGAGAGCAAATTCACGAAGGTTTCTGGTGAGTGGAAGTCTATTAGGCTCTTGTTTCCACTTTACAGGTGGTGACGGATCACAGTAGAATCCCGAAGTATTTGAAAAGTGCATTAGGTTGCTCACCTTTTTAGATCATCAAATTAAGAAAGAGGCATTTGATCTAGTTGAACATTCAGTGGGAGCTTATATCTATAGCTGAATGGACTAGCACTGTCCTTCATGAGGAATTCCTTTGACCTTAGGGATTATCTTGACAGAATCTGACCCTTCTTTCAGGCTTTTATTTCATGGTGTGATGGTCCATTTCGGCTCTTAGCTCAATGAATTCTTAGTGCATCAATTTGACATTCAGATTCAAGAGCTAGGATTCTCAGTAACTCCCAAGCCTGCTATAGAAATTTCAGCTATAACTCTATGAAATTAAGTTTTAAAACTTCTCAGGGTCTAAAGGCAGCCTCCCAGATACCTTTGGCTCTTTGGCTCCTTCTCGTAGCGAAGCACTAACTTTATGTGCAAAGCAGCATGGCACAAGAACAGCTTTTTGGGATCCAGCCATCTCCACCAGATTTTGGGTGATAGAAAGAGGTGAGAAAGGAGATATGTAATACTAAATAAAGAGGAGAGGGCAAACAATCCAACTAGTTTCTAAAAAAAAAATAATAGTAACTGTTAAATAAGCTGGAATTATTTTTATTTCAATTAGGTAAGCATATAAGGATAAAACGTATGTTACTTTAAATCAAGGTGTTTTAAAATGGATGAAGTGACAGATAACAGCTACTTAATTTTCTTTAAAGAAAACCAAAGAAAAAAAATTACAATTTTCTGCTATAACTTCTGAACCGTAACATTGCAATAAATGAATTAATTTTTTCACTACTAGCAATTTTACGGTGCTATAAGGCAAAGGCAGCCTTCCTGGTCTAGCCTATTATATTGAAGCTCAGCAAAAACAGAACCCTGGAAACTTCAGGCAAACCAAAGACAATAAACGAGAGAAGTGAAAAATAATTCTATAAAGGCATGATTTATTAAGAATAGGGTGGGAAAGTGGGTAAAATAGACAAGATGTGAGTAAAAGGAAGTAAATGAAGCAGTTGAAACTAGTAAAGAAACAAAAAATTAAGAAGCAGGGAGAGACAGAGTCAAATCATTTCTGAACATGTATTTTCCTCAGGGAATATAGTATTTTCTTGCAACCATGATAGGGATTAAGTTTGATAATGTTACCAGGGCATTACAAAAAAGATTTCATTTTACTAGGATGCTTGATTTTAAATTAAAGACTTTCAGTCTGCCATACAGATCTTCTGAAGGTCCTTCATAGTTGGAATATCATCAAGGATTTTTCTATATTAAGGATTTTGGAAACAATATGAATAATTTCAAGGATAAGTACACATTTGTTTTCAGTGCACCTGGAGACAGCTCTATTGTGTGCAATATCTACCCAAAGAAAATGAGTATTCACTCACTGAGAGCGTTCTTAGGAAAAAAACAAAAAATCTAATCCAAAATCCTACCAGAACAGTTTTCAGAACAGTTTCCTACCAGAACTTTCAGAATATATTCCTAAAATCTCTTTCATGAGTACCCGGATATGGAATTATATGGAGTAAATAAAAATTTTTATATATTATTGGGTATGTAAATATATTTTCTATAAATTTTGTATCTAGTCCAATTTCATGGTAACTTGCTGAAACATTTTACTTTCCATTGCAATAGATCAGAGATTTGCATTAGCTGATTTTTTTTTAAAAGCTCTGCTAATGACACAGCATCTGCTAAGCCTTGTTACATGGCAATTTTTAATCATGTGACTATCCATCATCATTTTGTTTTGCTTTATGATGATGACAGTTTGACATAATTCAACATCCTCACCTTCTCAAAAGAAGGATTTCCTGAGAATGCTGAAGAGTGATCGCCTGTTTCTTTCCAGAAAAGAAAACATTTACATGAACATCAAGGTTTGGCTGAGGAGCAAAAAGCAATGGAAGACTGTCATTAAGATTAATTTTTTTCTTTCTGTGGTCTGAAAGTGAAAGCCAGCCTTTTCCAGCCCAGAAGGGAGAGGTCATGGTCTTTTTCTTTTTTTTTTTCCTTTTATTTATTTTTTAATTTTTTTTTGGTTTGGGGAATACCTGGATCCAGAAATCTGATATTTAAATTTAAACCCATTATTAACAGAATAGGACAAATTTTTCTTCTTACTTCATGTTTCCTACAAGACACAGGTCAGACAGAGCACCCTTCTTTTTGCCTTTCCTCTGTCAGTATTTAAGTTCGTGTCCAGTGTAAAGTTACAACTTATTAAATATTATGTACTTACCATTCATCACATCAAAGATCAAAGAAATCATTATAGAAATCTTTTTCTTTGCACTACCAATAAAATGAAAAAACACAACTCCAAAAATGTAGATAAATTGGAATAGACCTTATTTGTAATATATAAAATGACGTGTTCCATAAAAAACGCAAAAAATGTTAGATATTTTGTTACTGTTTTTTGCTGATCTATAACAAATTCTATGGATTTGCTCCATTCAAAATAGTTTGATTTCATTCACTCAATTAAAATTTTTCTTGTTGCAGCTTCTCTATCACTTGTTTCCTATTAGCTTTTTATATGTCCTTTTATGTCCTACTAATGAAACACTGAGGTCTGTTTTTGTGTGGTTGTTTTTTTTCCCGAGTCACCCCCTATGATTTCTTTTACAGTTCTATTGAGCTGGTAATGTCAATATATAAATTTTACTTAAAATAATTTCCTATATATTTTAGGGTTTTTGATCCACTAGGTAAGGCTTGTCTAAATCTGTCACAAGAGCAATCACTTAATGCTTCTTTTGCTTTCTTCTTGATTATCATTCAATTCCTGTTCCAAGTTTCTAGCTAGAAGATACTCAGTTATTTTGTTATTGTAGGATGATAATAATAATAATGATTGTTTTTATTTATAGTAAGTTGTTTTTACTACCCTCACTGAGGGTTGTAGTTATTCTGTCCCCTAAGCCTGAGTACTGAAGTGATGACAATGATTTAAGAAATTAGTAATTTGCTTGCTTCAGCAGGTATGCCTGAATAACTTTTCTAACTTTTTTCCATTTTTTCAGAAAGTTAATTCTGGGAAAGAGGAGACCTGACTTTCTATGTGTGCTACTTTGTAATAATACTCAAAAGTTACTAGAGCTGTCTACTGCTATAGATTTCTTTGTCATTACAGGCAAGATATTTTTGGTGTGTGCACAGTGCAAACTTCAATATAGGAAGCCCTAGCTTGCTTGGTTAGTGGAACAGAAAGCAATTTAAATGATTTATCACGATGAAGCTGTATGGTGCCATGTATTTTATTGTGCATATACATAGATCACTGTGGGCTAGAACCCCTGATAGGCCAATGAGTGAAATTTATGCATCACTTGAGATCCTCACATCTCTCACTTGCTGCCTAACTTAATAAAATATCTAAATTTCCTCAGAGCACTGACACAGGTACTGCGTAACTGTGGAAATGCTAATCCAGTGTGTCAAATTGTTGAAAGCATATCCATATGCCAATGTGCTAGCTGAACTCTCTGAGTAGTTTCTTTGCTCTGTTTATGAGATCTCAGGCCATGCCCTCCAAAGAAGACCAGGGCTAGAAAGGAGTTTATAGATCTCTCTGGATGATGACTGCAATAGTAGAGGGCTGGAATATATTTTCATAATAATATAAAAAACCATCTCAATAGTACTTTTATGCTCTTCCCTTGCCATTGCTTTCAGCCCCATCTCCCATAGAAAAACTGCTTGAGGGCTTCTCCTGACTTGGCCTTGAAAGTTTATTCATAGCTGTATTTGTGCTAACAATGTTCCTCCCTTGAAGTCACTATTCTTCCTCTTTAGTATATATATCCTGAAGTATTTTAGAAAGAAGAGTTAAATTGTCTCTCAGCCTTCATTTTGGTCTGTGAAAAAGTCTAGAGGTCTTTTAGTTTTCTTCCCTATGACAGACTTTTCTTTGTCCTTACCAATGTAATAGCTCTTACCTAATTATCTTCCTTTTTATTTAATGTCCTAAGATTAACAGTCACCATGTTCTGAATGATGATGTGCCAGTCATTACATTTGCCTTTTAGGTAGCTGTATCACATTCATATCCCAGTATCCCATTAACCTGTGAACAAAAAATATGGCTGGGTCCTTCTGATTTCATGTGGTAGAAAAAAATTTGAAATTAAATGTAAGTTTGATTATTCTCAGTTATTATTGCACAGATGTGTATTTATTATTGCTGAATATCCCCTAACATGGTCCTTCAGGTCATTTACCTCTGTGTTTTGCTAACATTTTCTCCTATCTTTGTGATTAGAACTCCTTTTCTAGCAATCGAAATTTGTAAAGAGATCAGGCCAAAAGCTAATTTTTTCTTCCCTAATCAATCTCATGCAGGAGTTTCCCCTTTAATTCTCTTTGGTGTTACCTCCTGTTGGACCAATTCCTTGTTCAGGTTAGATTTCTATTAATCTTTAGCTGCTTAGCTAGACTACTAGATTTCAGAGTATCAGTGCTAGAGCCCAGATGGATGAGCTCTTAGTTCATTACCCTACTGTGGAAAATAATTTCAGTTTTCAAAAGCTCATGTTATATTTTTACATTTTTTAATGAACAAAATTGAGTCTATAGATAGATGGAAAATGTGCCCAAAACCCTTGCACATTATTTCAGTAATATGAAAAACTCTATACTTATCTGGTTATTCTTTTCTCCTGAATACAAATATTTTTCTGTTTTTCAGGTTTGTTCTCCTCTTATGAAAGCTATCTTAAAATATATGCTGTCTGACCTACAACTTCATTTTTCAGTTCTTCCACAATTCCAGGTTGGAGTTCAGCTTGTGATTATGAATAAATAATATATGTTTAGTTCCTTGAGATCTGCTTTCACTTCTGTTTGAGTATTTTCAGTTTTTTGTTAATATACGCTTTTATTTGCCTTGCTGTTATCTGCAAGGTCAATGTCATGCTCTGTTAGAAAGCATGTTTCTGAAGGAAACTACTTATTTAATTGTTATTCATTACAATTATTCATTCTACTTAATCTCCACCTCTTTATGGTGTCTTCTTCCAGCTCTCATAAGAACAAGGTTTTGTGTCCTCGCTACCCAAGGTTGTTTATAGCTGCCTGAGTTTATAGCTGGCTGAGAATGAGTCGCTGCCTCTCAGGGCTGCTCACAGACCCGAGGTTGGGATGAGGTTGGAAGAGACCTATGGACATCCCCTGGTCCAATCCCTCTGCTCGAGCAGGGACAACGAGTCAGCTGCTCAGGGCCATGTCCAGTGGCTTTTGAACATCTCCAAGAATGGGGACTCCACCACCTCTCTGGCCAACCCGTATGGGTGCTTGGTTACCCTCACAGTGAAAAAGAGTTTCTGGATGTTCAGAGGGAGCATCTGGAAGTTCAGTTTGTGCCTGTTGCCTCTGGTTCTGTCCCTGAGCACCACTGAAAAGAGCCTCTCTCTATCCTCTTTGCACCCTCTTTTTGATGTTTATATTCCCTGATGAGATCACCTTGAGTCCTCCCTTTTACCTTTCAGTGTTACAATTCCCCCATGTATTTTGTGTGATACCTGGCCTCCCAAGACATGGCTTTAACTCAGCTCAAGAGAAGGGTGTCTAAAAGTTTAATTTGGCAATGGCTTTAATAGCTCGGCCCCAGTAAGATTTTAATCTTAAATTTGAATGTGTCACTTAATCATAAATGCAATTTATCAATACAACCGGACCCTTAAAAAATTGCAATGCATATATCTGGCCAAACCAAAATCATTGCTAAATTAAGGTATTGCTCTTGTGAATGTTTAGTTATCTATTTTCTGCATTACTTTTAGTAAACTTGCAAGTTCAAGTTCCTGTTATTTCCAGATATCCTAAACCGAAAGGGTTAGTGCTGAGAACACTAAAATGTTTGCAGCAATTTGTAGAAGCAAGAAAGATAAAGCAACAACATAGATTTGATGTTGTGAGAAATGTTACCTAATCATCTTCTTGACAGAGCTTAAGAGAAAATGGTTTTATTATTAATTTATATTTTTATTAGAAACTTCTGTGTAATTTTTGGGGTAGGGTGTGGTGGGGAGAAGAAAATAAAAGGCTATTTTGGGAGAATTTTCTGCTCTATTACTTTTCTCGTTCATATGCCTGGGTCACTTCTGCTATTAGCAATGGACATTTTGCCCTCTAGTGGTTTCTTTCGGTTACAAAATATCCGGGGAAAATCTGTGTGCACTCAAATTCATCCACTTAGATTCTGGTGTGGACCTGCAGAGCAAAAATTTTAAGATTATTTTTAAAATTATGGTGTTCTTTTTCCTTTTGTCTGTATCCATTAATGCACCTTTATGACTTTACCTTTAATTACACTGTCCTCAGAATATATTTTATTCACATGGATTGTTAAGGGGAAGCTAAAAGCCACCGCATATTAATTTGAGAGTAGTGGCAAGGAAATTAACTGGTAAAGATTTGGATTTTGCTTCAAAGCAGTGACACTGTATTGACATTATGGATAGCATCATTCTTTGCTTCATTTAACAAAACAAAGGAATGAAAGCTATGTAATAACCAAAACTGTGATACACTTGCATATATATGTTGCAAAGTTTTTCTTCACTTCCATAACAATGCTTATTTGGGACATGATTTGTGCCTAGACAGAATATATTTAGCTTTATTCTGGAGCCTTAGTCTCTGCTTTGGTGCTCTGGGAGTATGAAAATGAAGTGGTACCATTTATATTTTAGTTCTTGTGACTCCAGCAGACTGGTTTTCTGTTACAGTATTTCTATGCATTTTTTGTTATGTGAAGTTTTGCTGAAGTGAATGGGATGTTGGCAGCCTCAATTTATTTGGAACTGTGCCTAGGAGAAATAATACTGCATAAAATATGTAATATTCTTATGAAAGATAGGAAGAATCCTAATTAACAAGCTTGATGCAGGACCAATTGAGATTAAATATGCATGCTACTCAGGATTGTTCTCTTCAAGGCGACCTAAAAATAAATATATAGGGAGTATTTCAAAATGCCAACTTTAATACAAAATTTCATTGCATCTATGAATCCAAGTGCTTCCTAACTGGAATAAGAAAGGTTAATAGGTTAATTCTCTTCTGTTCTTTGCTTCATGTTTCCCAAAATATTCAGTTTAACTAGTCCCTGCAAAGAACCACTGATGGATGGTTACTCAATGGTTTTAAAATTATTGGATCACAATAAATGTGAGTTAGATGAGGCTATAAACCAACAACTGTAGCAAAACTGCAATCACTCTCTTCCTTACATCATAATAAAAAAAAGTCCATAGATGAAAATATCCTGAAGAAAAAAAGTATTTCAGTTGTACTTTAAGACTTTGCAATAAATGAAAATGCCAAGCTATTCCTTCCATGTCTCTATTTTTACTTGCAAAATGTTTGTTTATAAATGTAGTTTTTTTAAACCCTTTCCCTCCACTTTAAAATTTATAAGACTATATCCAAAATACTCCTACTTTGTGAAATAAAAGTATTTTTTTCAAAGAAATTCCCAATTTTATGAGAATATTGAAATTTTTAGAGAAAAATAATAGAGAGGTTTTTCCATGAACAGTGTAATTTTGAGTACTGATCTACAAAGACGTGAGTATAATATACTGATATAGAGTACCAGTACAAGTAAAGAAAAATGTTCTTGAGTCTTTTAGGTGCTTCAGCCCTGAAGAATAAGGACTGTGGGTCTGCTAAAGTTGCATAAGCAGCTATGTAATTGGGAGAAGGTTGAATTAAGAATTTCTATGGTTCAAGGGTAATCCACTTAGGAAACTGAGAGAAATGTATTAAGATCAGAAAAAATCTCTCTATATCTTTTTTTAAAAAGCAAATTTTTCAGTACCAAAATTTTGTAAATAGGAGCAGAATTTTAAAATAAGGATAACAAGAATAGGGATAGAAGGAATGTGTGTCAGGATCAAAGAGAAAATAATGTAGTACTCACCTAATTTTTGTAAATGTTCATAGAATCATAGAACTCGCTGAGTTGGAAAAGACCCATCCAGATCACTGAGTCTAACTCCTGGCCCTGCACAGGAGAGCCCAAGAGTCACACCACGTGCCTGAGAGCAATGTTGTCCAAGCATTCTTGAACTTTGTCAGGCTTGGTGCCTTCCCTGAGCAGCCTCTCCCAGTGCTCAGCCACCCTCTGTGTGAAAAACCTTTTCCTAATATCCAGCCTAAACCTCCCATGATCCACCTTCATGCTGCTTCCTCATGTCCTGTCACTGGTCAAGAGAGTGAGGAAATCAGCAGGGATGTTTTTCTGTCTGTAGCTGTTTCTCTTGGTTTCTTGCTGCTGTTTTCTTTTCTTGTTTTGTTAATTTAGGATGAGGATGATGCCTTAGGTTTTAGCTTTTAAATTTTTCAAATCTTGTAATGCTAGTGTAACTCTGAAGTTTCCTGTAGCTTGTTAAGTGCTGTTCTCTATGCTGATAGACATAACAAAGCCTCTGTAAATTGCTCTCCAAGGACACCCAGACTGTCCTAGGCCCATGAACTGTAAACCATCAGCTTGGGGAGAGGGGGGCAAGCTTGGGGAAATTCCATCATTGGCTGGGTTCTGGTTGGTGAATTTATGCTGATATCAAAGTGTGAAGAACTCGTGACCTGTTGTCCATTTTGGGATCCACTGAGGCAGGACCCTCTGGAGCCCAGAGGGTACATCTGAAGGCCTTTCAAATAAATATCTCCTTTATTCCTTTATTCCTGTCTAGTCTCTGTTTCTAGGTAGCCGTTAAGGCATCAGGAGAGGGCAAGGAGCTACCTTTTAGATGTATTCAAGGCCACCTCTTTTCCCATGGATCTTATGATCTTAACTACCATTGCTGCTGATGTTTCAGATCATCTGTGGTGGACATTTCTGGTAGTCAGGTGGACTCTGCAGCACCTCAGGGCACTGATTTGTGGATTTCTTCTAAAGAATTACCACCAAAAACCTATGCTAGTAGGAAGGACTGTTTAATCATAGTGTCTGTGAGATGAATAGTACTCTCAAAACTTCAGAAGCACAGCCCAAGAGCAGGGGATGTTTTGAGGTATTTATCACTTCAGTACCACTCTTTGGTCTCCCTGGAGTCAGAACTTCAAGTCTCCAAAGATGGACCTGGAGAAAATCCAATGAACCACAGATCAGAACAAATGCAATGTCCCTGTGGATGCTGCATTGAAGTCAAGGTTAGTATAAAAGAAGTTTATTTTGAACAGGCTGTGGTCATTCTTACGTGAATAAAAAGCAATTTTTCTGAACATTATGTAAGATGAGCTATGGCGAGGATTTTTGTTTTGATTTTGTTTTTCCACTATAATTGCTACCTTTATCCCTAATTCCTACTCGTAATTTTTAACATTGTCATTTTCTGCTTTCTTCGGGAATATTTTAACGGCACAAAATATTATCATTTTTCTTCCTTAACACATAGTACAAAAGTAAACACTGTATCAAAAATTAAAATTATGTGTCAGTTTTGTTCTTCTCTCTTCATGAGAGCACTGTAGATCTTATGAATTGTTGTCTTCTTCTAAGCAGTTGGTAATTGTTAAGTAGATTAAACAGATTATGATAATGTTCAAAAATTCTATTGCAAATAGTATAAATCACATATTGAATATTGAAAATTATGTAATTTTGACAATTTAAGTTGAAATTAAAAAGAATTAAATTCTCCCATGCAAAGCAGGTTTAGTAAATAGAAGAACACATTAAAGTTGATTTTATTTTAGTTTTTTGTTCTTTAATAAATTATGCTAGAGCATTAAAATATCCTCTGGGGAACAAGTACTGTAGGTTATTAAAGAATAAAATTATATTTCAAAGTTTTATATCCATGTCATATGAATATCTAGATGGAAGATAAACAGCTTTTGAAAAATTGTCTGAAAACAGCAATCCATCATGTTTAAGGAGAGTTTTCTTCCAGTTTGCTATGCTAGCATTTTTGCTATAGTGTCAGTTGTCTTAAAAAAAATGGGATTGCCTCGAGATATTCTTTCATCATGGTAGAAATTTCAGCCAATCTAAGTGCTTTTAGAATAAGAGCGGAGTGCAGTTAATCCTAAAAAAAACCCCTTTTCTCTTCATTGCACCTGCAGCTATTTTGGTGCTCTCTGCTTGCAGTTTTGATATCCTCCTCACCTCTACCTAAGGCTGAATGCAAAAATATGGCCTCCAAAAGTTTTAATTCATTAAATTAGCTGAATTAAGTAAGAGTTTCTTTCCTGTTTTTTGACTCTTTTGTCTTTCCGGAACTATGCATTGCTTTTGTACTTTCATGCTGCACCCATCATCTTCCCGCTCCTCGGAGGTTTAATGACTGTTCAGGATATCAGGACACCATAGTTCTTGCTTTAATCAGTTTCAGGGATTTAAGATTGAATAAAGATTACTGCAAATGATACTCAGCAAAGCTTAGTGCACATTGTCTGATCTCCAGGGAGAACTTGAGTCTTAGCTCACAGTGAGGTGTGCTTGTATAGAAGGGAAATGCCAAGCTGAGTATTTCTGACTCCCTTCCCCTCTACGGAGGTTGTGCACCTAAGCCAAGCCTGCACATCTTCTCCTAACCCGAGCCACAGCCCCAGAGCTGGGGCCTTGGGAAATAGTGGGCTGTTGTCAGTTGCTTCCCTCGTTAATTATTAGGGGATAATTATAAGATTTTCCCAGGGAGTTGAAAATCCCATTGAATGTGCTTCTTAGCCACAAAGGGTTCAGACCTTGCTGCGCATCATTTTAAGCATTAACTTTAAAATGTATTTGAAGGATTTGAGATGAAAAGTTTTACAACAGAGCATGAGGTGATGCACTTTAGCACCAATAACAACATTTCTGCAGTAAACCACTCAAAGGAAAATAAGAGTAAAGAGTAGATCAAACTCACAAATTTGATACTGAGAGTATCTGCAGTGATTCAACCATGAAAACAGCCAACTAAAATCTAAATTGTGTCAGAAGAGGTATTTAGAGTAAAGAAGGAAAAAGTAACTATAATGATATGATATCATCTAGTCAGTTACAGTTCAAGAAAGATAAATTGAACATCTGAGTTCGAGAAAGGATTGACAAATCTCCCATTAGACTAGACAACCTACAAGAGGGAGCAGAAATTTCCTTTTTTTTTTTAGATCAACACAATGCAGGCTGAGGGAGGATATATTTGCTGCCTGCAAATATCTTGGAAAAGTATGACAAAAGGATAGAGGATTTGTTGAAGTAAAGACAAAATTTTCCTGAAAACAGACATGTACATATTTTATTTGAATTAAGCTTGAATCTGTGGTTCCTTGAAAGCAGGAGATTTGCAGCTAGCTCAGGTTATAGAAGAGATTGCATACTGGATGACCTGTCAAGCTCTGGCTTCAACCTCTCATTAGGCATCCATTTTTTAGGGGAAAAAAATGTGAAGCTTCTAAATTGTAATAACTCATTTTCTGATGACTCTTACTGAGAATGGGATCTACAGCATTAACCACCTTGCTCTCTCTACTATGTGTTTCCAAAAGGTTTTGCAGCTCAGTAACAGGCTGTGCATCTTGTTCTTGCTCATCTTGCTACGGTCTGAGAAACAACATCTCAAGTTAGATGCTTCAAGCTCTTTGAGATCACTAGGAAGGGTTTTGGGGCTGTGTACTGAGGGATGTTGACTCGGCAACTTCAAGCCCAGGTGTTCCTGATGCCCATCTACTGGAGACCACACCAGGAGCTTAAACTTCTGGGGGCTCAGTCCAGGGCTGAACTGTTTGAGACCAAACTTCAGGAAAAATAAGTGCATATTCCAGAGATATGGGCATGATGATAACCCTTCTTTATATGAGTCACAGGTTTCTGAGTCTTTTTCTGGTCACTAGAGAGTAAAATGCTAAGCTATCCATGGGCACCTTTGGAAGGAGTCACTAGAGATATTTCTGTCTGTAGAAATATAGTAGATGAATAGATCACAAGTACGTAATAAACATCATTCCCAGGCATTGAAATATGATCAGCCGCATTATCAAATGCTCCGAGTGTTTCTTGCATGCTTTTAGCCTGTCTCAGTACCTTCCCAAAGCATACTGAGACAAAGCAAACAGCTGGTTTTGCATGCCAGGACAGTTAGATACCAGTATAAATGCATTCCATGCCTTTTAGCATTCATACCCTGGACTCTTCCTGGCCAAATTTAATTTACTACAGCAAGCCTTAGAGATTTTCTAGTAGCATCTGACATTCAGGATTAGTTAAAGGAGAGTCATTTAGCTCTCAGTTGCCTGAAAACAGTAATTTGCTGTCATGTTAGTTGCTCTCAGCTGTCTGAGCCAACTCCATGGTGCTGGTAGATATGACACAGAACCAGCAGAAGATCTGCAATTATCTGGAGTAACAGTGGGAACCTGGGCAAGCTATGCTGAGACAATTTACAGGATGGTGTTTTGTTTAGATAACTCAATCTCACCCTTATCACCTCTGTACCCAGTCATACCTAGGATGTAACTGTGTGAAGTTTAATATTGCTGATTATGTCAGGAAAAGGACATTTTGGTAATGTCCAGGTAAATTAGAGTGGTATAGCCAGTGGTCCACGTGCCAGACCTCATATATGGGCAGGGTTCCAAGACTGTATATATAATTTCTATAGCATGTGGGCAAGCTGAAATATTTATCTGCATGAGATGTCACTAACAGCATTACTACATGTTATGTTCATACTCATATGGGATGTAAAAGGGAAAAGTGGTTGGGTCGCTCTGGAGAGGGACTGGGAAATGTGGATTAATCTGAGAGGGAGAATACTTTCTTGTTCCCCACCCTCACACTGATTTAATCAGTGCCTCTTCCACTATCCTCAGAAACCCTGTAATACAACATACCAGTGAGAATGCTCAAGGGTTAAACATCATATGTTAAAATTTATTTTTATAGTTACATAAGCTTTTATTTACATAAATCCTGTTGCTTCAAGATTTATGGTAGAATGGGTGAGACATATATTAATTTGTATTTCTGTCCTTTTTCATGTTGTCATTGCGGATGCAATTCCTGATCTGTGTTTTTCCAAGCAGTACAGTTGTATTGACTATAGCAGCGACACCAGCTGGTGTGCCAGGGTGAAAAATATGTTTTCCTTTTTTGGCTTTGTCAGAGTAAGACTATATAAGCCATTGTATTCTTGAAGCAGATTTCATAACAGCTGCTTCCAACTCTAATTCTTTTTTTTTCCCATCTGTCTCCTCCTAATTCTGCTATTAGAATGGCTAACAGAACCCCAAGGGTGCTGTGAGTTTCTGAAAAAAGTAGGCAATATCTAGCAGCATCTGAACAATGAAAGCACAAAGTTGCATTTGAATTTAACTCTACTGCTCTAAATAAAGACCTGGGGGAAATGAGAGCTGCACAGATGCTTTGTGTGAAAAACACAGACTTAAAAGAAGTCTAAAGTTGGATTAAAAAGCAAAATAAAAGTTTATGTAATTATTTTAAATGAAATTAACTCCACCAGGCACCTGAATCTGACTAATTAAAAAAAAAATGCTTCTATTAAATTTTGTCCTCAAAATTTCTGTTTCAACTAAATTAAAAAAAAACCCCAAAGTAAAAAAAATCCTATACCTATTTTAAATCAGGTCACCATACCATTTCTACTGTAGCATCTCTCAGTGCTACAATAAGGAGAAAGGGCTATATCTTCAGAAAATGCTTAACATACCCTACAGACATTATAAAGATAGAGGTTCTCATAAATTAACCTTTCATGTAATGTAATATGTAACCTACAGATTTACAGATTTAGAACCTATTTTCAGTTTTTAGTAGAATAATATTCCTTGGTGATTTCATAGTGATCAGTTTTGTTTTACTGAGGCTGGCAGTCTGTCACAAGTGAGATGTGCCCACGAGGATTGATACCTGGCTCCACACTGTTCAGCTGCTTCATAAATGATCTGGAGGATGGGAATGAAACACAGCAAGTTTGCTGACAACACTAAACTGAGCAGTGAAGTGCACAAGCCAGAAGGGAGATCCATCTGAAAGAGAGACCTGGACTGGCTGGAATGGTTATATTTATGGTAAAAATTTTGACAAAGAGTAGTCACACACCTGGGGTGACATAACCAAACAGCTCAGTACAGGTCGGGATCTTTGTGACTGCAGAGGAGTCTTGCTGGAGGCGACCTGAAAGACAAATATGCCAAGTGTGAGTTGCTACAGCAGTAATGGCATGTTGGATGCTGGGCTGTATCCACAGGAGCATTCCTGGCAGAGCTAGAGACAAGAGCATCCCACTGGACTCAGAACCTGGAGCGCTGTGCCTGGTTATTGCCCCACAATTCAAGGAAGACACCAGCTGGAGAGGGTTCAAAGGAGGCCCATGATGATGACCAACTGGTTGGAGAACCTGCCCTAAGAAGAGACTGAAGAAATTAGGGTATTTTTTCTCCTGGAGAGGAGAAGGCTGAGAAGGGGACTTCATTCATGGTATTGCAGTCCTTAAAGGACAGCTGAGAAGAGGACAGAGGCTCTCTTTTAACAAGGAGCCACCTGGAGAAGATATGGAGAAATAGATGCAACTTGTACTGGGAGAGATTTTAACATATAAGAAAGGAATTTTTTACAGCAAAACCAATCATTAAATAGAAAAACCTCCTCAGGGATGTGGTAGAGACTCCAGCACTGGAGGCTTTCAAGGTGCGATTGGACAGGGTGCTAGATAATCTCATCTAGTTTCCCTTTCCCCCAAAAGCTGGACTAGATGATCTTTTGAGGTCCTCCTTTCAGCTAGGGGTGTTCTAGAGTTCTGTCATATCCATTGAATGGAAGGGCAAGGAAAAAGTAACTTTTTAGGATGCAGCCTCAGTGCTTATCTCAGTAGTACAAATTGTTTAATAACTGTTTCTACTGAAATATCTGACTAAATACCCGATAACATCTTTCTTCAGGGTAAGCCACAAGGTACTGACAAAAGGCAACCACACACTAGCACTACTACTGACTTGCCCTTCCACTTAGACTTGCCAGCAGAAGCTACTTTAATTTTTCCTTCACTGATACCTGAAGGGGAGCGAACATCTCTCAACAGGAAGTACCCCATACATGTATATTTTGTTCTCTTTCTGCCTCTTGACTGATTGTTACTATTTTTTGCTGATGAAAAGGAGTAACAACTGGAAAAGTTTGTAGTCTGGATTTAACGTAAAAATACTATTTTTTTCAGCCACGTGAAATATGAAATTGACAGAGTGATCTGCTCAGATCTGTTCCCTATTTACAGTGCATGCATCTTAGCTATTTGCAGCAAAGTCCCTGAAGTATGAGAACTGTGATCTCTCCATATCTTCAATTATTTTGTGTTAGGCTTGTCTCCTTTCTAAGTTGTATGTCCAAGCTACCCAAGCTTCATTCATCACATCCTTGGCTCTTCATAAAAAAATCCCATTGTATGCATTTTTAAAGCTCACTATAACCACAGAAATTTTTTTCTTTTTTATTATTTTTCCAAAGTCAGTCAACAAATATATGCACACTTTGCTGCAAATATGAAAGCTAAGACTTGTCTTTGTTATACTATTTTACATTAATTCTTCTCCAGATATTAAGAACTTTTGATGCTGTATAATATGAAATCCTAAACATTTAGTCCCATTGTTTTCTGCAAAAGACTGCCACTTTTTTTATAAGTCCAACAGTATAATAATGAGGATTATTTTTGGCTCAAAAATTGAGAAGTAAATATTTTTTTCACATGATGTTAAATACAAGAGATATAAATTGCCTTGTAGTAGTGAGAATAAGGAAGATCAGTCATGCCTCCTGAGGGGAAAGGAAACAAGGGAGATGCATTTTAGTCTATTCTCAATGGAATATTTAATATCAGACTTCAATACTTCATAGAACTGAAATCCAGTGCATCATTTTGTCTCCTGACAGTGTTGGGCAAAAACTGATTAATAAATTAGGAAGCATTTAATTTTCTCACAATGAAAATTCATTCTTGTATATAAAGTATTAACATAAATTTCATTTGGATATTTTTTATGGTGTAATTATTCTGTTGGTTTTTAGTAAACTGACATCAGATTTAATCTTTTAGGGTGACATTCATCTTGTCTAATTGTATTAATCTAAAAATTATATAAATTGTCTAAGAAACTGCCTGGGATTCTTGAACAGCCAGTTGACAAAGAGACATGTAGTCTCCAAAGCAGATTTACACCTGTATTTTAGGTTTGTTTAAACTGTAATTTGGAAAACACCCATAAATTTTTCTATTAAGATAGCCTTTTATAGCACTGGAAAAGCCTAAATTAAAGCTATGATCTAATCAAAGTTTGTTGATTGCTGAGGTTGCATACGATTCCATCTTTTATCTTCACACAAGCAATCATTTGATCAGCAAGAAGAAAAGGACTGCATTTAGTTTATGTGATTTTCCTGATATTCTCAGCACAATGAGATAATTTTACAGACATTATATCTTCTGTAATTTTCAAGGCAGAACCCAATTTCACTTGAAAACAATGTTTAGTATATCTGTGATTGATCTGTTTTTAGACGGCTGCGTGAGGATCTCATTATCACAGGAATATCTTAAAATGTTTTTCTGTAAATTGGAGCCAAGGTGATGAGTTGATTTACAAGAACTATTGTCATATATTTTCAGTGATTTGAAAATGTCTAAAGAGGGTTTATTTACACTTGCAATACATGCTATTCTAATATGACAACAATAGAGGCCACTATGGTTCCAGAATTCAAAATCTTAAGAAGTCTATAAATTATTGTTTCCTAGAGAATAAAAACAACAGTAGTGATATCCAGGTAATGTTTGCCTTTTAAATTCTAGTAAAACATTAAATAAATATGCCTTGATGATTGTAAACACTACATGCTTGAAAGTAGATTAAATTCAGTAGGAATAAGATTTTGTTTAAACTGGATTAAAAGTTTAGGAAATATTATCTAGGAGGATTAGGACATTAGAATAAGAATAAATCTTTGCATTTGGAGGGGCTGGGGTGTCTCTACAAAGGTAGAGAAGTTAGCATCATTGCTTCTACCTCTATGCTATATTGGAAAATATGTTTTGATACTTATTCTTGTTAATACTGCTTCACAGCCTGCTTTGTTAATACTGGTTCAGAGCCTGCTAGTCGATATCCGGTAGTGGAGCAGTTATTTATTTTGCTTTGCATTCTAACATTACTGTTAGGTCTTGCAAAGTAGCAAGGAGACATTACTATAGATTAAATGCATAGGTAGATGCATGTTCATGCTTACACTGAGATATTTTTGTCACTTACATGAAAACTCTGAAGTGTTAGCTGCAAGTTACTAAGCACTAAACGCTGGTAAAATTAAAGACTTCTCAGGGATTTTTTAGGCTTTGCTTATTTTCTGTTGGTTGTTGTGGTTCAGTATTACAGCTCCCAGTTTCTGAGCACAGCCACGGGAAAAAAGTAGAGGAGTGGAAAGTTCACTATATGACAAACTGCCCAGTAATTAAATGTGCTTCTTTTAAAATGCATCATCATCCCTTGAATAGCTGTTTCTTTTGGAATTTTTCTGGACACCTGGTGTTAGACTTGACCTAAAATACAAACTGATTCTTGTCCACTTAACATGCTCCTTGAGGAAAAGGCTTAAATTTCTCAGAGCTCCAATAAAGGCAGTGATGCTTGATATATCCACAAGCACAGAGAGTAATGGGGACATAGCTGAATTGCTATAACTTTGATACCTATCAATTTCAGCAGGTAAAAGGCCAATTGCTAGAGGAGCTGTCTAAGGGAATACAAGATTTAGTGGTGATACTATCAGTTAAAGTGTCGCTCGTCGAGTTGGGGAAGATGTATATTTTTATTTGGGTATTGTCCAACCCTGAATTAAAGTAATTTTACTCCATGCATTGAACAGTCATCAGATGGCTGTTGGCTGCTTTTAGGTTGAGCTGGATTTAACTGTAAGTTTAAAGATGGGAGACTTAAATCCTTGAAAACTTATCCTGATATCACTTCTGTGTGGTAGCTAGTGGATACCTTTAATTTTAGAAATAACTTCGATGAAATTCTCTCTCTGCATTGAAGTCATGATGTTATTTCACAGTTACAGCAGCAAAATCTAGAAAGAAAGTAATAGCAAGCTTATCTTGCTTTCATTCATTGTACAATTACAGGTGCAATGGATGATATCAGACATCACTAAATTAAATATGGACAAGTCTTAGAGTATCTGGAAGGCTCCTCTTAATCTTTTATGTTTTCTTTCTAGTTCCTAATGAATTTTGTATTTTTTTCATTCTCTCCATGTGTGTCCTCTCTGTGATAGTTAGTAGGCTGTTTAACATACTCATACCTATATCTCAGATTTTTCCCACTATATTCTATGTCCACACATGCTGACAGAAATCTCTGGGTGAGTACTTCATAGGTGTCAAAAGGAGAGCTTTGTTGAAAAAGCCCCTTTACCTTTGTCAGATCATAGGCTAAGTTGAGAAAAACCTCTTGTTTGCTGTATCCATTCCAGAGATTTTGCTAGCTTGCACCAGTCAAGGAATGTGATTTTATGTCCACGGACTTTTTTTCCAGTGTGACTACATTGGCAGAACATGGTGGTTTCACCTACAGAGTACATCTGTTCTGCCAGGCTGCAGCTGATTCAAACAGCTTGCGATCTGTAGCTCATACCTCATGAGTTTATTCAAATATTTTGAGATTTGAGAATTTTGCATTTTCCTTTCTTTTGTTTATTTCTTTCAAATCTCTTGGATAACCTCTGGAACAAAAAGTTACCTAATCCTTACTCAACAGTCATTATGATAATGAAAGAAAAAAAAACACTAAAAAACAACCCAGCAGAATCTGAACCTTTAACACTTATACAGGTCGAATAGAGTTCGAAATTCCCTTTAGGGGCAAGGACTGTATTTCTGAAGAAGAATATATCTGTTATTTATTCTCCCTTAGGATATCTCAGTCTAATCAAATCTTCATCCTGGCAGGTATCAGAAATGAATTTTCTACTACTGTGGATTGTTGTGGTTTGTTGAAAACCTACCACAGTGTAGCAACAGCACTGTCCCAAACCAGAGAAGTTACCATTTGAGAATGCTAACATTAAGACAGATAATCTTTCTGCCCACCTGCTAAAGCATGATGCTAAAGCATCATCTGTAGGGCCAGGTTTGACCAAAATCACATCGGTCAGTGTGTACTCTTTTAATGGCTGTCAGCAAGGGGAAAAATGACAGAGAAAAGGCAATTACAGTGAGAAAAGTGTTGTTTGAAAAATTACATTTCTATAGTGTGCTTCTGTGAATGTGAAAAGTACAGTCTGTTATCTGTTAGGTTTAGGAATGGCCAGAAGTGGAAAGATGTTTCTCAAAGTCAGCACAAACTTAATAAGGAGGCAGATATGAATATTTTATGCTTTCTATTAGAGACAGGAATAAGGGGGACAGGGGAAAAGGGTTAAAGAAAATTAGATGCAGCCACAGGTGGGTAAAAGATAGATACCTAAAGTATTTTTCTAGTGCTGCCATGTGTCAGTTGCTAATGTTTATAGTAAAGCATATGCTTATGAAAGCAAGGACTAAAGAGGGATGGCTGTGCTGTGTGACAAAAAAACCACACCAGCCAGCTTCTCTATCAGCAGGGATGTAACTCTTCAGTAGCTCAAATTAACGAGGGAAACTTCAACATTCAAAAAAACCAAAAAGAGAGGCTTTTCTGGTGGCACTGCAGCAGGAGGAGGCCTTACTTTTTCCTAGTGATTTATTTTGAATGTGGTTCTGCCATATTTGTACTTATTTCAGCCCGTATCACTGCAGGGATACCACTAATTACTTGAGGTAGAACTCCTACCAGGGAGCACAACTAGCTTGTAAATCTAGGACTTTATTGCAAGACTCTTTCATCCCTGAATGGTATTAATAGAACTGACCAGAGTGCCACTCAAGAGTGACAGACCCTCTCCTAGACCCTTATTGCTCAAAGCAAGGTTTGCAGGAAGCAAGAGAACTCTGAAGGAAAACAAGGAACAAGAAACTGAGAATGAATTAAAAAATATCCAGTCCAAAAATAAGGTTATTTGTGTCAAATATCCTGTTTTCATTAGGAAGGTTTGGCTGTGTTAGCAATTCTACTGGAGTCTTTAGAGTGCCCTGAATATAGTGTCAGAGTTAAACCTTGTCACCTTTGAATGACATGGTTCAGTTGAATGCTTGTAAGGTGAACAGTTCATTGCAGCTCTAAGGCAACATTCTGGTGCTCTTGAGGCAAAGATCAATAATTAATGTTCCACTGGAGACCTTAATGGCACAATTACCATCACACATTGTTGTGTTTTATAATGAAAGCTCTCATAACACTAATAACTTGTAAAAGCATAATAGTGATAATACTTGAAGGAAGCAAGTTAACAAAAAAAAAACCCTCAGTACCCTCCCTGCTGTCTTCTTCTTCCTAACAGTGGATGCTTGTATCTGTGATGGGGATCCTAAGGCAAAACAAACATTGGATAGTTCTTCTTATAGAACACTAGGTAAAATAGTGCATTGAGTAAGAAAAAAACCAAGTGTACATCATGCCACGTAAAGACAGTGCAATATCACTTAGACAAGATGCACAGTGTGCTGTCAGGAATGTTTGCATCATGAAGACCTAACAGACTAAGGTGGATATGTCCTCAAATCATAGGCAGGATCTCGAAAGCTCAGTCATTGAGCCCACAGAAAGTAGAAAACCAGCCAACTCCTTTCTGGCACTCTATTTTTCAGGAAGCGTTTCATTCTTGTTTCCTTGACAACGAATTTCCATTTTTTCAAATGTAGGACAGAGTGGACCACTCATCTTTAAAACTTTACCTTTACACTGAAACTCCAGTCAAATATCAGTTAGAGAGTGACAGGGCTTGATATTCACAAATGGTCACTTTAGCCCAGGGAATCGGGTGCCTTTAGGCTTCCTCCGCAACTGGTGATGAGGAGGATGATGCAAGGATGCAGTTTTGAGTATGTAAATATGGCTAGTGCTCTGAATCCTTTCAGAACAGGTCCTCTAGCAGGGATTCAAAGTAGAAATATAATTTTCACTTTTTCATTCATCCAACATTATTTTTTTTTTATATAAGGATGCAAAACAAATTTTTTAAGCCTCATCCTATCAGCATGATCTCAGGAGATACATTTTCAGTGGAATTTTGAACCATCCCCAGGCATTCAGCAGAAATGTCTGAACAGGACATAAATTTCCTGCTCTGAGGCCTTGATATGCTCCATCCTTCCCTACGAACCCCTTTTCTTAAAGGAAATATGTGTGTGTGTACAGGAGGGGACGTGCAGGTCACTGTGTGAGAGATTCTTCCTGGCATGAGAGGTAAGTAGTGGGAAACATGAACACACCTTTTTCCTGGTTTGGATACTGTCAATATATCCAGTGCCTTCCACCTCCTCCCTTTTCTCTTGTGCATCCAGCCACCAATAGGAAAGCCTTCACCTTTGGTGAAAAATGAAAAACCTGTTTCTTATGCCAATGTACTTCTGCAAGGAATGATTTCATTTGTGTACAATTAAACCAGAGTAATCCATGAAACAATTCTGCATTGATTAATCCCACCGGATTTATTATATCATACCAACCACTTTTTATGATGGATTAACATCTTATTTCATCACACAATAAATACAGTGAAAACCATTCCACTCTTTTTATCCTCACTGGATTTCTCAAAAGAAGAAAATTAATAAGGTAAATTTTTATTGAGCTATTAATGATGAAGTTATATGTCAAAGGGGTCACCCTAATATTGCAGTTCACAAATCAAAGGAAAAGCATGGATAGTAAGTTTTAATGCCTGTTACTGTAATCCTTCATAAGTTTTTTCGTTTTAAGAGATTTTATTTTCCTTTTTCTGTGTACAATAACACACAGTTTAAAGCCTCATCAAAATAATTTCAAGTCCTGTAAGCCTTGACTCCCACGGTTTTGAAATATTTGGATGATGAAACATGAATTTGCTTAGGCATTCAGCATTAAGATTTAAGTTGTCTTTTTCATAGCATATTGACTATGGACGAAAGTGGAATCCCTGCAAGTCTGGGATTTCATGTACTGAAAATATATTGTTGCAGAACAATGTGATCAGTGTACCTTATGCTACAGCAGGTGTGTTGGCCCAAAGATGGTAAGAAGATCTGGATTTTCGTCCTATCTTTACACAAGCTCATGGTAGTATAAACAGTGCAGGCTTTTGTCTGAGAAAACAACAGTGTACAGTTATTATTGATTTTTTTCTAAACTTGATATTATATTTAGAATCATCATTGTTGATTATGTCCTTGCCACTTTTAAATACATATAATTTTATTTATATATGTCTAATTTTAATACATGTATCAATATAAATTAAAAAGAGTGTAATTTAAGGAATTATTTAGATGATGTGTGGACTGAATGGTAAAGGTGTGGAAGGCAGTGTTGGCTGTGTCAGCTACATACTTGTTCTGCACTGTGCATACCCATTTTAAATAGCAACCAATGGCTAATCAACCATTAAATCCAAAAACTGGTGTTAGTGACTACAGTGATTGATATGAATTATAGTGGCAGACAAACTAATTTGCGGAAAAATAATACGGATGCCAATAATAAATAATATCCCCATGCTGAGGAAGAATCCATGTAATATATATGATAGACTTGTCCCAAAATTTGTAAAGAATCTGCTTGGTTCTACCTCTGTTTTGGTATATTCTTCTAGCAAAGCATTATCTCTCTCTTACGCTCTGATTCAGGAGTAATGCAGTTTTCCAGCCTCAGCACTTAGAGTTCCTCTTCTATTTCACTGCCAGTTCAGTATCCAGACTGAGCATAATTTCTGACGTGCTTTGGTATCTTCTGTGTTCAGTAACTAAAAGAGTACTAAGCAGTAACTGGCACATGTATGTTGTTATGATGGAAGGAGTGGACAGAAGTCAGAGGATATCTGCTATCTAATTTGGGATATTTTCCTGTCATTGACTCTGCAGGAAGAAAGAACTCAGAAATTCTGCATGAGTAAATTGAAAAAAAACCTGCTATTTTCCTGTGTAATCAGAAGATCAGGAGCAGGTTTGCCTCTCTATCACGTTTTGAATTGCTCTAAAAAAAAGACCTGGCCTTGGACTAAGTCTAAGTAAGGTAGGGACCCAAAAAAATAGGTACTTGAATTTTCCACATAGCTGGTTCAGACTTCAGAGGCCAGCAAAGGCCAAGTGAATGGAAAGTACTTATACAGGGAACAAATAACTTAAGAAGGCATTTTTCAGCTGGCATCTAGAATATAAGTGCTGTTAAGAGAGATAAGACTAGATCCTTATTGACACTAACACTAGTGAAAATGTGGGGAAAAAAACCCCAACCTGACCTCCCCTGGATTTCTCTGCTTAACTGGGGGCTTATCACTGGTTTAATCTTATGCCTTTCCTCTCAAGAAAGCAGTGATGATATGAATAATGTAAAATATAAATAACTACATATCAAATGTTGAAATGAAATACAGAATGATCAGTTCAGAAAAGACACATATAAAAAGTGCTGAATAATCTTTCCTTGTATTATTCAGTTTTCTTTTTAATTTTCCATAATAGGAACTGAAATATTACTTCCTTTAGTATTAGTTGGTTTGACTCATCTCAAGAATTACATCTCAAGTCCTGTACTATTGTCTGGGAAACCTGTTCTTTTGTTTAGTGTTGGAAACAAGGTTTCCCTTTTTCCACTTTGCTTGATTTTTCTAATGGCGTCATTATTAACAGGGACAAAATGCTTTTATTCACCCATTTACAGTGTTTTTGTAAAAACTGAAATATGAGATGTTTGAGAGAATATTTTTTTTTTTATATTCTAGATTCCCTGATTGAAAAAGGGTTTGATATAAGACTAGACAATATCAATAATCTTCATGACGTGACAAAATGGTGAATGTTTCGAAAGATTGCGTAGAAGATGGCTGACATTTGTCCTCGGTTTTTGGTCCTAACAGACAAGAAAAAAATAGTAAGAATACAATGACATACAAAGTAGTACATGTTATCTTGTCAGAAAAGAACTTATGCTACAATTGCACTCAGATGAGCAAAGTGAAAAAATCTGTCTTTAAATTAAGAATCTGAATGTCATTTCTCTCAACTGCTTTTGTTGAGGTGCAGTCTTGAATTGTGATGCAAAGTTATTGATAAAGGGACTTAATTTCTCAGAGGCCAGCTTGCATTCTGCTTGGGGACTGAAACTGGGGATAAGAAATCTGAAAAAAGAAATATTATGTTTTTTTTAGGCTGTTGGATCTTGAACATAGGGTCAAGTCTGTCCAAAATTTTGCAAGAATTTGATAATACAGCGAAAGAAAGGAAATTATTCTTTGGTCTTAATTCAGTAGGCTAAATGTAGGCAACTTGTACATTTGAGATGCATGAGGATATCTCAGTCAGATATAGGACTGAAATACAATAGCAGATGCATAGTAAATTGTTACTAATGGCCCATCCCTGGAAATGTTCAAGGCCAGGTTGAATGGGTTTTCGTGATTAAATGGAAAACTGGAGAAACAAAGGAACAAGCAAAAAACCCCAGCCCTACCAACTGAATGGACAAGATCTTGTTATGAATTGCAGATAGAGGTGAAATCACCATAAAATATACCTTTGAAAGGGTCTGCTCTATATATTAAAGTGATTGAACAGAGTATATGAGTTAGGTCCATGATGGTGATCTCATTCTCGCTCACATTTTTAATCATAACTATAAAAGGTATGGGTTGCATCCCTGTACTTTTATCAAATCTATGACATTAGGAAGCAAGGATAATTAACTTAATTGCAGAACGGCGATAGATTACATACTAGGATTAACCTTCCAACTGTGAGGGTAGAGAAGACTACTCAGGTGATGTCTTGGTAAAACATCTTCATATTCACTATCAGGACATTCAGATGACATCTATATGTATGTCAGAATCTAAATTGCTCTAAAAAATCTCTCTCTCTGTATAAAGGAGATGCAAAATAATTGTATTTTAATGAAAGGAAATGCATGAAATATCTCTAAAAGTTATTTTCAGCCATATATTTTTATTATAGGATTTTCTGTATTTTCTGTAGGATTGTCCTTGGAAAATCTATCCCATTCTAATTTAATTTTGCAGAGTGATGCTTTAGGTCGGTATCTTTAAGGTAATAAATATATAATTTAATTCTTTGGACAGATAACAAGTGGATTTTCTATGGCCTGTTTAACTAGATCTTATTTACTTTTGACCCCATTTAATTAGCAAAACATTTCATTCAAATCTAATATATAGACTAAACTTTCTCTTAGATTTTAAAAATATTGTCACTGCTGGCAGATTTATGGTCCAGTGCCACCCTAGCTGACACAGAATAATATAGTACACAGAAGAGTTTGAATAGGAAACCAAAGAAAGAGCTTGTTTTCTTTAATTATTGAATTGATATAAATTATAATTAACATAATGCTTGGAAAATAATTAGACTACCATACAATAATTTATCTTGTGTTTATGTACCATGTCCAATTTGCTTGTGTTAACCCCTAACCTGCACATTATGACTTGGCATTATGCATTTGTAATAACAGATGTTCATTTTATTTTTGTAATTACATGAATATGAGATTTAGGGTAATTATTTGTGCAACTTCATTAATAACACAGAATTTCAAAACATTGCTAAACAAAAAAAATGTATCAATTTACGAATGCTTCCTATACTAAATGTATCTGTTTTCACATTTATTTTAATCAACTGTAACCTGCTGTTTGAAAACAACAGTGGAAACATAATGAAATTAGAAATAAACAGAAATTCCAGCAGGGCTATTTCATGCAAAGAAAACTAGAAATATTAAATAAATTGCCAAGAGCACTGATGCAATCAGTATAAATGGTTTCATGGAGGAGAAGGAAAAATTAAAGCTGCAGTGACAGTATGGAAGGGGAAGAAGGAAATAAATTTAGAGAGCTTGCATGCTTGGGTCAAGCAACCTTACTCAGTGTAGTAATTACTTATTGATGTGTTTCCCTCACCAGGCCTGTATGTAGATTCACAGTTTTACCTTCAAAATCATTTGTTAACACAACGAAAGTTCAGACAGGGTCGAAACCAAGGTCCAAAAGTTCAATCTAGGGAAGAGCTCTTGTATTCCGCAGCAGGCAGTGCAGTAGCTGTTGGGTGACTGCTGATTTGTTTACCATGTGTGCTGACCTAGGATTCTCAGTGGCATATTTGGAGATTTAGAAAAGGAGATAGTTCAGTGACACAGTAAAACAAGGCCGAGATAGGTCATGGCTTTTAGTAGCCTACTATGCTTTTTATTTGACACAGCCTCATAGAGGAATATATTTTTGCCTATGGCAGCAAAAAATAACATTTTATCTACTGCATTTCTCTAATTTAGAGACCCTGATTTTTAGAAGGAGTTGGCTAATAATTATGAAAAATAAGAATGCTACTTAGGTAATTTTAAAAATACTTGAGGCTTGGCTGGGATCTCATGATATCATCAAAATATCTGCAGTAATTAAATATTGCTCTCAGAGGATGTTTTGTACACTAATTGGTGAATGCATCAACTAAGAAGCACTGGAATGGCTTATAGCATCTCCCTCATTTCTTCTGTATAGAAGAGAAAAACACTGTGGGTTGAAGAAGGGGTAGAAAAAGCTGTAACACTGACTACTACTTTTAAAACATTCCTGAAAGAACCAGGAAGTTTGAAAAAAGTTGTGGAAAGAAGTATATTTTGAAGGTTATTTGCATTTTAAGGGATGCACATGAGAAATTAATACAAGTAATTGTTTTCTGTGATACACTCAGGTTTTAAAATTAAACAACTCCAAAGATCTCTATGTGTGTTTATATATATATATATATATCTCAAAAAACAATAGATGTTTTTTGAACACTTTGAGAGTTGGACATTTTCAAATACTTCTTTAACCAAAAAAAATCTCTTTGGCCAAATGGGAAATCATTTTGTTCCATGTTTTTCACTCATGGAAACCAATTGGGATAATAACCCTTTTACTTTTATTTTTGTTCTTGTTTGCAGCCTAGAAAATTGTATAAAAGCGTCTAACTGAACTTTTAGTCATAAGTAACCTACTAAAATTATTCTGAGTTCCATCTACTGACCACAGTGAGCCATATCTCTGTTCTTTCCACATTTGGCTAAAAATCAGTATTTTCCATTCATGTGAGAAAGATAACAAGAACAGAACATTATGAAAAAATCTTATTTTATCACCATTATGCCAAACCTCTGCAGGGGTTTTGGAATAAGGTCTGCATAAGCTGATGAGAGTTAGTTCCGTGCTTGTATCTGGTTTAGCATTGCCTGGGTGAGGAAGGTGTTTACTCATTAACTCTAACTGTCCTTAAATAAAAATAAAATTTGTAGACAAATAAATATGTATATACTAAGGAGTTTTTTTGTTTTTTTCTGGTTTTAGCTTTTTGTTTGTTTTATACGTTTTTTTTTTGGTTAATTGGGTTTTTTCAAAAAGTAATTTTAAAGATATGGGTCAAAGTTATGATAGGGGCAGAATTTTTTGGATTCAGATTTTCTTGTCTTGCAAAACTGGACTTCATCCTCCAGTCTCTTACTAACTCTTAATATGACTTAATAACTCACAGCACGAAGTTGGTAATTTATTCAAAATAGATTAGGCCTTCACTGTGTAAGTTGTTTTGTCTCATAGGAAATGTTCAGTGCTTTATAGCTCACAGTAGATGATTGTAATACAAGTTGAATGACATATATGGCTGTGTGACTTTTAAATTGTTTGAAAAGATGAGCTATTGATAGATAGCTATTAAAAGTCACTGTAAACAACAGAGATTGTCAAACTAGGGAACTGTTTATTGAAAAGAGTAGAGCGAAAATTCCCTAATGATTGTACTAAATCAAGAAAAACTATTTCAAACTGGTATAAGAATGCAGCAATGCTTTGCATCTTGGGATTTCATTTCAAGGCTCATATTTTTTAGTGCATTGTCACAAACCCTTCACTCACAGAATCAAGAGGTTTCATGAGAATCTGCCTGTCATATTGAGAGAAGAATGCTTGGAAATGGTAATTAAATGAGCTATTAAAACTGAAGAACTTGAAGAAGATAGGTAAATGTAAAATTTTCTGTAAACTTTATGATTGTTAAACCACTCTATGAAGTTTCAAAACAAGAGTCATGCTTTTATGATTGCCTCTGGGTGCCAATAGACAGAATTATGTTTCAGTCCACACAGGTTTGTCAGCAGAACCGAAATATAACCAATGTTTCTGACAGAAGGCTTCCCATTATCCATCACTTCTTTTATCAGTTTGGTTTTAATTAAGAGGATCTTCCATACAGTCAGAATTTTAGATTTGACTGTGACACAGTGTTGTCTGTCAATTTGCTTCCTCTTCTTTCATCATTAGCCAAGGCTCAATTTGAATAAGAGCACAGGCATAAAACAGTGTTGTAGGAATAGCATTGTATGCTAAATTGACCACTTGGTTGTTAGCAAAGTCAGAAATACTTGTGCCTCTGCATTTCTAAGTTCTTTCCTTCATCTCTATAATGTAGTCCTTAATTATGCTGTTGTACTGTGATTTTTTTTGCCCCATTAATATTTGCTTTGTTTATCACACTAGAGGGACCTCTAACTGAGGCTTTACAGTTAAGAAAGCAATTGAAGTTTAGAAACATGAAGTGGATGTATCATAGGAGAGTACCATAGGATCAGGAATGTGATACCAGATGTGAAGGCTGGGGTCAAAACCGTCTGGAGGAAGATCCTAGTTTGTGAGCTTCTGCTCATATTTTGTATCTGAAGCAGAACACAGCTTACAGGAGGGATTTCAAATGCTTTTCACACCATCTGCTTCTAAATAATCCAGGGTCTTTTAGGATTTTGTAAATTTGCTTTTAACTTTGCCAAATTACCCGTATTAAAAAAAAAATGCAACATATTTTTCTCAATTTTTGGGTGACTTGCTTCCAGAATAACAGAAGGCTCATCCACACACATTCATCTCTCCTCAAATTTGTAACTCCAAATTGTCTGCAACTCCAAATTTGCTCTGAAGTGTCAGGTCTATAGTGTTTCAAAGTACAGATTTGTTTGCTTTTAAGTGAGAATAGGCATTTTTTTCTTATTCCATCTCAGCATGCCCATGACTAATATTAGCAAATATTGGCCCAAGACAGTAAAAAAGAACTTTGACTTCCATGTTTCATATTAAATGCCAAGTGTGCTTTGAGACAGAAACAACATCAAACAGGTGGCAGAAAAGGGAGAATTGAAATGTGTATACAGATCACAGGGGATGTGATACATTTTCCATTTAATCTATTTTGTTCTGCATATATCGCCCAATTCCAGGGTGTCTAAGCACAGCATGATCTATAGGTTTGCACATTGCTCAAGATGCATGATCAGATCTCAGAACACAGCAAATGTCATCAATAAAACATGAAGCAAAGTTAATTACAGGCTTCCATTCAGAGTCACCCTGCCGCTCATGGTACATTATAATGATTCATTCCTAACGTGTGGGAGAGATTGACAGACATTTTATAAACTTTTTATTCTCCAAGCTTTCCCTGTGTAATAAGTGCCTGCTGTACACTAGGAAAAAGATTAACTATCAGTTTCAAATAGAATAAGGAATAAATGTTTAAAAGACTAATGAGACACTATTTTTACTACTTAGAGTACTGTGACTAACCAATGAGTCAGATGAATGCTTCTGTCATTTTAATTAGTCATTGGATGAACCTCGATTTTGTCTTTAAACCCTAATTTTTTTTTTCACTCTTCAGGAGGGCACTTTTTGAGTGGTGAGACCAGCAACTTCTTTTTCAAAGGTCCTACTGTAATAAACATGTATTACATGTTTGTCTGAAAGTAAGGTAATTTTATCTTACCAATTCCTTTTAGATCTGTGTTTGTATGTCACTGTCACATCTAGGATGCGAATGTTTACAAGTCAAAGTCATCTATTTCTGTTATTTAGTGTCTTAAAGACCGAAATATCTGAAAATATTTTTTCCTACTGCAGTCAGTCTTTGGTCAAATTTGGAAAGTGATGGCTATCGTTTCTTCCATTTCCATAACCCATTTTTTCAATTAAAATGAATGCTAACTCATTTTTCAGCACACATTCTTGCAAATTGTCTTAATCTGGCACGTTAAATGCATGAGGGTATGTGCACATTCATCTTCTGATGATAACCTCATTTAATGAGTTTTCTAAAAATTCACTGCTATATTGAGAGCAAAATGGGGAAAGTCTGTTCAAGTTGTTGATTTTTGCACAAAGCTCTACAGGTAAGTTGTAGAGAACAGGGCTATAGAAAATTTTCAAGCACTGACAAAAAACATAAACAGCATTGTACTCAAAGAAATAGAAATAGATACATGTTTCAATCTAAAACCTTAATGAGATAAGTGAGTTTTTGCAACTTGAAACAAAAATGTATTTTTTTAGCTCTAAAAAAATATACTTTATNAAAAAGTTTAAAATTTTAACAATAAACTTTATAGCAAAGTTTATTAAAAAGCTAAAATGTAACAATATAGGCCTGTGCAGCAGGCCTAGGTAGCAATAAGATGATCGTTAAGAAAATATGCATTACAGTAAAACCATGTAAAACATATTAAGTTTTAGACTAGACTATTGTGCTAGTCAGCTTTGTGACATCTGCTTATTAGCTTAAAAAAGTATATAAGGCCTTGTAATTAGTGTTAGTATGATTTTTGACTTTAGCTTTTGATGATAATGCTGTTGCTTGTAACAACTCTCCTGTCTCACACTTCAATGAGACTGATCCTACAGTAAATCATCTTTATAACATTTCTCAGTCATCCTATTATTATTCCAATCCCGACATAAGTCATCATCTTGGGAAAATTATCTCTTGTTCCTTTGTTTTCTATTTTTCCTATTATAATTATAATTTTGATTTTACTTTGCCAAAATGCATTAGCCCTTTATGAAACTAATGAAAAGCGTGTTGTTTCATCTCTGTTAAACTATGTTAGTATGTTACCAAATTGCAGAATCACAGAATATGCTGAATTGTAATTATCAATATATTAGTAATTAATATCAGTAATTATATTAATAATTAATATTTAACTATATTAGTAAATCCATTGTTAAAATTTCAAGCACTTGAACAGTTTTATTAAGTGGTTTTGATTTATTGTCTGAAATATTAACACTTATTTATATTTTATTTAATATGCCTGAATGGATTTAACATCTTGCATTTTTTGTATTTCTTACATGTACTTTTTTTATGAAATTGATTAATTTCAGAAAGGTAGTTGATATTGATGCCAAGCTGACTGTAAGAGTAAGACTGTCAGTCAAATTTATTGTGAAGCTAGCAAGTGATGCAGCTTTGGTTTCTTCTGGACTGAAGGGGTGAATCGAGATTTAGAAGTGTGATTCAACCTCCTCCTAATGCACAGAGAGAAATGAGGGCTCTTCTCTGCACCTGTCAGTTCTCCATTGCCCACTGGCTACCTACCCATCAGTGTTGCTAAAGAAGGGGAAGTTCTCCATTACCCATGTTGGAGTCAGGAAAAGCTTGGGAACTTTTCCTGCTCCTCTGGGTGTTTGCTTTACCCTCAGAGCTCCACAAAAAAGGCTTGGCCTGTGAACCAAGCTTGTGGGAGCATTTTCCCCCACCTCTGGGTGAGCTGAGAGCAACAGAGAAATGAGGAGATGGTTGTTTAGTGTACCACAGAATGTGTAGTTGTAGTTTTAAGGTTTTGCTATATATGTTATATGGAGCCAACATGGAGATTTTAGGGTGTTGGCTGCTTCTTCTTCATCTTCTCCTCTCTTCTCCTTCTCTTCCTTTTTCCCTCTGACATGAGTTCCTGTGACTTGTTAATTGGTAGA
Source organism: Vireo altiloquus (assembly GCA_013396875.1). Lineage (NCBI taxonomy): Eukaryota > Metazoa > Chordata > Aves > Passeriformes > Vireonidae > Vireo > Vireo altiloquus. The sequence continues at coordinate 44,979 of VZRF01000397.1, forward strand.
TAGACTTTAGTGTAGAGGAGACATATCAATAAGGTTGATATTCACTGGTTTTGGGAACAAAATAAGATACGTAAAGTTTTCTAACTGGTTGATAATAGATATAAAAGCTACCTGCTCCTGGTAGCCATTGCCATTCTGTCCTCGTGTTCCTGGAGGTCACAGCACAGTCTGTGCCTCTGAAACTCTGATAAGATCCAGAAATAAACAAGCTCTGAAACAGCATAAAGAAGCTTCATCTCATCTTTTCGGGACATGGGACACTGAAACAAGGAACACAGCCGGGCCAGATGTCAGGGGAAGAACACCTCTCCCCTGGCAACCCACTGCCTGTTAAATCAGATAACTGTAGGGGCTTTATGGTCCTTTTTGTGTTTTATTGACAGAAGTGGTGCAGCTACCAGCTCAAACTCTCTTGTTCTAGCTAAAATGTTGTCTTTAGTTTTGGTATTATGAATCTGCATTTTGAAAGGCTATGAATCATCATAATGGCAGGTAAGGTCCCCCCTGTGGTGCTCTTGGAGATTTCATCTGTTCATATGAATTTTCATTGTCCATTGCTTTGAACTTTACCTCAGTGGCCCAAGTTCTTTCCTTTTCATGTTAAAAGCAGAAGTGAAGATTTGGGAGCAACGTAATGTCAAAACTTAGATTTCTCTAGGAGGTGTCTGTACCCCAGTAACTGACATAAAACAATATAGGCTTTTACAATTTAGAGAAATGCATCTAATCAAATGGCTGTCTTGAAATTCTGATGTGACATTAACACAATATGGTATCTCTAAAGAGAAGATAAAGTGTCATCTTTTCTTCTGGTTGAAGTCCACATGTGTGGGGACATATGTATTTGCAGACACACGGATTTCAAGTTCCCATATCTCAGACTCAAAGTTTATAGAATCCATCTTATAGAAGTCCAGCCTCTCTATAATAAGAAAAAATTATCTAAATAAATGCTTCCATTAATTTCGATGTCATATTTCTTAAGAGATAATAAGAGAAATTTTGACATTTGTGGTTTGTTAGTAGAAAGGCAATTGAAATGTGTGGTGTTTGACAAACTAAGATTAATAGACATGTTTATTCCATAGTCATGTTGGAGAAAAATAATTCTGTGTTTTTCTTTGTTGCATTGCATTTCAGAAGCCAGTTTGATTCAGAAGGGTAGTTTTGTGCTGCCTTTAAAAATAGCTGTTAAGCCACAAAATAAGGTACATTAGAATGTATAAATTAGATTTGCTTTAGAAGACTAGAAAATAGTTAGACTTCAAATAGTGTTTCTTGTCACAAATTCTAGGAGGCTGCATGTGAGACAATGTGGTAAAGAAGTTAATACTTACTGGCCTGGAGGCCTTTATTTTTTATTACCAACGAATGCAAATAAACCTGCTTGTTAGGGTGGAAATTTAAAGGTCAGTCTCAGTTGTCATAAATCATAGATATAGGAAAAACTACATTAAAGAAGCTTAAAATACTCGGTCAGCATCAACAACACAGCAGTGTTGCTTTAATTTTGCAACAAAGAACTGATTCCAGTTATTATTTTGTTCCTCAGGGAGTAATTTATTTCTAGTTCAGGTCTTAAGAAAAGCATCACATAAGTTATATTTCCTGAATTTTTCCCAGTTTAGGTTTTACTCTTAAGGATCCATAATAATTTTAGTCCTTCCTTAAACTGTTTAGTTTCATTTTTGTCAGAGATAAATAAACGTTTCTTAATTTATTTTTAAATCAGTACAGATTAGCTTTATTTAAATGCATGTATAATTAATAAATGCATGTTTATTCAATTTTAATGTTGTGGTCTCATAATAGTACGTGAATTTTGAAAGGTCATTTAGACTGTGATCACTAGGGATCCATATTTATGTCATTCCTTATATATATTTCCATGTGTTTCCAGTTTTGGAGATGGATGCTTTCCAGGGCAATCTAATACATTGCACCACTATCTTTGCAAAAGATACATTTTGTCTAATATCTAATCTGAATCTTCCTTGTTGCAATGCAGAAGTTATCCCTAGCTCCCTCCACCACAGCCATGAAGAGCAAATCTCTTTAGGAAAAAAATATATATTTATACGATGTGTATATCATGAACATCATCTTGTAGTTGTCTCTTTTGCTTGTAGCCTTCTCTACTTCAGGCTAAGTAACTGAGATCATTTGATTGTTCCTGAGAGGGCCTGCCAATAGATATCTCATCATTCTTTTTTTCCTCTTGCTTTGTTTCAGCTGATAGGGACTTGAAGTACGGTGCCCACAAAATGAGACAAGGCTACAGCTGTGGCCTTACAAAGACTTGACAAAGAAGAATCTGTTTTATAGACTATGAAGCAGACTAGGTAAACTCAGTGCTGTTCTTGGGCTAACTATCTACCAATGTTTTTTTATTCTCACTCTTTATAAAGGTTACCTTTATCATTCTAATTCTGTCAAAGAAATGTACTTTGTATCCTTTGATTCCCACTGAGAAAATTATTGTTATTTTCACTAATACACTCTTGCCAGTGGTGTCTAGTCAATTAGAGACTAGAAAAACAGAGCACAAATTGAAACACAAGAAGTTCAGTCTGAATATGAAACCTTTTTCCTTTTTTTTTCTGTGAAGGAGATTGAACACTGGAACCTAGTGGTTCCTAGGGGTGCTGTGCAGACTCCATCCCTAGAGTCAGGTAAAATCCCATTGAAAACAGCTCCAAGTAGCCTCCTCAAGCTGATCCAGCTTTGAGCAGAGCAGTTGGACTAGACAATCATCAGAGGTCCCTTGGAACTCTTTTGTGTTTCTATGAAACTAATACCTAAGTAAAGATTATACATACAGTACTGTCCTTCTTACCAGATTTAGAAAAAACAAAATTTTCTGTCATGAAGATAGTGGAAATTATTTTGCTTTCTTTTCTGAATCTAAGAAGAATTACATGTATAAAGTCATAGAATCATTGAGGTTGGAACAGACCTTCAGGAGCATCAAATCTAACCTTTGAAGACCATCCTGTCAACTAAATCATAGAACTAAATGCCATATCCACGCATTCCTTGAACATCTTCAGGGATGGTGACTCCCCTGGGCAGCCAATGCTTATCAACGCTTTAAATGAAGAAATTCTTCCTGATGTCCAGCTTGAACCTCCCCTGGTGAGGCCTGAGGCCATTTCCTCTTTCCCTTTCACTGTGATGATTTTTGTCGGTCTCTTCCAACTCAGAATATTCTGTGATCCCATGGTTCTGTGATATTTGCCTGGGAGAAAAGTCTGATCCCCACTTTGCTACAGTCTCCTTTCAGGCAATTGCAGAGAGCAATAAGGTCCCCCCAAGCCTCCTCCAGGCTAAACACTCCCAGCTCCCTCAGCCACTGCTCTTATGGCCTCTAGACACTTCAACAGCTCCATCACCCTTCTCTGGACATATTCCAGACCTCAAAGTTTCTCTTGGTGTGGGGGCCCAGAACTGCACACAGGAGTATCTAAGTCCCTGAAGGTTAAAGTATCTAGAGGTTAAAGCAAGTCCTTATGAATTATTAGTGTGAACCAAGCTATAAGAATGATTAGCAGACTCAAAAATGTTTAAATAAATGGTATGCATTTTTTTATGTGAAGAAAGAAAGTTGTGTTTGGAAACTTGAAAGCTTAACATTGTTAAAAGAAGAAAAAAAGGCATGTTAGTTTTCAGTGCTTTAACTAACAGCACAGTTGTTGCCAAGCATAACCTTATTATTCACTTTTAAATATGCACTTCAGGACATATTTTTGTATTTTGTTGTATGTTGATTTGATATTTGGCTATATTTTGTTGCAATATGATCTATTGTCCATCATATTAAGTGACAAAAAATGCTGATTTGTGAAGAAAAAGTGATTACTGACACACTAACTTCTGCCTTGAATAAGATTCTTCACAAGAAATTATGTTTACTGATTTAATGAAAGATCATTATACACTTGTTACAATACCTTTTTAATGTACTCTGTTCAGAAAAAAGCCATGACTGTTGTTGTATATGTCGTCGTGTGTGACTGTGAGTTAGAGTAGAGCTTAGAGAAAGCCTTTTTTTCCCTAATGTAGACCATTAAGGTTTCCAGTCTTCTGGACTGGGAACTAATCACTGCACTTCCATCACTACTTAGATAATTTTGGACTTTCTGTGGTTTAGTTTCAAAAGCAGTTGCCCCATTTGGGTGGAAAACCAAATAAAACAGAACAAGATTTTTCTGACATTCAAAAGTTTTGTTATTGGACTGATTTCTAAGGTAAGATCTAATTTTTCAATGATAATATGTTACAGATATTGTGTGACCTGAATCTGATCACAGAAGAGAGTGTTGGAAAAATCCATCTAGGAATATTATTGCAACGGTAAATAGATAGGCTACTTACAATAGTTTCACAATAATATTTGCTGGAAATATTTTGGGTTATTGAAATACAAAAAATAATTACAAAATATTTTCTGATTTTGTTCCTACTCATGTTTAGAATGTGAGGTTATTTTAGCTTTTTTCTTTTTTTTTTCCCCTTGAACTTATTTACTTAGTCATAGTCAAATGTTTTCCAACTCTGTCTTCTGTTGGCAGCTGGCAGCCTGTTACAAGTGGTGTCCCCCAGAGCTCTGTGTTGGGCACAGCTCTGTTTAATATCTTTATCAGGGATCTGGATGAGGGTACTGAGTGCACCCTCAGTCAGTTCACACGTGACACCAATTTGAGCAGGAGTGTGGCTCTGCAGAGGGATCTGGACAGAATCACCGGAGGACTGGTTGTGTCCCCTGCAGGGCCGATCCCTGGAGGCATTTAAAGGACAATCAGATGTGTTGCTTAGGGATGTGGTTTAGAGGTGGACTTGGCAGTGCTGGGTAAACCCTGTGTCTTGATGATCTTAAAGGTCTTTTCCAATTTAAATTATCCTATTATTCTATGGTTCTACCCTCTTGGTCAATCATTCTGTATGTTCAGATCCTCTCTTGTGTCCTCATGCTTTTGTCAGTTTTGATGTCTGTAAATTTGATGTCTGCTTTCACTTCTGTTCCAGCTTATTTTTCCTAAAAAGGAATGATTTTATCCGTACTTGTTCACAGGTGTATTGCATTCTTCTTATCTGTATCTCCCACAAAAAGGATGCCTGCAGAAACATATAGGAAGATATTCCTAGGTGGGAGCGAACAGTATTGGATTAGCCATGATGCATTATAGAACAGAAAGATTTGTCAAGGCATACATGGCATAAAGTGTAAGATAATGTGATCCATTTTTTAAGGGCTGGAATGCTACACATTTTTTTGCTGTCATTATTTTATTAAGGAAACATTAGAGTATTTTGGAATTCATTGTAATTACACATTTCTGTTAATGTTATATTTTTATTTTACAGGTTTACAGTTACATCTACACTGGTCTGAGTGACTAGAATACAAATATATTTTTCAAAATACAAAATTGTTTAATTTATGTAAATTTCAGTTAGTATTACATGCTGTCTTCTAAGGCATTTAATTTGCTGATGGAGAGGTGGTATGTGTTTTGTTTTCCAGATGTATTTCAAGAAGTGCAAATCCTTCTGATTTCTCTGAAACAGATGTTTCAACACAATAATTGATTTTCTCATCAAGATAATTTAGATCAAATTCTAAGACAAAGAATGCTTAGTTAAAGTAGTTTTCCTGCTGATTCCATAAAAGTTATATGATTAAAGGAATTATTTTTAAAAGTATTAAATTTACTTTTTATCCCTGTCTGCCTTTGGCTTTGATTGCAATTTAACATATGATACCAGAGTGTTTTTCTCTTGTTTTAGACGAATGAATACTTTATGTCATAGAATGTTAAACGGGATTAAGTTTTCTTTTGCAGAGCTATACATAATGGCATCAAATGAAAATTCAATTATGGAAATGGGAAATTTCCCACGCTTAGGGATAGCATTTTAAAAGGAATAACTTTTGAGAAACTTAATTTTCTGTTGATGGCCTGCTACTGAACTGCTTGAAAATCAAATTCTCTAATTTTGTCATTAGAGTACACACCAAATCCATGCCTATTCTGGGATGTGGTGTCATTAAACATATTGTTATACTGAAATTGTACTCCTATGGACACTGAATACAAAGCTTGATATGTGAAATTCAGCTAAATTACCGACCAGGAACAAATTAACTATTTTTTTTGTTTGGCTGCCTATGTATCTTAGCTGCACGTGGTTTTGGTTTTGTTTTCAAGAGCAATAGAGCATGAATAAATTAATCTTAAATTAAATATCTCTTTTACAACAGCTTTTGAGCTGGACAGCTGAAACAATTTTTTCATATTACAGCTCAATTTGTTTTTATATAATTTGCAGGTTTTTGGTGGGCAGAGACACCTCTTCCAACAAAGGCGGGATTGATACATCAATGTGTACTAATACTAAGCTAATTAGTGTACTAATACTAATCAATTAGTACTATTACTAATACAAAGCTGACAGTGACTAGGATGATCATGTATGGCATCTCTTTTTATTTCATTCCCATTTCATTGCATAGAGTTTCCAGAGCCCACTTACCACGTCAGTTTTCCTCCAGTTCTTTTTTCATGGAAACATGGAATTCGTCTTGCAACCCCTAGTTCATTTTCTTATAACTGATCTCTATTTTCCACCATTAGCTCCAGAGCAGAAAATTCCTCCAGTGCCTCTTTTTGCTGTGTTTATGGTAGATTTTTGTAAAAATAGCTGTCTTCTTTCTTCATAGGAAATCAGTCTTGCTTCTTTCAGCTTTTGCTCTTCACTGCTTTCAGTCATCATCAAAACTTCTTTACATTTCAAGAGATGTCAAAACAATCATCAGTTAGATATTCTGATTCAGTTTTTTTTGTCTTGCTGTGTATTATGTATAAACTTCTAATATATGCACTTTTTTACTTACTACCAGATTCCTTGTTTATTATTTCCTTTCTGCCTACTATTTTATCATGTTTTAATAAAAAAAAATTGTTTTAAATAATTATATAGCTGCCATATTTCACAGTTACTTATGTTCGCCTACAATTTTCTTCCACATGTGAACATTTTATTTTACTCTACTGTTTGGAGAAGTCTGTTTTTCATAACACCAATGTTTTTCAAGCTCAACAAATAATTGGCAGTGTCTTCTTATTGGCTAGCACAATTAATTTGGGTGAACTCCCTGCAATCAATATATCCTTTCTTTGTATTGCAAGCATGCAGATTGTTCTTCGGCTGTTGATATTCTCCTGCTCCCAGGGGTTACAGCACTCAGTGTTTTCAGATTGTTTTCCAATTATAAACATGAAGTACAGTGCATTGTAGGACTTTAACCAATGTAGGAACATACCCAGACATATAAAATGTCATAATGAAAAATATGGATGAGTGTGAATCATTGTTACCCCATCCTACATTACCAACTTGAGAGATTTTATTTACCTATTTTAATGCTAAATGGATGCATTTGGTAAAACAGCTGAGGTAATTAGAAATCATATACTCTGGGGTTTATCTACATTGCATACATGAAATTATTCACTTTCATATCTCACAACACAACTGATAGCATATTTGTGCTATCTCTAGCACAAGCCAGGTAATTTAATTTCTTCACTGAGTTCATGAAAAAGATTTGATTTTCCTTAAAACATAAAAAAACCCTGATGTAGATTAAGAACTATTTTAGACGGAACAAATTTGGTAGGGTTAAGCCACTAATATCCATGAAAAATAAAATGCTGTATATGTAAATAAGCAAATACCTTCTCTTTGATACCATATATGAGACAGTGAAGTGCTTATTCTTGGTATGAGAGATATAGTTTCAAATCACTTCAGGACTCTGAGCTCTGCTAAGAGGTACTCGGGAGTGAGCTTCTGTTAACCTTATTTTATGGATTATTGAAATATTTATTCATGGGGTGGTATAGTACAGATACTTCCGGATCAAGAATAGGCCAGCCTTTCAGACTCAGGAGATTGTTCCTATCAGCCACTTCCCAAGGGGATTGTGGGAAAAACCAAGCGCTCATCTTTATTAATGATCACAGAGAACATGTTATGAAATATGCGTTCTTGTGTGTGCATCTGTGCAATACATATTCAAGAGAATAAAACTAGAAGATATCATATGTATGTAGTTGAAGACTTAGAAAAAAAAGACTATACAATGTTGTGAAATCTCATAATATGCAAATTCTTTAACCTCACACCTATGAAAAACTGATCAAAGCCTTTCACTTCTAAAGCAGAGAAGAGGGGATAACAACATTAAACACCTCCCTTCAGATCTTCTGCCAGAAATCCTTGTGTTTGTTATCTTACTAAACCCAGTTACCTTTTCTAGTCATCTAATTATTATCATGCTTCCCTGCCGTGAGCCCCTATGCTTGGTGCCATATGTTATAAGCCAAGACCTACAAAACTAGCTGAAATTCACTACCTACTTATTTAATTTGGATGTCTTTGTTGTGGTAGTTCTCATCAGCCTCTGTGTAGCTTTGCTGCCTTCATGATTCACTTTGCTGCAGCTTTGAGAACAGCTGCCATAATAAAAAACTAAAGCAGGGTACTAGGAGTATTTGTTGATTCCAGTTTATGAAAATTGCAGCTGACACTGTAATTTTTTCAACTGAAAGCTTTAGACATCTAAAATATTTCTAGAAGGATCAATACTCATGTAGGTACAGCTTGTGAAGTTACTGAGGCAATTTTTAGAATTTACATTTTAGTAGCTGTAAAAAGTGGAGAAATAAAATGGAAATAAAAAATTATCCTTTCCAAGTGAAATTGTAAGCTGGTAATTGCTATTAGAACACTAGAATACGATACTCTATAAATGTGTACCTCACAAACTCATCATATTCTGCTAATTTTGAGAAAGGTTTTCCAGTAAAAATTATTTTCATCATATACAAGGTTTCTTTATACTTACTTTTCAGTCTTGCAAAGGCATTCAAAGGAGTTGCTTGAAAAAGCATATGCTTTTAAAAGAGTAAAGGCCCTTTTTGATGCAGAGAAAAGGGATCTGAATAGTTTTTAAGTGTTCTTCCTGACATTACTTTTCACAGTACATTAGATACCATCTCTTTCCTGTTATAATACCTCTTTATACCTATCCTATAAAATAGATTAAATTTGTTGCAGTGTGATGCTTTTCATTTCTTTGCTGCCAGACATCATGTGAAAATTCTTCGTCTACTTCCTGTAGTACCTGTGACTATAGAAGAGATAAAACACTAGGGAAAAGATGAAAAAAATCCACAAAACAAGCAAAATAATCTCAAGAAACTCATAATGAAAAAATAAAGCATGGAATAAATTGGAGACTAACAAAATGCTTGCCAGCATGTGCAGCCTTCCGGCATGTCCAAGTGTGGGCGTTGTGGTATGGAGTGACTTTAGAATTGCCTAACAATATAGGTAGGAAAATATATTGATGCAATAGGTATTATTGGCTCATAAAGAGTCATGGACAGAAATTCTAGTTGTGTTCTTTGTTTGAAATCTCCTTTCAAATAAAGTACTATGGACCTAGTACTTGTCAAGTCATTTTTCCATCTGGTGCTATAGATGTTGTAACCTCTGTCTCCTTCCTTGATTTACTGTTATTTCATCAAACACACAGCAGTTTTCCACTGTCTGCTGCACGTCTGTCCTCCTTAGTCCCCCAGAAAGCCACTATCTTCCAGTTATTTTCAGGATCTGCAAGATTTTCAGTACCTTTCAAAAATTTTTCTGTGGTCTTTTGTGATACTTCCCTATCAAAACTGAGACTATCAAGAGAATATGGTCTTCTAGCCCAAATTTATACTGCAACTAAACAAAAGCAAACTGAGATAGCTACAGAAAGTTCATTTTTACTTATAAAAAAGTTGGTTTACTTTAGCTATACTAAAAATAGTCTTTTAAATTATTTTGGAGAGGCAGAAAACATATATTGTATCTAGATGAAGTATGTATAGAAGCTATTCAGAAACAGTCAGCTACATTTTTTGGGAGGGAGAACAGGAAGAAAACCAAGAGCATGGGGATGAAGCAACCTCAGAAGGGATGTTAGTCTACAGTATGAATATGCTTACATCCACTAGAAAATTCAGTCCATCCTATATACCTAATCTCTATCAGAGCACCAGATTGGACCCTGTGGACTGAAAAATTTGCATAATATATAAATAAATATTTATAACTATAATTAGCAATTATAAGAGTTATTGTTTCTATTTTTTAAGAAACGCTTATACTTTTTTAATAAAAGGATCATTTGTCCTGAATCTGTGCAGGGAAGCTTATCAACATCCTCATGAAGACTATTCATTTTAGAGTGAAGTAAAATTTAAAATACTCTGGGCTCAAATCAAAGAGTCATATCTCCTAAACTCAGCTCCTTCAATTCTCATTTGGTGGAATTTCATATAGCTGTTACTGTAGCTGCACTGTGCAAATCTACATCAGATGATGGTCTGGCCTAATGTCCTCTTCTTTGGATTAAAACAAGTCTGGCACCATCTAGAATTCTTTATTATTCTAATTACATAAGTTGCTTCCAATTAACCAGAACAACTTATCTTGGAGCAACAGAACTGAACCTTAAACTCAGGGCAAATGTGTGATTTGGTGCCCAGTTCCCCTTTCTGGGATGGCACTGTGGTCTGTAGGCTGTGTTGACAGGGCACGCCTGTCCCTTGCTGCCTGTCTTTATTACAGTCTCAGCAGCTCCACTGTTCACTGCTGCTCACTCAATTACTCGTACAGACAAAACTAAGTAACGAAGAGGCCTGCTGCCACAGTGTAATTAATCCTCTGGAGTCCCATAGGCAACAAGCAACTGCACAAACAGCTGACTAATCTGCAAAAGTGCGCAGGTATTTTGATCTGCAGCACGATCACTTGTCTGATGGCATTTCTATACTTAATTGTCCTTTGTCATGTAGCAGAAGTGAACTCTTCTTAGCTTGCAAGTACTTGGAAGCCACTATTTGCTGCTGCTTGCATGATTTTTCAGCCAATTGTCTATTTCTAGCATTTTTGCCATACCTCCTCTTCCCTTTAAGTATTACAGGGCAATACCCTCACTTCATATAAGCAAGGAGAGAGCAATTTTTTTATCAACTACCCTCTAGAGTTTGATATTCATCATCCTCTATATATTCCCTTCCAACAACTTTTAAAAGTATATTCTGTAACATGAATAATTACATTGTAAAAGTCCACATTAAACACTTTGGATTGAAACAAGTCAAGTGCTAAAAAATATGATGCACAGAAAATGAATTTTCCATTTTCCTGATATAGATCTGACCTTTGGTGTATAATAACCACATACTATGACAGATGACCTAAGCTGTAAACCCCTACATGTAATAATGATAGATGTGCTTAGACTTTTTCTGATGTTAGGCAAACTATGTAATGATAAACATATTGTTAATACAGAGGGCACATTTTTGCATTTTCCTGAGAAAGAATAATTTTTTTTCTCCTTTCATTTAGCACTAACAAAAACAAATGGTTTATGGGGCCTATAGTCATGATTCATAAATGGGTAGTACTCATTCAAAATAGACTGCTATTTTTCTCAATTAAAATGCAATAATGTTTGTTGAATTTGGTAGAATTTAGTGTGAAAAGAAAAAATATATACTTGAGGTCATAAGAGAATTCATCCTCCAGAAAAATATAAGAGAGCAAAAATGTTTTATTCTTAATTGGCATAACAATATTGTAAGAATTTCGATTACAATTTTCAATTACAAGTCCACTGGAGTCAGTCAACCAATGCTGCATATTTAAGGAGGAAAAGAAAAATTTAGAAGACAATTTGGGAATATATTTTTGGAAAGACCAAATCAACAAGAACCTGTCTTTGGGGCAGAAAGAAAGGGGATAAAATTTGAACTTTAGTCTAAACCAAATTGCATTTTTAAAGGGTATGAAAATGAATAGCACAAAAGAAAAGGAAAAGGAAAATATAGTTTGAGTATTGATGGGAATGATAGAAAGAGATCATTGAATCATTTAGGTTGAAATAGATCTTTTAGGTAGTAGTCCAACCTTTAAACCCAGTACTGCCAAGTCCACTGCTAAATCATGTCCCCAGGTGCCACATCTACACGTCCTTTAAACATCTCCAGGGATGGTGACTTGACCACTTCCCTGGACAGACTGTTCCAGCACCTGACAAACATTCTGGTGAAGAATTTTTTCATTATATCCAATCCAAACCTCCACTGAAGCAACTTGTGTATGGGTTATCAACAATAAGTTGTCATGTCAAACTAAACCATAGGTAATTTAGTAAAACTGACTATTTATTCATATCACTGATAGAACTTGGGGGGTTGAACTAGTCTTTCTGGCATCAGTAAAACTTTAAAACAGGACAGCTGGAGATGTCTCCAAGGTGAATGCCTTTTAGCTCTTTCATATTAAATATTTCCTTTTGAGACAAAATATTGTGCTGATTAAATACTTACACAAGAATTGAAAGCTATTATCAAAGCAAAAGATTGCAGAGTTCATAAAATAAATTAAAAAACTAAACAAACAAACAAAAAAACCAAACCCAAATAAATTTTAAAAGGGAAGTAATAAAAAAGGAATCAAACTAAAAAGAATAAGCTGCCAGGCCTAGCCCTTGATGATCCATAGTGGAATGCTTTGTTCTAACCTCACCGAGCACCACCTGCGTATGGATCGTATTCAGGAGTTCTACCTGATCAACAGGCTCAGTTAGAGCTGACCAGGGCATTCACTTATGAAAATGAAAAATTTGATTCTGAATTGAATCGAAAAACTAGAAAAAATGGGAAGTGGTAGTGCTGCATCACTAAGGCATCACTGCTATGCAAGACCACTCCTGTGCAAAATCCTGATCAGATGTATTCCAGAAAGTTAAACTGGGACTGGAACAGAACAGTAGAAGGACTTCAAAGATGCTTCAGAGACCCTACCTTTTAGTGGAAGAAATTAGCTTGATTAGCCAAGCAAAGATGAGAAAAAATGGCTTTGTTTACAAATACCTGAAGAATGAAGAAATGTCCTTTAAAGAATCATTTTGGCACAAAAGCAGATTTGTCTGAACTATATATGAATAAATCCAGGCTGAAAATTAGATTAATGTTGCTGACCAGTGGAGCACTCAGGTTTTGGATTGTTTTCTGAGAGTACTAGGATGAAAACATTTGGCTGTTTTTCAACCGGAGGTTATAAAATATGGTATCTGTGGTCTCAGGACATGATGCTTGCTCTCAGCTAAGGCTTTTTATGTTCTCTTTTCTCAGTACTTAGGAATTTAATTCATGTATGTTATATTCAAGACACAAAGAATCACCTACAATTTCAAATAGAGCAAATTTTCCTTCTGGAGACCTTTTTTAAGTTTTAGTGTAACTAATTGCAGTTTATTTTAGGATGAAAGTAGTCATTAAGGTTCAGATCTGCAAAAACACTTAAAGGATAATTTTAAATTTTCCTGTTCTGCATTTGTAACTTACAAACCTGATGTAGTTATCTAAGTAATTATACCCAAATACTGAGAAAACTCCTACACTGCAGTGCTTAAAGCACTAAAATTCCACTGAAGATAGAACTGATTCCCGAGTATACATCTTAGGGCATTATAAGCAAATTTGACTGTTCCTTTTAAAACCAGATACTAGAAATTGTGGCTATCTTGAGTTTTCTCTTTAATTTACACACAAGGTATTTTTATCCAGTTTTCAGTGTAGTTAGAAGTTGTCTCTTCCAATACCTCACTCAAATTAAGGTAAGTTTCTAGGCTGCAAAATGGACTTGTCCTTTGCTCAGAGGTTGGTCCATTTGAGCTCTGAAACATCTCTGAACATGGAATTTATACAGGCTCTGCAGAGGAACCCTGCCATGGTGTTTAACCACCTTCTTGCCAAAGAATTTTTTCTTGTCTTTAATTGCCAGGGTGACTCATAGGTCAGGATTTCCCTGCAGCTGGGGTCCATCAGGGCAGCACCTGGCTGCCAGAACTCAGTCCACGAGGCAGGACAGCTGAGGGGTACCAGGGGCAGCACTGATTTTAGAGAGGGGCTTGGATCTTGTGCCTACTATTTTTTAAAATACTAGAGACAGGTTTTTCTAGGGAAATTTCTTTCCATTCACTAGAGCAAATTAGAAATTTAATTTGAAGCTCTGAATCTTGACAGCTGACTTAATTGGGAAGTATGCTGTGGAAAAGAAAAAATATATGGCAATTATTTGGTTATAAGATGTCATTGTAATTTTAAGAGAATATGAGACCTATGAGTACAACTCAGGAGGCTTATAATAGACATTTGTTTAGATTTTTGTTTAGAAATGTCTCACAGTTCATTAATTGCTGTATATCTTTTGGCTTATTTTCTCTTTGTCATTGAGCTTCTTTGGTTGGTTATGTTCTGTCAACCTGCCACTTTGAACCTAGTCGTTCATTTGTATGTCTCTTAAAGCATTGACTTAGGTGTTAAACAATTCTTTTCTGATGTAGATTTACCTGTAAAATTTCCACACTTCAGTACATGGACCATCAACAACAGTTTTTATTACTGCTAAAACAAGTCACTTGTATTGTTATTTATGTTTGTTATACACTGTTATTTACACAGCAAGCTGTAACCATGATTTACAGTGATCACATTAATTGACTACATTTCACTGTGCACCTCCGCTGCCAGTAATTTGGCCACAATTTTTACAGAATTTATTCTTGTTTTACCATGTGAGAAGCCGATTGGCCTTTTGTGAAACTACATGATCAGTGCTGTCCCACTAATTGGCTGGCAGAAGTGCAAAAATTGCAAAACCATTGTTCTCTACTGTAAGGACAAAGAATGAGATTCCAGTGCTGTGCAAACTTTATATCAGGCACAGAAATTAAAGTTTTCTCTGGTGAGGCTGTGACCCACATATCCTTGAAGGTAGCATATGAGGCTGCGGTCTCCTGCACCACCAGTCTCTGGTAAATACATTAAATAAAGTAAAGATTCAACACACAAGCATTGAGTAAGTCCACTGAGTTGTGCATTATTCTGAAAGTTGCTGAACAGCAGAAGGTAATCATTCAGTAGAGTCAAGATGAATAAAATAAAAGGCTATCTCATGTTACAATTGATTTCAATCTGCTGAAATATGCACTGCACATTTTGATTAGCTGTGTAATGCAGTGTGTGCTTCTGCTAGGAAGGAGAAATCCAGCACTTTATTGTACTTCTTTTGGCTGCCTATCCATTTATCAAAGCTTTCCTGATTTGCATTCTATTTCCTTTGATGCAATCAATATGAACAATAGAGGGTGTTACCTTGCATTTCTATACTTTGATCTGATTTGGCATTTGTGATCAACACAGTCTAGCAATGTTCCAGCTTAGAAAACATTTTGCTACTGCCATCAATTACATTGTTCAGTGACCTTCCTTCTCCCTGCTGTGCTTTGAAAATACATGTATATATTTCAAGATGTCTTTTTTGCCTACGCTATTTGTTTTACAGAGCAACACACTGTGAAAATGAGAGATGGTAAACAACATCCTTAATGTTTAAGATGAAGAAGCCAATGGCTACTTATCCACTATTATATTGATGTACAGTTACTCTTACAGTGAATATAAATAATAATGCCATTAATCCTCCACGTGATAAAGAACTACATGCATAGCCTACAACACTACCAATTCCTGGACTGGAGTTTTGCACTCCCCCGGGAAGGTGTGTTTGCTGATGTGATCTCAGTTCTTGAAAATACAGAAATGTAATAAACCTGGTAGTGCATTATGAAATAACAGCAGTGGTTTTTGGTTGTTGGGTTTTTTTTTGTTGTTTGGTTTAGTTTTTTCTGTTCTAAGTGGTGAAAATGAGGAATATATGGAGCTTTACTATTACTAGTATAATTATACCTAAGCAAATTTATGACTCATTGTGTGATTATTCTACAGCACATCTTGGGTGCATCATTCCCGTGCTGTACACCTGAGTTCTTTCACTGGTAGAAAGGGATAATAAAATTAATTTTTCATTACTTTAAAATTTGCCACTATAAAAGAAGCATTGTTGTATTATATTAACTCACAAGCCAAAAGAAATTATGGTTAAAGTCATGGGCAACTTCTTCTCCATAAAGAATTGAGAGGGAAAAAATAGTTCAATTAAATCACTATTCTCTCTATAAACATTAGAACATCTTACATCTAAATATGATACCACCATTTTTATCATTAAGCAGCCCAAAATACCTTTTTCAAATCGGGGATCAGAAGCAAGGGTGGTGGTCCAGCTTCTCAGTCAAATTCCATCTGTAAGATATTTCTTCTTTCAGATTGTAAGTTTGCATGCGTACTCCTACCTGCTGATGTAAAACAGCCCTATGATATTGTTCTCACTAACTTCATATTACTGTCTGATTTTCTGTCCAAGAAACACTTACCTCTCATGATGTGGGAAGATCAACTAGTCCTGAAAATATCTTCTGAGCCTGGAACCTCTGTTAATCCTGTCTCAGGTTGCCTACACCAAGAATCAAGGGGTGGATAGCTGTCAGAGAGAAAGTCTTGTTTGAATTAAGGGTAGCAAGCAGAGCAGAAAGAAATGCAGGGCTTGTAAAGAATAAAAAAGATAAATAAATGAAAAAGAACTTGCAATGAAATGAAAATGCTTATGAAAAGTGGAAGTATCATGCCTGGATGTTTTAATACAGTTTTCTATATAGCTTACACATTATTTGCCCGGAGAGCACCCCCCAGAGATGCATTTGTCTATTTGAAAGGAATACCTGGGTGTCCAAGAGCATATGGGCATGCTAACATGAATGATACTAGCAAAGTACATTTACTTTTATCTTTAAGAAAGAACAAAAAGGTAAAATTTTATAAAGTCCCTGGTTTTTGTGTAGGTTAAAAATACTTGAAAATCTAAAGGGAACATCTATCAACTGTGATGGAGAGCAGCAGGGAAAACATAAATTTCTGTAATGTAGGTTATTTATTCTACTTATTACAGCAAACACTTGCTCATAGGTGATCTATTTAGGAATGCAAACCAGTTTTATTTGCTGCCTCCTGCCTTTTCTAACAGTCAGACCTGAGGCTGAAGTTTTCCATTCTTTTCCTAAAGAAGGTGGATATATCACTCCATTTCTTTTACCAATTAACATTTTTCTCTAAATCCTTTCTGCTCAGAGCATAACAAGCTCTCCATTAAATTGTTGTTTTGTTTTTTTTAACTTCTTTTACTTTCTTTTCTCCCTTGACCTCTTTTTTTTGACTCTTCCTATTTCTAGTGTGTATAATATTTTGATTTAAAAAATCCCACCACCTAGACATTAATATTTTACTCACAGTCATTATGCTGTTCATATTTTTAACCTCTCTCTGGTTCTTAGTGTATTGGGTGTTTGTACTTTTTGGAGTCCAGGAAAAACCTGGGAACTTTTCCTGCTCCTCTGGGTGAGCTGAGAGCACCAAAGAAATGAGGAGATGGTTTAGTAGTGTATCACAGAGTGTGTAGTTGT
>VZRF01000397.1:62562-152495 GCA_013396875.1 Vireo altiloquus
GATTCTTTTCATCTTTTCAGGACATGGGACACTGAAATAAGGAACACAGCCGGGCCAGGAGTCAGCAGGGTCCAAAGCACCCCAACAGTGATCAGGTGCTGGCAGTGGGGGCTGCAGGGCAGCCTCTGTCAGGAATGGCCAGGACTGTCTTGTGCCAGACATGACTGATTCCAGGCAGCTCCAACAGACCCACCATGGCTGAGCTCTGCAGTCAAGGTCGTGGCACTTTTGGGAAAGCATATTTAAGAAAGGGACAGGCAGAGAGGCATGAGGGGGAAAAAATATGGAAGAAACAACCCTTCTAAAAAATAAGGAGAAGTAAATATTTTTAAAGCCATAGTGAAACTGGATTAAAAATTCAACTTTCTGAAAAATTCAGTCTCTTCATACATGAAGGAATTTATCTGAATTATAATATTCTATATGCAGGATAAAGTTGAACAGGGCAAATAGTAAGAGAGACCTTGGGGTGATTGTGGACAATAAATTGTAGATGAACTCATTCAGTGCATCTCAAGGGAGAATGGCATGTGGGATTTTTTGTCTGCTTACACTAAGGAATGAAGTCATGCAGAAATGAAGTGTTAATCTCTGCACAGCTCTTACCAGGTCATGTCAGGAATTCCGTGCTAAACTTGATACCAGAAAGATATGGACAGCTCTAAGAGTTTTTCTATGCAGATTGTTCAGAGAGAGAAGTACTGAAATGATTGCAAACCAGGCAGATTGATTTCTGAGAAGAAAAGAAAAAGCAGTATAAAAGCTAAATGCACAACATACATAAAAACAACCACAATATGCTTGTATAGAGGAAAGTTTGATTTACCTTGAGTTATTCATTTTGCTTTTACTCAAGCAAAGTGTGATATATCTTTCTGTGTTATAAAAAGAGAGAAAAGCTAAACCTACCAGGACAAATTCCGGACAGTGATTTGACTTTTGGAATAACTTCGAATATAGGGATGTACATTATATATTTTGGAACTTTCAGTCTAAGAAGAATTTCTAATCTCTGGATGAGGGCAGAATCCTTGTGGTCAGTGGAGACTTTCTTCTATTAGATAATTATTCCTTGTAATGTAGGGTCAGCTATCTCATGTGAGTAAAGCCAGAGAACCAGGTAGTAGAAATTAATTAGCCTCAGAAGGAAGACCTCTTTCCTTAAAGAACAAAGCTAAAGAGGGAAATTCACAGAAAACCTTTCAAATAGAAATGCTAATGTATCTTCATATCTCCATTGGTTTATACCTTAAAATGATCTTCTTTCATAGTTTCCTATTCATGCTTTAGATCTCGCTCACAAGTAACAGAGAACTTGACTACAAGAGCAGTCCCAGCTATCAAACCAGGAGAAAAAGATGAGCTCCTTGATTCCTCATGCAATCATTTCCTCACTGTAATTTTTCTGTGGGCGTTCAAAAAGGTGTGTTTTGTGAAGCAGCATTGCAAAAGTTGAATGACAGGCATCTATGGTTTCATTACACTGAAAGTAGGCCACCTTCAGTATATTCATCAGTTTGCATGCTATTCCTCTTGATGGCAGGTGAAATAATAATAAATAATGCACAAAGGAAGTTAATCTGTTCACAGAGTATTTTAATAAATAAAAGGTACGAAGCCATTCAGGCCTTGGGCTTCTTGCCAGAGCCTGATGTGAGAGAAATACCAAAAGCACAAGAATCACCTCTGAAATCTGTTAAGCAGCTTGTTCCAATTTCAAATTTGTATTTATTTTTTCTTCTCATACAGTGTGATTTGATTTCATACAGGAATCACACTAATAATATAATGACTTTATTAGAAAAGATGAAGTGTAACATCACTACCCAGGGAAGTTATTGTTACATTAATTTCTAATTATTTCTCCTATTAACCTTTTATTTTTTTGTGTCTAGTACTGTAGTGAAAAAAAAAAACCAGAAAATCAGGTATGCTTTTTGTCAAGTGCTCATGTTGGAATGAACTGTACATGGAGAGGAAACTGAAGTTGCACACAACAGGAGCTGTAAATTCATGTCCTGCTGCTCATGGAGAAGGGATGTAAAATGTTTCCCTTCACTTGCATGGAGTTTCTTTGGGTCACTTCTTCACCAGACTTGAGTATTTCCTGGCCAACTGCTCTCCTATGTCACCATGGGCCTCTGCAGCCACCTTTACCCATTTAGTATCACAAGAAAGGGATAGACGCTTGTGTAAGGACTATAAGAAATACAGTTCTATGAAAATTCATACTTTTTACTTAAGTAGAAGAGGTAGAATATGTGACCACATGCAACTAAGATAGATACTCTCTGTATAGGTATATACAAATAAGAGCATGAATCGTATTGTTCAGGAATTGATTAATTTAAAAAAAAAAACCTGCGTATTTTTCTGCTGCTAATCAAATGCACTTCGTAGAATCAAAACAAGGAGTAACATTGTTCTGAAGACTACTAATCAGTGTAAACAAAAGTAAACACAAGTTAACATGCAACAGTTTTGAAACACAATATTGTAGAGCATCATTAGCTCAGCCTCAGAACATTCTTATTCCACTTTTCACTTCAAACAGGTAGTTCATCCATTATCTTGAATGATTTTGTTTTAAAGGACTGTGGATAAATGGATGCATCTGTCCCAGGTTTTTTGTGTTTTAGTTTAGTTTAATTCAGACTATTAGAAAAATAGTTCTTACATTTTTTTAAATGTAGTGGCTTATTAGCCTAAAAATATTTTGGTTAGCTAATAAGTGTTATCAATATAGGGTAATATTTATTAATAATTGGGAAAAATCAATAATAAAAACTAATTCCAGTGATTTAAAAAAAAAAATCTTAAAAATATGCCAGGTAATGGAAAAACCCCACAGAAACGATATGATATCACTCAATGTTTTAGAAATGGATCAATTTTTGCAAAAATATAAAGTAGCAATGCTTAATTATACTGTCAAAATCATGACTAAAGACTAATGGATCCTGAAAACATTATAATGGGTAAATATACTTTTACAAAGATGGAAGAAGCAATTATTAAAAATTCTGAAAGTATTCACAGCAAGGGATTTAATACATTCCCTATACCTTATATTTTTTACTGAAAGAGGCAGGGTGGGGATCATTGTGAAGCTGAGAGCTATGCTCCTGCAAAGTATGAATTGTAGAAATGTCACAGTATATTTAAGTCTAAATGTGGTTAAATGCATCTAAAAGAATTACATTCTTTATAAAAATGTTATAAAATGGACACAGTCAATTGTTGCTAAGTATCCTCAACAGTTGCTCCTGGTTGTACATTAATATATCCATATTCTATAAAATTTTTTGTCCCACCCTGTTGGATTCACTGTGTGAAAAGTCCTGGAATTGGCAACATAATCCTCTTCATCACAAATAAATTTATGAGCTCCCTGTTTCTTTCCCACAAAAAGGGAGAGAAAAACCTTTTTTCTGTGTTTTGTTTTTGTTGTGTTTGTCACTGTCACTTGGTCTGGTGAATTTTTTTTACTTCTATTTGGCATGTTTTAGGATTGTTCTGAAAACAGCTATAGGTTCATGGATGTTGAAGAGAGTTATGTACTGGTTTGGGATAGCAACTCTACTTCCATTGTGCACAGAAGTGGAGCGGCTTAGGAGTGGTTCTGCATGAGAGAGCTCATGACTGAGTCCTGAGGCTGAGCACTGAAGGGCAGCACGAATTTAAGCACTTTCACATTTGGGCAAAAGTGGCCTGAAAGCCAGTTTAAACCTTCTTAAAATGCTTGCAAGTTTAGAAACCAGCAACAAAAAAAAAATCTATCCCTAAATGAAAAAATCATGTGAGATATGTAATAAGGATGTTTCTAGTGGAAAATACAGAAAGCATCAGGAATGGCCTATGTAGCTGCAGCTCCAAGGAAGTTTGTAAGGATCTGAAATCATTCTGTTTCAGATGATGCCACAACTGTTGTTCTTGGTATTCTTAATTAAAACGTTGATTACATATATTTTTATTTCTTCTGCTGTCTCCCCCCTCTCATTGTGTTTAACCTCCTTCTTTACTTTTATCTTTCTTTTCATGTTATGTACTACTTTCCCACTAATCTTTTCAACTGAATGACTCACAAATAATGACAAGTTCTCCTGGAGCCCTTCTGCGTTCAGCTGAACTGGTTGCATATATGCCACTCAGTTTGCTTTTAATTTCTGCACACCATGAAATGAAAATACATTTTTTTTCCCTAGCATATCATACAGGTTGTTAACTCAGGAATATGCCTATTTAATTAATTCTGACCACTCCTTGCCTTCTGAAAAGTAGGGTCAGCACTTGCTATTTAGACATTCCTGCAAGTTCAAACTTACATATTCTCCAGGTCCTATGAAAAGGACCCTTCAAAAAATTCTGTACCTAACAATTTGTTCAAGAGTATTTATTGCCAAGAGATTAACTAGGTTTGGATACACATACTTAGGTTTTAAAATGTTGATATTAACAGCAGTTGAGGTCAGATCCACACTCTTTTCGGAGTATTAGAAATTATTTTATTTTTGTTTCAGTAGTTCAGTCAGGTCCAATAACAGTCAAATTTTACTCTTAGAGCTTAGAAGATGAGCGACATAGGGAAAATCAGCATTTAGAAGTAGAAAAGTCAAAATCTGTAGTGGAAGAAAATGTCTCTTGCCTTCTGCAGGACATTGTAAGCAATGGAGAGGAAACAAAACAGGACATGACATGGTACTTGACTGCAATTTTAATGAGTTTCACTAAGGGATCTTTTAGGTTTTTTGACTACACAAAGCTTTATAAAAATATGTGTAATTCAAGGGCAGTTGTCCAACCATCTTTGTTTTAGCAACCATGACACAGTAGGGATAAGTGAGGAAATAGTTCTCTCTAGCAAATACTTTCAAAGATTAATTGCAGACAATTCAAATTACAAATATAATTCTTCTTTTTTATTAAGTGTGGTTTACAAACAGACCATAATTTATTTTAAATATATTATTTCATTTTCTGTATACAATTTGCAAAAATAATTTTTTAGCTGTGGACCCCAAATCAAATTCTTTTTACACAGTAGTGGACAGCTAGTTACCTCCATCATATTGCATTATCTCTGCTTTCAATGAAAAACATTCTTAGTACAGCAGAGCAAGTATCTGCTAATGAATATCATTGTTGAATAATTTATACAGACCTTTTTGGAAACATTTTCACCTACATCTATCATCGTTTACCTAACAAAACCAAGCAGTATGTTCCTGTGGATAATGCAAATTGAACCTAATCTTTTGTTTTACAAACAGCAAAATTCAAGGGCCTTCAGTAATGAAAAGAAATATGCTTTAGCTCAAATATTCATAAAATTCCCTGTAACAATTTTCTTCTAAAGCCAGATTTGTCTTAAACCAAGGTTTCAAGGCTAAGTGTTCTATTTTGACATTTCTAACACAAAAATATATACACTTTTTTAGTGAGTAGCTATGTTTCTCTGCATACATAGACATATGTTACACAGCCACTAAGATACTGAATAGCTGTAGCTTTATTTTAGGATACAAGGTGGTGCTGTTTCTTTTTAAAACTGAAAAGAATGTGTTAATGTGATCCTGCAGAAAGCAGTAGTAGGGACATAATATCTTATCAAGTGTAGTTCTTTTAAGAAGCCAACTTCTCTACCTCCAGTTAGTTTAATTTTTATGCAGTTAAATAAGACATACATGCTTATGTATGTTCATATGCACATATGTTCATACATTTCCATAAGCAGGTTTAAAGCAATAACACACTTCAACTTTGTACAGTGCTAAATTTGAGTATTTTCCTGCAGGGTCAGTGTCTTACATTAAAATTAACTTATGTTTTATTGTAGAGTCAAGGTACTGGCAACTTCTAAAAGAGGAATTCTTTCTCTATACTGTATATGGATGAAGGATATTAGAACATTTGAAACTCCAATTTCACATAAATATTAAATTTATCTGACATATTTACTTATGTTTTTTACTGTTATGTCAATTAAGTCCCTGTAAAACAATGTCAGAATTTCTATTTTTAAATAAAACTTAGAACTGTGATATCTTACTTCTCCCCAGTATTGCTACCAGCATAAATGTCATACCATAAATTGCAAGACTCATTTTAGATATATTTTTTTTAGAAAGTTCACTAGACAGCCAGGTGTTGATAACCTTTATGGATAGTAGAATATATTTGGTACCTAGCAGAGCCAAGCCCTTGCACAAGGTGCATTTGGCCCTTTCATGGTCCTTCTGAAAGCTCACGCTTTGAGAAACAATTCAAGGAACCTTAGGCTGCGGGTTGATGTAATATCAGGCTGAATGAACAAAAAGAAGCTATTCAAATAGAGTAATGTCATTGTACTGCTTCCATCAGCACAGATTTTTCAAAATGTCCATCATGTTAGGATTCATGATGCTGAGAACTTTTGTTATAGTCATACTGTGCACATGTGCAGTTCCACTGACATTGATGTGATTACTTACGTAAAAGACATTCATGGCTAATTCTTTGCTGAACTGCAGACCTTAACTTCCATAGATAGTGTTAAAATACATTGCTCATCTTGACAACAGATTCTTCTTATATAATCTGGCCAAAAATAAGTATTTTCAGACACCTCCACAGCATGCTCAAGTTCTTACATCCTGAGTATCGTAGACAGCATCTTCTGGGACTAAAATACTTTGTATTAAGCAGACTGTTAAATTATACCACTAACATCAATGGGTTTGTTGTTTGGTTTTTTTTCCGTTTGTATCTCCTGTTTAATTGTAGCTGAGGTGAAAGTTTTGTTGGTCTGTCTCTGTAGTTACATAAAGTTATTTTGAACATAGCTGTACATAGCCACAGAGTCCTGATATTTGATTGCAATCAACATTTTGTCTTTGTATGGCTAGCATCTCTCTCCAGCACCTAATTTTAACCTGTAATGTGTATATACATTAAAATATTTAAATCGTTTTGCAAAATAGTCTTAGTGAATCTTAGTTACCTAAGTAGGTAACTAAATCATTTCCACAATTATCAATAAACAGAAAGAAATACTCGGATTTCAAGATCAATAGCTGTTTATCATAAGCTGTTTAATGAATGCCTATTTAAATCATTAAGCCTGATAAAAATACCTGGGTGGTTATGCCTAAACAGAGTGCAAGTGATTCTCATATTAGAGGAAAATAATGAGGGGAATAGATCTTCCAGACACATTCAAAATGTGGTCTAATAAAAACCTGCAGCAAGATACAAAATCTTCTCCCTTCTGATGCCAAGATTGATACTTCAAAATACTTCTTGTTGATAACAATCACGGGACTCGAGCAATTTTTGAACTTAGAGGTCAATCAAGGTAAAAAAAAAAAAAAGAATAAAGAAAAAAAAGAAAACAGAAAGCAGCATACCTAGATAATTCTCTGTAAAGGATCTCTGTCTGAAGCAAATGACAGCCTCTAAGATGGGAACAGCTCCTTCTGGGTTTTGCTGTCTGCTACTGTACATTTGTCTCTCAGTTTTGCTACAAATTAGCAAAAGTTTTTGTAACCAACTACTAATTTGAGAACATTAAAGCAAACACGATAGAATTTACCTTTTGTGACATATCTTTCATTTCTAATACTTTCTTTTAGGCTGACTTTTTGTTTCCTTTTTATCAGGTTATCTAAATGGGAATATCTATTTTTAGAGCAACCTGGGATGTCCAAAATTATGATAAAATGTATAATTTTCTGGTAAGTAAAGGTCAGTAAAGCTAAGTCATAAAGCTGGATGACCAAAGTAAGGTTAATGTAACTGGGTCTAGTAAATCTCTACTCAATAAAAGGTGTAGAAATATAAGAGGAAAAGAAGAAATAATTGAGTGAGAAATGTGTACTACAATGTTATCATAACTTACATAAAAATGTAACAGTAGGGATAACACTAGTTATGGGAAAAATTACCTTACTGGAATGGACAAAGTTGTCTCTAGATAATGATGAAGACTAGACAAAAACATGAATATGACAGCTTCTGAGTCCTGAGGGAAGAGTTTGATGTGATGGAAAATGTTTTGTCTTTATCAGGACAGAAGCACAATTGAAATCTCCGCTGAGTATTGTACACATTTAGAGTGTAGAGGGAAAGCAATAGATTTGCAGATACCAGAAGTTATTATTTAGAGGATAGATATATATTTTAAGGTAAAACTCACAGATTTTAAATACATCTGGAGTCATGTACTAGCACATTAGCTGTGAGACATTGCTCCTTTTCCCGTATGAACTAATGATTGACGGACAAAGGGGAAATTTGAGCTTTCGGACTATACCCTAGAATGCATAATGCATTACATTTTCCAATTATGCTTATCACCTAGTGGAAGGTCACCAGCAAGCATAAAATTGAAATGCTCTGATTGAGCATGCTGTTCAGGATTTCCCATTTGTGTGGTTTTATTTTTCCCTACCTGCAATTTCCCATTATGCATGGTAGTTTTCACACTGTATTCATAAGATACAGATTTATTTTTGTTCACTTACTGATTATTTATGATTATTCGTCATATCAGAATGCCTGACCCAAATATCAATGAGAACAATGGACCTACGTTTGCAGCTTTGCTGAATTTCATGATGATTATAGTAATTGTTAGAAGATCTTTCACATTAAAAGTAACTTTTGTTCAAATATGAGAGTGATGTTAGGTATTGTTATGTTTTTCTGACAGTTAGGGAAAGGTTAGCAAATTTTATATTAGTTTGTGACAATTTCCTTAGTAAATTAATTTTAAAAATGACTAGTTGTTCAATCACTAAGAATTAACGTGAAATCTTTGGGATACATGCTTGCCACCCAGGAGAAAATTAATTACATGAAATCAAAAGATTTGGAGCATATTCAAGTGTGTACAAAACTGGCATCCAATGCTGACATAAATGACCACATGAAATAAGGCTTTTTAGCCAGAAATTCTTTCTTGGTTTCCCTGAATCAGTCAAAAATATTAATATATACAGATGTCAGTTGTTGTTTATCACCAAGATCATGGAAGAGACAGTGGCCATTGTTAGTGTGACATGCAAGTATATTTTAATTGGTAAGAGAGGCTTGATTTAAGTCTGCCAGTAACAGCGATGGTTCCAAATGTCCAGTTTTCATTCTCCAGGCAGATGCCTTAAACTGTTTAGCAACCATATGGTCCTGGCATTCCTGGTAGACTCCTGAGCCATGAAGAATGATCCTTATCACCAGAGTTGAAAGAGAAGAAAATACAAATAAGCACTGATTTACATTACCTAGTGAAGGATGGCACTCCAGTTGGGTGTCTGGTGTGTTTATTTTTATGGTTTTGTTTTGTTGTTTTGTTTTGTTTGTTTCTCTTGCGCTGGGAAAGGCTTTGGAGACATGGAGAAGTGCTGTGTCCTGCACTTGGATCACAAAAATCCCGTGCAATGCTACAGACTGGGAGAAGAGTGGCTGGAAAGTGGCCTGGTGGAAAAGGACCCTGGAAAAGCGGTCTGAAGATGAGCCAGCTGTGCCCAAGGGCATCCTGGCCTGTATCAGCAAGAGTGTGGCCAGCAGGACCAGGGCAGCGATTGTGCCCCTGTACTCGGCTCTGGTGAGGCTGCCCCTCAAATCCTGTGCTCACTTTTGGGCCCCTCACTGAAAGAAGGACATTGAGGCACTGGAGCAAGTAAATATATTGGACAGCAAGGCTGGTGAATGGCCTGGAGCACGAGTCTAACAAGGAGAAGCTGAGGGAACTGGGGATGTTTATCATGGAGAAAAGGAGGCTCAGGGGAGACCTTATCACTTTCTGTTGGAGAAAAGAGGATGTAGCCATGTGAGGGCCAGCATCTTCCCCCAAGTAACAACTGATAGGACAAGAGGACATGGCCTCAAGAGTCACCAGAAGAGGTTTAGATTGGATATTATTAACATTTCTTCACGGAAAGAGTTGTCAAACATTGGAACAGGTTCCCCAGGGAAGCAGTGGAGTCCCCGTCCAGGGAGGTATTTAAAAGATGTGTAGACATGGCACTGAGGGACATAGTTTAAAGGTTGGGCTCAATAATCATACAGGCATTTTCCAACCTGAATGATTTCTTGACTCTATATAAGTAGTTTTGGCTGATATATATTCATTTTACTGAGTTTCAGAAAAAAAGAGGATTAACTTTGTGGCCGCAAGTTTGTTGAGTTTTATGGTTCAACCACAGTGAAGGACTAAGCCATACACCTGCTCCTTATCTGTTGACCAGCTCAACCTGCCTTTTTGCACTGAATGGATTTTGATGGGCACCATGCTGTGGTGTTTTTGGTAAGATATAAAATATTGTGACAATTAGAACTATTTACAATTTCACAATGAGTTTTCAGCTCCTGCTCTCTTCAAATCTAATTTTGTGCATTCAAATATGCAAATATTTAAATTTGAAAAGGTGTGTTTACATTACTGAAACCTCTTTCTCCTTTTATTTATGAGATATTTTGTTGCACATTTTATGTTTTGCTTTTAAAAGAAGATTAAAAAATTCATTCTAATTACAAGGATATTTCCTTTTTGGTTGAACAAGATGCTTTTCTTCTGCTCATACAAAAATCTTTAATTTGTGTGCATTCTGATGAGAGAAAAATTAATGCTTTTCCATCTTTAAATGGAAATAAATAATTTTTCTCACCACATCTTGCATCCATAATCAAGTCTAAATTCATGTGTGTTATCCATGTTACAAATATAGCATAAATTTGAATTCAGGGCAAAGGAAAAGAGTTGATTTTTTGTTTATTTTGGTTTTTTGTAGGATAGAAATTATAGAGATGATCTCCTGATGTGATGTGAAATGATTGTTTTGGAAACTAAGATCCCTGTTTTGTCTTAGTCTCTAAATAACGTGTCTCAGCTCACCTTTTAAATCTGATGAAGTCAGTGACTTAAAGTTCCAGAAGCATTTTGCTTCTACTGTAGTTTTCTTGCCTCTTATGGAGGCTTGTGAAGATTCTTTCACGTAACACTTATGCACACTGCTGTCATATCTTTGAACATTAGATATGGTGGAATTAGCAGGGGATTGCATACAACCTGTGGTGGAATCCAGCCTGAAGTTTCTCCTTTACTGAAAGAAGCCAATTCCCCTCTTTATTAAATGGAATCACTTTGTCCTCCCTGTAAAACTGACTATTATGGAATATTAATCCAGGTCATAGATATAAGTTAAGTGAATCTTAAGATGCCCACAGCATTTAAGGAGCAATATAATAATTTGATGTAGAGAAGATTCTTCCAGAAACTAAACTTTAAACTAATGGCTTTTATTTGTAAACAGGTGACAGAAGTTATTGTTACACTTATTTATATCTGGCATCTGCAATACTCAATTACATTGGCGCTCATTTACCCATTAAAACAAATATCTCTCCTACAAATAGGAATTTATGTTACTCTTGCTGTTGCAAAAATCTAAGACTGGAAAAATCGCAAGGAAAAGTAGCATCAAGAGCCACCTTGTAGACTAAGTTCAATTTGAGAAAACGTATGTTGCAAATAGACAATGAGAATATTTTTATACAAAAGTTTTATAGGGCATATAAGGGAAGGACCACAGACTTTGGAAATGGAGATGCACTGTTTTAGTCCAGCTGAAATTCAATCAGTAAAAGGTGAAAGAAACAATTTTCATTTGAATAAGTAACAATAAGTAGCAAATATGTCCTCTGAGTTGCCTAATTCTAGAGCAATTATCAGAGTTCTTGTACCTAATTAGGTACTTCAAAGGCATCATAAACTTCTTCTGTTTTGCCTAGCCTGGCTTGCCAGAAAACAATATTAATATCAAATATCAAATTCAAAGAATTCAATTTGAAACTTAATAACTTATTATTTGCTACAGTAAAAATTTTGGTCACCGTGGTGACAGATGTGCCCATATAATCAGGTATTTTTAAAGTATCCCAGCACTCTCAAAGGCTAGCTACTATGACATATGGTGCTAGAATAACTGCTTTGAAAGACGTATGTCAGCAGTAGATGTAGATATACGTTTTTACATGAACACAAAATTTTTCACATAAGACATCTCTCTTAAGTATGTCATTGCATTCTATATTATGTTGAATTTGTATCATGTTGCACTTTTTTTTTTAATTGAAAAGGGAACTGGAAGAAGCTACTGCTTTTCTGGCGCTTGATCTCATGAAGAGTCAAACCCTTTATATTCATCCAGCAAAGCACTTAATCACATACTTCAGTTTAAAAGGTAAAACACAATCAGCCAGGGATATGGACATATTTAGAATCACCCAAGTACAACTCTGGACATTTAGTGCCTTGCAGCACCCAACCCTTATGCTGTACAAGTAGCAGACATGAGTGCATTGTTTAGCCTCTCTGTGAGGAAGAGAAAAGAGGCATGGGTCTGTCAGTGACATTCAGTGTATGTTGTAAACATCTGCATCTGCACTATTTTTAAAGCTTGGCTTATTTTTGCAGCTGAGTGAAAGGTACTGCTTGGTTACAATGCATAGAAAATCCAATTAAGGGAATGGACATGCTGGAATTCTTTTTACATTGAGACCAAAACTAGCTTTGCTAAACCATGTAATTTTTTCCAGTAAGCACAGAACAGAGACATTTACATGCATTAAAAGGAGTTTCTCCATGCAATAAATGTTAGACATTAGCCATTATCTTCTTTTAGTGGTGTATTTGTCATTCATATGAAAGATTTGAATAATTGTATAGTGAATGAATCTCAAGAAGAACATAAATTACAGGTACTGAGGAAAACATTAGAATTCTGAATAGCATCTTTTTTATTTATTGTTATTTTACACAGCATTTGTATTGTCTCTGAATATGTCTATAAACATTTCCACTTATCCATACTCTGTAATGACAACAGTTGCAATTAGGTATTTAACAGTGATTTTGGTACTGATATTTCCTCTCTCTTCAGTGAAAGGAAAAAAGAAAAATGAGGGCTGTAACTTATAAGGCATGGAAAAGGAAGCATAGCAAACGTAACAAGTTTCTTGCATGCCTGAGAATTTTACCTTGGCATCTGGATGAGGTGGCATGGAAAGGTAGGCAGAATGAGAGATAACATCTAAACCAGCTTGTACAATGTGAGATCCCCTCTCTGTTCCAACTGTCTCCAAGCAACAACAGCAAAATCTCTTGAGTTAACGTACCAAAAAATAAACCAAAGCAGAACCTTTCCTTTAAAAAAACAAAAACAAAAACAAAACAACCAAACGTTTAAAAGAGAAATGCAGAAGGCAAGAAAAGAAAGATAAAGAGATCTCCTTCTGTTAGTTTAATACATCTGTGATTCTCTTAGGTATCACAGGGACAATCTTGATTTAGAAGTGTAGATGATAAGGAGCAGATGCTAAACAAGGTATGCTTTCCTCAGATGAACCAAGGTGAATTTTCTGCTGTGGAATCCAGCATAAATCAAAGATATTATATTAGTAATAATTCATGTTTCTTTAGGACTACTACTACTAACAAAGAGGAGAGGGAGACCATTGTGTGTTTTTAATGAGTTTCAGTTTACTTTTGAAATATCTGAAAACTCTTTGAAGTGGATTGGAGATTAGGAGAGTGAAGATAGTTTTGAAATACTTCTTTAATTCTATTATTTTTTCCCAAAGTCTTCTTATCTACAAACAAGCAAACAAACAAGACAATTTTATTGTATGGATACACAGCACTTTAGATCTATATAAACTGCTGTATTTATGGGTTTAACCATTCTCTTAAATGAAATCTATCAAAGTATTTTAGGAAAATATTAACATAGCTACCTTTAAAAAAGCAGAGAGTACTACTTTAAAATATAGTCACAAGTCCGTGCTACTCTCCTAGTTTTATTGTGATCCTTACATAATTTCAGTTAATAACTTGATATCATGTTGTACTAGTTGACTGATAATAAGCACACATTAAGAAAGAGCAGAGAAACAATGGCAGGAGGGCTAAATAATTTGCCTCAGCTTCTTGCAGGCCATCTGCAACAAAAGACCCTCCATCTGAGCCAGACCAGAGGAGCATAGGGGCACAATGAAAGTCAAGAACCAAAATAAAGGGTTCTGGAGGAATGTTGTCCTGTCCCAGCAGTCACTGGATCGGCTGTCCTGGCATGAGACCCATCATAATGATGGTCTCTGGACAACCATCAGACTAAGGGGGGGGTGTCACTCGCTAGGCATGTGTAATATATTATTTGATGCATGGAAAAAGCATGTTTGGTATTGCACAGGACTTATTTTAGCCTCCTTTAGGGGAGNGGAGCAGGTCTCTGGACTACCTTCAGACTAAGGGGGGGGGTGTCACTCACTAGGCATGTGTAATATATTATTTGATGCATGGAAAAAGCATGTTTGGTATTGCACAGGACTTATTTTAGCCTCCTTTAGGGGAGGAACCAGAGGCAGAAAAAGGGTGGTATTTAGTTGTGTGTAGGAACAAATGTGGGAAACAGAAGGATTGTCATGTAAATAGTTTATTGATCAATACATTTGTCTGTCTATGCCCTGCCTGATCACCTCAGTTTGTCATATCTTCCTATTATCATTTCACCAACTGTTCTTCGGTAAAGGGTTCTTCAGTCTCTGTGTGTAAGGGGCTCAGTGCAGATGTTTGTGTGAATGTGTGAACAATAACTGATGCCTTAGGTTTTAATTTCTATATTTTTTCAAATCCTGTACTGCTAGTGTAACTCTGAAGTTTCTTATGGTTTGTTAAGTACCGCTTTCTTATGCTAAGGTAGACATAACAAAGTCTCCAGNACGACTTTCTTACGCTAATGTAGACATTACAAAGCTTCTCCAGGCTTGCTTTCCAAAGACACCCAGACTGTCCTAAACCCATGTAAACCATCATCTTGGAGAGGAGGGGCAGGCTTGGAGAAATTACATTATTAACTAAAGTTTTAACTGGCAAATTTATGCTGATATGCAAATGGACCAAACCTATAAAAGTGTGAAAAACTCGTGACCTGTCGTCCCTCTTGAGATCCGCTGAGAAAGGACCCTCTGGAGCCCAGACTGTACCTCTGAAGGCCTTTAAAATAAATACTTACCTTTATTCCCTTCTTCCTGTCTAGTCTCTGTTTCTAGGTAGCCATTTAAGGCATCATAGCAAAGATCAAGCTGGACTAGTCAATTAGTAGATGAAGTGTCCTGAGAGCCAGGAGGGTGGGCTCTGTGGACCTCAAAGGGACAGCTCTGGGTGGGGAAGTACTTCTGTCTCCAGGATCAAGAGCACAGGTAGACTGGCTGTGTGTGGGGGGGGTGTGTGTGTCAGTGAGGGGGTCTGTACCAGCCACTGGAGTGGGACTGAAGCCTTGGGGGCTTGCATATCAGAAGCCAGCAACTGGAGACACAGGCATCAAAGAGCAACTACTGGGCAGAATGGATGTCTGAGCCCAGGTGCTGGATGGACCCACCCTTTACATATGCACATAAACATTTTTGCACCGTCAGAACCCCATCCTGCTCAGCCAAAGGGGGAAGGAGAATGAGAACGTTGGTGGTCTGAGTGTTCATGTGAGTGCTCTGTGTGTCTGCTCTGGTCTGTGGCCAGACTTTTGTATATGTATATATGCATATATATTGTGGATAGCATAAATTACTTGTCAGGTATTCACACTCAGACTCACTGCTGGGGAGACTGGGTCACTGAATAAGACTAGAAGGAAGCCAGACCCTGGACACTGCCACAGGAGGTCTGGGCAATGCAGAAGGGATCCTCTAGATTTCCAAACTTTTCTAATTGTGTAATCTCTACATCACTCAATATAGAATACCACCTGCAATCCCGAGAATTACCTTTTTTCTTTTTTTATTTTCTGATCTTCTGTTACCCAGGCCCCTTCTATTCATTTTAGCTGCATGACTGCAAAGTCAATGTAAAGTTGGTTTGTCTTTTTATAAATGCAAGAGGTATCCAGTAGTGACTTTTTTTCCAAAGCTTAACAACATTAAAATTCTTTTTAGCTGACTGCAAATGTTAAGATTTTATTGGTTTGTCAGTTTTGCAAGAGCAGACAAATCCGATAAGGTTGAAAAAAAAAGCAGAAGTATAGATTTTCTAGCTATTTTGGCAGCCTTTCTTCTTTAGGTTTTTTGTTTAAGGTATGTTTTCAAATCAAATCCTTTTTTCATAATACTTTTGGCAAATAAGTTCATTAGGCCCAACGCAAATTCTCAAGAAGCAGGAAAACATAATCACCTGCATTTTACAAATGGGATCAAATCAATAAGGGAGTTCCAAAGCCTGATATTAGGTGTCCTGCTTCACAAATAATGACCTTTTCAGTGGGATATTGTGTGCTTCACAGTAATGAAGTTCAGCATGGAGGAGGCAGTACGTCTATGTCGGCTTACAAATTCTTCTGTCATATCTTTGAGGTTGCTCTATCTGTTTGTTTTAGAGAGATGTTCATAACTGAACCTGCCAAACCCACCAAAGAACATTAAGGATTGTGCTGTGTGAACAGCAGACTCCTTAGCAGGCACTTGTGAGGGAGTGACCATAGGAAAATTGAAGTGTTTGGTGCTAAATTTGATCTCATCTAGCTCCTCTCTCAAGTCAGTATGAACAGCTCCTATTCCATTCCTGACAGACCTTTACCTTCTCTGTTTCTAAAGCCCACCAGTGGCAGTGATGGCCATGCTTCCTCTGCCTTTCTCATTTGTTTTCATGGGTCTGACTTTCTGTTCCAAAACAGCGTTGTATTTCTCCAAGAGTTTCCATGAATCTTTTGTGCTGCAGTTTTCTAGTTCTCATATCCACGATGGTGAAAGGAAAAAGGCAGCTTCTTCACCTGCAATAGCTTCTTTTGTACTTGAATAGAATTGTCCTTCCTTCTTTTTCTTAGAGTAAACAACACATAAAATTTAAATAAATTATATATAATATTTTCCTGTATTAGTGCATTATGCCTCTGGAGGGTCTTATACTTGTTCCAGAACCATTTTTCCCTATCTTGCTTACAATATTGTCATATGGATCAGTGTGAAAATCCATCCTGTAGTCAAGATGCATATATACCCATCAACTTCTTTCCTACCCACAAGAGCTATTAGTCAGTTGTAGCAGGAAACATACTGCGCCGAACATGGTTGGTCTGACATATATATATTAGTTACTTGTTATCTTCCCCATATTTACAAACTGGTTATTTGGTTATTGGTTCTGGAGTTCTTTTGAAACTAGGATCTATAATCCTTGAAATGTTCTCCTTTGGTATGCTGAAGATCAGCACAGCATTTTTCCTCTTTACAGTCTTTTGATCTATTTGCCATCCTCTGCGAATTCTCAGGAGTAACTGATGTCATTTCAGAGATTATTTCAGCTATCTTTTACATTGACCTAATCATGAGACTCAGAAAGTCTGAAAAAACTAAATATTGTATTTTAATTTTAATTTTCTGTTTGAAGAACTCAGCATTAGTTATTTGTACTGATTGGAGTTCTTTCCGATTGGGCAAATGTGTCCTAAATTATTCTTAGGCCATTTGCTTTTTATCAAGTGTTCCCCCTTGTAGAAAAGTGAGCAATTACTGTCTTGATTTAATTGTTTGGTTTTCTTTTCTCTTATTACCGTAGACTTGATTCTTGATACTTTCGATGTCTCTACCTACCTGGGTCCTGTTGCCTTGCATTTAGCCTTCTGGTCGTTTTCATTCTTGGAGTCAGTTTCTCATGCATTTCATATAAACAAAAAGCAATGTTTCTATAGCCGTTTCTCTTGTTTTGCATTCCTTTCTTGATAGAAGAGATTTTGATGGACTTTTAGTTTGACCAGTGGGATTGGAGAGGAGGAGATCTTACCATCCAATTTTTTAGAGAATCTATAAATATCAGTGTGAAAAATTAATCTGGGCTTTCTCTTGCTCGAACCAAGCTCTGTGTGTGTGTGCTCATTTCGTGTCTTCTTGCAACAGAGTCCCATTTCATATCTGTCAAATGAAATTCCAATTGGTTCCAAGGAGATTGGTTGGTTTAGTTTATAATTCACTCTTTGCATTCTTTCCCCTTGCTTTTGAATCAATGAAAAGTATGAGATTTATCCAAGTAGGTCTCTTGCTGCATCTCTTAGCTGTCATAGTTTACATGAGTGCCATAGAAGTAATTTGATTTGGAAAATACCAAAAGAATACCATGATGGTTTTTTCTCTCCTTGGCTTTCTTCACACGCAGTGTCTCATATGAATTGGATTCATTTATTGAGAACAATTTTCTTGACATTTTATTCAAGAATCATAATAGGTTTTGAAAATCATGTCCTAAGTACCTTTCAGCTCTTAAACAGCCCTTCCCTACCAATTGGGAGTAAATCAACAGAACCTTTCCCCCTATTGCTCTGTTTCTTTCTATAGCTTCTCTGTCATTTTCTGTAGTATAGGACACTAGTCTTAATAGACCTAGAGTACATTTCTGAATTCTAAACCTACATATCTTAAAATAAACAGTGCCTTTCACTGAAATATGATTGTTCATAATGATAAACTGCTAGAATGGATCCTGTCAAATTTATTCTAAATTTTACTCAAAAATCAGAGCATTCTAGGAGTCATTCCCATTAAGCAGTTTCATGCAGCCACCCTGTTCTGGAGAAAAAGAGAGTTGCTCACAGAAATACTGACAATTTTGTGCCAGCTGGTCTTAGTAAATGAAATTTACTATTAGAAATACGTTCACTGAATCACCATGCTGAATGATACCTACATTTGGAATTATACTTGATTAGTTCTCAGAAACTGCTTACTTGGTCATTCTTGCCATCCGTTTCATGAATACTGAAAATTCCTTATTTTCGTAATGTAGAAATATTAGATGCATCAATGTCCAGGGATGACTCAGATTGCAGTGTATGGCAAAACAATCCTGGTCCCATTGTTGTACAGTACTTCATTCCTTTACTCAGAATTTGCGCAGAAGCTTACTAAAATTTGTGCTTATTGCACCAGATGAACTCCTCATTTACCATTCAAATTTTTTATCTTTTCTATAATCACAATACTCCACAATAAAATTTCTATTACAGATTATCTCTTGCTTTTACTATTTTATTGCTAAAAATCTGACATATTATTGTTCTCTAGACAATAACTTTGTCTCTTTACCATAGTATATAATTAATTGTACATTAGAAAACAGCATCAGTGAGAAATTCTTCCCCACTTCTAGTAAGGAAATAAAATAGCAAAACAATTTTGGGGCCAAAAATGGATCTGCCCCAGGGTTCTAAGTGCAGTTTGCTTTATAGACTCTATTTGCTGAAAGAAAAAAATCCTCTGGAGTAACTTTGTAATATATACATTATAATGCATTTTCCCAGTATTAAACATGTTTTGGAATTTGTTCAAGCCAGTTGGGCTGCCTGGACGACTCAAGTACCAATTAGTTTTTGTGTAGAACAACAGAAGAATAAAAAATATCCTCATAGACCTGCTAAGCCAAAATTCCTGATTCAGCAGAATATGTAAGTGAAAAATAGTAACAGGACTTGTATGATTAAGGAATGCTATGTTCTCTAGCCAACATGTGGAATAAAACGAGATAATTACTAATGTATCTAGTAGTTTTCTAGACTTGGTCTAGTATCTCCAGACAAAATGGCTGAAATATATTTATAGCTGTTTCAACCCAGGGAATTTCTCATCATGGTACCTGAGGGAAATTCAGACTCAAGTCTTCAGAAATATAGTGAGATACTAGAGTCTTTCCTCTATTATAACATTCCTAGAGAAGGATTTGGTAACTACATTAATTAATATTTACATCAAGCATTTTTCCAAATACCTTAGTGATAAAGGATCCAAGTAGCTACACATTAGAATTATCATCAGCTCTTTTCCTCTCTGACTGTAAATTAGACAAACATGATTGAAGAGTTTGAACTAGGGGAATTATTTCAACAATATATGGTACTTGTTGCAAGTTACACTTGCAGTGGTGTAGCTGAATACTAGGGTCGCATTTCAAACATGAGAGTTGTTTCAGGTTACTAGAAAGTGTTATTTACTTTTTCACAGAATCACAGAAAAATCAAGGTTGAAAGACACCTCCAAGATCATCTAGTCCAATCATCAACACAGCAACAACATAATCACCCCTAAAACGTATCATCAAGATGCTTTTTGTACAGTTCAGAGATAATAACACCACCACCTCCCTGTGCAACTCATTCCAATGCCTAACCACTCTTTCAAGTGTAGAAAAATTTTCTAATATCTAATCTGAACCTCCCCGGTGCAATTTAAGGCCATTTCCTCTTGCCCTTTCCCTTGAGAAATGACAGAAGAGACCAGTCCCCACTTGGCTACAACCTCCTTTCAGGTAGGTGTAAAGAGGAATAAGGTCCTCCTGAGCTTCCTCTTTTCCAGCTCCCTCAGCCACTCCTCCCATGACTTATTGACCCAGACCCTTCACCAGCTCCACTGCTCTTCTCTGAATTCTCTGCAGCACCTCTGTCCTTTTCATATCAAGGACACAGGACCTGAAGTGTGGCCAGGGGAAGAATCACTTCCCTATTGTCAATACAGGCCAAGATGCTATCGGCCTTTTATTTATGAAGCAATTATGTTTACTGAAAAAAAGCAAAATGTGTTGAATGAGGGCATTTTTTTAATTCTGGTAAGATTTAGACAAATACTGCTGAGGCCTAAATGTCTCCTCAATAACATGCATTTGTTAAACTCAGAAAATATCTCAATCATGAACACAGTATTACTAGCTGTCCTTGATGGAAGAAGGGATAATGAGACAGTGAAATCTGGTGCTGATATAAAGGCGTTTCAACACAGGGGATGAACAAAATATTTTACAGGAAAAGCTGACTACTTTCAAGCTTTAACAAAGAGAAATTGGAAGTAAAATAATAATAAAAGCAAGTTCAAGGTCACTTAGGAGTTAATAGGAAAATCTGCAATAAACTTAGGCAGAGTAGATGAAAATGACAAAGGAAGAAAAAGATCTGTCCATTTTGATTAGTCAAAGAACAGCTCTGAGTTTCAGTATGAGGAAAACTGAAGTTTAATAATTATGTACGCCCTATGACCAGCGAGAAAGTAGTGGTTATCTCTGAGCATAACACATAAGGTGTTACTAAAAGATCAGAGAGAAACAGGATGCATATGCTCACCATGGGTAAATTTAGACTAGAATTTAGAAGAAATTCCTATGTTATAAAGCAATCAGGATCATCCTTTGAAATGCCAGTGGTGGTAAAAATTACATGTGTTTCTTGATGGAATTAAAGAAAGCTAATGACAAAAATAAGACCCAATATCTGATGATGTAAGATGTTATTGCCAGTCCTATGTTGTGTCAGCGCTATTGTTTCCAAAGAATAAATTTATGTGAGACAAAAATAAAAACACCTTATAAAGTTCCTCTTATTATAGTGGTTGCTGTATCATAATTTTGATTTTTCTATTTCTCCACCCAAACTATTTTCAAAGACTGTTACATTAAGCAATTAAACAAATAACTACACTTCATGTCTCCAATGTCCCTCATGAAGGAAAATATCTCACTTTTTATCAGTAGTGAACCTACTCTAGTGTGTGTCCACTGATTACAGGGTAACCAGGTGGATGGTAGGTTGATGGCAATGATGTTACCTGATGTCTTCTGCACCTGATTACAGTGTTCTCCCCATCACTTAAGAAACCCTTCTTGCCTATAGTTGCAAGGTTGAGATCTTTGTCAACGTCTAGGGTTTTCAATTATATTTCTCTTGTATATCAAAGTTGACTGCATACCTTCATGCAGTGAAACCATGTCAGCATATAGAACTTTTCACTATGCTATGTGAAATGACTGGCCTGGATATCCTTTAGGACTTTTTCCATGGTGTTTTATTGGCAGACACCACTCAAAATACTGCTTGCCAATAATGCTTTCCTTCTGTCATAGACTGTCAAAGAATTTTAAAAGTTTCTTTATGGAACCTGATTCTCTGTATTCTGAAATGCTTATGAGGACCTAGGTTGTTTCTGGGCTCAGAGAAATGTTAAACTACTAGCACTGAACCTGGGAAACTGGGAGATGGGAAATGATGATAAGGCTGAATTTACAATGTTTGGAAGCAAGCTGCAAGATGGGAGAAAAAGAGCAGAATTAGAAGTAGGAAACAAAAGAGTGAATAATAAAGGCACTAAAAGGGTTTTCTTCTGCCTGGTACCTTCATTTGTAGTATTTTGGAATGGGAAATTCTAACCTGCCTCTGAAAAGGAAATGGTATCAAAGAAAGAATTTTTTAAGTTTTCACTTCCTGTAATCATCATTACTTCATAAAAAAGATAATTACTAATCTAAACCAGTTTTCTAGATTTCCTCTTAAAAATATCAGGAATTTGTAAAAACTACTTTGAGGCCTGAAATTTTTGTTTTATTTTATAAGAGTTCCACTCATTTTGAAATTTAAATGAATAGGGGATATCTCTGCATATCTCAGAGAATGAGAAAGTACAAAGTGAAAGAATAGAGGAGAAAGAAGGGGTCAAAGACACTTTCAAATTTTCATAAATCTAAGGACTTGTTGTGTTTATAAAAATGTTGGGTTTCTGCAAAGTCATTTATGTATTTAAGTCATTTAGCTGTCAGAGCAATGATTGCCGTGGGTGCATATTTAATCCTAAAGAATGATGTTTTCTGATCTTGATGCAAAAATTCATAAATGATGACTGTAATAATTTATTTTTGAATATCAACATTTAAAATTCCATGCACTTGCTGATTTTTAAACTTATTTTTAACATGCAGAGAATTAGGTACATTTATATGTTCCACAATGCTTTATCCTGATGATTTGAAGCATGCAATTCCCTTTCTTATCATGTATCAAAGTCCTAAAGAAACATCTCGGGCTATTTAAAACCTGAGTTCTAGCACTGAAACCCAGGTGGTGCCTCTGGGAAAGCGTTTTTAAGAAAGGGTAGTGATTAATGAGAAGACAGAGGAGGAGAGGGAAAAAGTGAGAAACAGAACTATGAACACCAAAGTGAGGGAAGTAGGGTAGGAGGTGCTCCAGGCACCGGAGCAGAGTTTTCCCTGAAGCCCATGGGAGAGGCCACAGTGAAGCAGATAACTATAATGCAGCCTGGGGGAGACCATGATGGAGCAGCTGACACATTCCCAGAAGGAAATATGTCCCACATAAAGTATGTGGGAGCAGGAGAAAAGTGTAAGGGAGGGGATTGCCCCACTCTGCTCTGCACTGGGGACACCTCACCACCTCTCTGTGGCCACCAGTGACAGGACCTGAGGTAATGGCGTGAAATTGTGTCAGAGGAGATTTAGGTTGAAAAATCTTCACCCACTGAAGTGTGGTTGAGCACTGGAACAGGTTCCCCAGGGAAGTGGTCACAGCCCCAGTCTGACAGTTCAGAAAGTGTTAGGATGATGCTCTGAGGCTCAGGGTGTGGCTCTTGGGGATGGTTCCGTGCAGGGCCGGGAGCTGGACTAGGTGATGGTTGTGGGTCCCTTCCAACTCAGCATATTCTCTGATTCTGCCATATGAAAATCTGTCTTTGAAAACTTACCTGTGCTTAAAAGGCACTATTTATGTAGTCCTGACAGTGCTCTTCTCCTTGATGGTCCATCAATATGTCACTTTAGAATGTGTTAAAAAAACCCCACAGAAATAAATGTTGATTTTCCCAAATGCTTAGCTGAACTGGAATACGGTATTGCAGAAATGTGACATGCATTACAAAAAAATAAAATATTGAAATATTTTTTTTATTTCTGTCAAATCACCATTGCATTCAATAGAAGTTGCAGTTTTTTGTATGCTCCAGTGTTTATTCCAGAGTGAATAGAACCAATGTTCTGAATACACAGTTACACAGGCTACTGCAATGGATTTCAGTGTGACATTTCACCACTGTATTTGTTATACACAATCTAATTTTTATAGGTCTCTCTTAAGTTAACTCAATTTTACGACCATGAAAACTACTACCTACATAACATTAAATTTGAAAAATAACTTGCATGAAATATGATCCTTATGTGTGGTGCTTACCACAGTAAATACAATCTTCTTTGTTCCAGGCTGATTGTCACAGTGAAATGGAACAGGGAAGTTTATAGGTAAGGATGGTACAAATATTAAACCCAATCTATTCTTATGCTCTTTTTATTTATTACAAAGAACAAAACTGAGACAACATAATTTCTTTTTTAGTGTGAATATTTCTTATACAATACCATGTTTTTTCTTTGTTCATATAAATTTTGGTAGTTAAGAAGAGCTTTTTTCCACACGGAAAATATTCAAAAATTAATGAGTATATGTTGTCAGACCTGAGGGCCATGTGGTCTTGTGCCTGACTTGCACATTCACCAGCACCAGGGCTTTCAAAAAAAGGGGAAGTTTGTTAAGGAAAACAGAAATATATGTCTTCAGTTCTTCTTTTAAGTGTTCTACAGTAAATTTTATATAATTCCACATGACACCTCAGGTATCCCACAATAAATGTGGTTTTTCCCATAAGACTAAGAATAATCTTGCATCCCCCTTCTTATCAGTTGGGAAGTTCAGTTTGAGCTTCACCAAGGCTTTGTGCGATTCCTTCAATGGTCTATAAATCAAGAACCTGAGCCCTGATCTCTGGTGTTTTCTCTGTTATCTCTTGTACCTTAAAGGTTGCATACTCAGGTGTTTAATGTTTTCCTTCTCTCCCTCCTGGTGCCTCACAGTAGACTCTTATGCTGAGGCTGCAGTAACCAGATATTCTCACAAATGACATGCCATTCCACTAAAGTGATCTCACATAGTTAAGTGTCCAGCTTACGTCTTGAGGCAAAGTACTTAAGCAGTCATTCTCAATTTCCTCATTAGTATTCTTAAGATGCTGGAAATGAATCCCAGAGTTTAATTACACATCATGCAAGGAAATATTTTCTCCTACTGTTTTTTAAATTCCCTGATCCTTTCATTACCTTTATGCTGACTTTTTAATTGTGATATAAGACTGGAAAAACAGACATACATCCTCTGCAGGCCACTCATTATTTGACATGCTTACATCATAGCTCATTCTATGAATGTTTTTTTGTAAAAAAACCTCAGTGTTTTCAATTTCTTTTCAAATTATTTTCTTCCTTGGTTTTGGCCATTCTCTCCAGGCCTCCCTTTTCTGTATAGTTTTTTGAGGTAAGTAACCAAGAAAAAATTGACCTTATTGGGACAGGAAACAAGTAGCATTCACCTTCATCCACAGCTGCCTTATTTTTGTGTTGGCAACTTATTCCCCTTACCTGTGCACAGAGACTTCCTTGATCTCTCAAAGTCTGGTAGAAGCTAGAATAACAGATAAAGGCTAGGATCTTGTAATCTATCTCCTAGTACCATGCTGTAGTATATATGTGTAGTGCTCTAGATGATGTCAAGATATTGATTTATACAAAAGAACTTTGAAATTCTATGCTATTCATCATCTTACTTCTTATGCAGCTTAATGTTTTGTTTGCTTTCTGACTGCAGTTGTAAATTAAGCAAATATCTCTCAATTACTGCAATGACTAATGGTTCCTTTCTTGAGATAGAGGTAAGCAAGCAGTTTAAGATTTTCTTCATGTATAAATTATTTTGCACTTATTTATTCTGAATATCATCTCTCCATTTGTTTACTTCTCTCTAACGTTTTACTTAATCCTTTAGTTTGGATTAAGTAAAATAATTTTGTAAACTTCAGATTTTGCTGTTACCTTGCTTGTCACTTACTAAATGTAATAAGCACTGTGGGATTTCAAATGAAAATGAATGACTTGATAGCAGCCAGCACATTAATACTCTGTTTAGCTGCACATATCAAAATTTAGGGAACAAGTTTGCCTATTAGTGTAAATTTGTAGCTGCATGAAATACGTGTAAAAGAATTGCAAAGCGTAATTATCATTATTGTAATGTCATTTGAATTCTTGAGTTTTCCAGTGTAGAGAGTACACAGTTTTTCAGGGTTTTGTTACTAAAAAAAGTTATTAAATTTTGCTGACCTGCTTTGAACAAATCTTTTACAATTTTCCAGCCATCACTGTCTTTAGAAAGAAATCTGGTTTTGCAGACTGGTTTAATTTATAATGTATTTTTCCAAATGTCATGACATGTCATCCAACTGTAAATTAATCATCCCTGATTCAGCACAGCATTCAATCTGTCCTCATTTTCCTAACTATTCTCCTGTCTTTTTCCTCTACTAAAATCTTGCATTGTTATGGAACTGCCTTTGATAAAATAACCTTGGAAGCATCTCCTGGTATGAGAAGCCCTGACACTGAGCCTCTAGAGAATTACAATCAGGCAAAAATATATAAATCCAGTCAATACTTCCAGCTGACTTAATTAGGGATGAAAGTTGGCTTGTTTTTGGGAAATAGTTAATGCTTTCTAATATTATTCTACAATCAAATTCCATCCTACAATATATATTTAATATAGGTGTCTGACACATATTCTGAATATGTTTGTTCTTCCCCTTTAACCAGAGAGAGAGCCTCTTACTTGAACTAACTGTGATTGACAGTAGAGGTGAGATGAATCCTATTTTTAAACACCCATTTATATACAGGAAGAAGCCATAACTATATAATGATTAAATATAGTACTAAAATGTCTGATTTAGAAACAGCTCACAATATTTTTGCAGTAAAACATAAACAATCATATTTTTTGGAAAAAATATGAACATTATTGAAATTAAAAGCATCTTAGCAATAAGTGACTAACAGCCTTTTTCTATTTACACTAAAGAGCGGTGAGTGATAGATGC
Source organism: Vireo altiloquus (assembly GCA_013396875.1). NCBI lineage: Eukaryota > Metazoa > Chordata > Aves > Passeriformes > Vireonidae > Vireo > Vireo altiloquus. The sequence continues at coordinate 89,320 of VZRF01000397.1, forward strand.
TCTGACATATATTCAACCTGTTTCAGTAGACCATCATGGGAAAAAATGAATTTCTTTTTCAAATTAAAAAAAAAGGAGAAAAATTCCTTTTCCTCAGAACTTCAAATACTTCAAGTCACATTTTCACTCAAAAATTTACTTTTTCTTTTACTTCCTTGTTTTAATCCTGAACTGTTCTAAAATACAGCAGACTGTAAACATCCGCACATATTTTAGAAAACAGCGTATTTTAGCCAGCACAAGAAGAAAGAACTCAAATACTGTTTCTTAAGAAACAGCTTTAAAACAATGTGTAAAATAAATAGATTTTTACTTCCATGTCCTCTAATTGCACAGATAACCATCAAGTCTCTTAAGGACACTGTCCTTCACAGGACACCAACATTCAGAGACTACAGAGAAGAGACATTTGGTAAAATACAGACAGGGTAATGCACAACTGTCCCTAGACCTGTCACTACTGCCTTTTTCTTTTGTCATGATGGCAATAAATCAGTAAACTTTGCCAGGAAATCTCTGCAACCAGGTATCTCAGAACAAAGTAAGAGTCTTGAAAATATCTTTAATTCAGTTTGGTAGGTGTTAAGGTAACATTAAAAAAAAAAAAAAAAAAAAGTCTGGTGTTGTTTTCTTCTTCTAAAATGCTTTCTCAGCTTTCAGAAGGCATTACACTACCCAGAGAGGAGGATGATGGTAGAGTACTCTCAGGGTGTAAATAGATGTAGTTCTGCTGAGGGATAGCTCTCTTGTGCTCTAAGAAGAGCAGACTGAGTGTCCCTTTTTCTTTCCCTCATCCCAAAGATCTGTCTCTTTAGCCTGTCTGCTGGGTTTTATGTTTGGAGTCCAGAGCAGATGTACCCTTCTCTGAAGGACTAGGTATTTTAGACATCCAGAGAATGGATTCTAGGTTTGTTGCACTACTAGATTTGATATTCTAAAGTTTGTAAGTTTTAATTGCATAAAATATTACAACAGGATAGTGCTACACATTTTGTTGGGTCTGTCTCTTATATATACCAGTGTAAGTGATCTTCAAAATCATATTAATTTGCCATATTGAGTAAAGTGTGTATAGGAAAGTCACGAACAGTTATTTTTTAAGGGAAAAATAACTATAATTTGAAAACATTGCCATTTCAGTGTGAGAGTTTGTACATCTGTACATATATGGAAATGTAAAAACATTCCTTTTACTGTCATAAAATTCCCTAGATTTGTTTGAATATAACAGAAAAAGAACTTAGTAAAAACAGTGAAATTGCCATTAAAAAGAAAAGATAATATGCTCTTCAGGAAAAAAAAAAACCCAGTCAGTAAGTATTTAAATTTATTTAGCTGGGCAAATAAAATGACTGCTATGGATTGAAGGATAAATAAGCACGCACACTTAGATAGGTGTATCAAATGGTATTTACTGTACCCAGAATAAGATTTCAGTGGTGTTTTGCCATTGGGGCAATGATGAGGATTTCAAGTAGAATTCTGTAATAAGAATGATAAAAAACCCCAATAATGATCTTTACTAAATTGCTTTCGGCTCACTTGTGTGATTCAATTTGCCATAGAAACACATGGTCTAAAGTGAATATAATGAACGTATTCAGGGAATTAAGAGTTTTAAAGTTATTCTTTCACATAAATATACTCAGTGAGATGCTCATTAATCAGTGTTTTGCCTTGGCTTAATTAGATAAGGTAAGGTAAACCAAGGAAAAGGAACCAGAAGGAAGATAACAAAGAAAACAAGGATAAACCCACAAAACATCTTCTCTACAAAAGCTAGTAATTCCAGATTTCTCTGCGGTCAACAATTAATATGATTTCTAATGTTTCAATGAGATGCACTCCTTAGGAAAAAAAAGCATACGACAATTTTATATCTATTGTTTGTTTTTTTTTATATTTCCTACATCTAGAAAAAAAAAATTAAAAATTCAAAACCAGAACACTTTTCCTTGCTGTGTTTGTTTAGAGAAACAACCACAAAAAAATCAGAGGGATTTTAGGTTTTACTGACTGAGTGGAGCTGTGTGCCTGATTAGACAAATTACGTTGACATAAAAAATAAAGGTCAGATTTCAATTGATAAAAGTTGATTAAGTTTTGTTGAAAGAAAGAAAACAGATCAGCATACCTTAGCTGGATATCTGCTCTGCACCTTTGAAAGAAATCAGATCATTAGTCAGCTGCCTTGTGTCATAGACTGAGCCTGTGAAAAGACACTATCATTGTTCTTTTCCCTGCTGACAGTGATTTCACAGAGGAGCCTATACCATTCTTAATTAAGAATTTTTATTTTTTAATAAGCTTACTAGGGAGTTGCTGAATTTTGCTGGCTTGTCTGTAGACATGTTATCACACACTCAAGAGGCAGAAATAAAATCCACAACTTTCAATGGAATCTTAGTTTGAGTAAACACTGCATGATTGGGCCTCAGGGTATGGTTAAGATCAGTATTCCACTTTGCTTCGGCAAAAGCGAGAAGTTGGTATCAAAAATTAACTTATTTACTTTTGATTTGATTCAAGCCTTGCTGAGGTCACATGAAAGATTCTTACTGACTTTAATATATTTTGGATGAAACTTCGTATGTGAGAATAGACTACCTATACAATATTGAGATTTCCATGATTTACTGGTGATCTGGTGATTTTAAATCTCAGATTTTATAACTGGTAATATGGTAAAACACTTTTTCTGCTGTGACAGTTTTCTAGGACAGTACTACTCCAAGTGCATGCCTGTTCACAGTCTGGCAGGATGCAGCATAACAAGAGAGGCCCTCAATATTGCAAAAGAGAAGTTTTATGGGGGAAATGAAAGAGCAGATGCTGTTAATTATTTGTATTTGAAAATAAAATTATTATTTTATTTTATTTGAAAATAAAATATTATTTTATATAAAATAAATTATTATTTTATATAATTTATATTTTATATAAAAATAAATTATTATTTTTTTTATTTGAAAATAAAATTACTTTCAGCTTAGTCGCTGGCTGTCAGACTTCACCCTTTATAACAACAAACAGCCTTCAAACAGTCACATTTATGAAAGAAAGAAGACTGGGTTTTTGTGTTATACTTCCTGCTTCTTGTGAAGATGTTTGCATCCTGAAAAACTTTTCCACTGTTCAGGCTTCTGAGATGTGAGGTGGATAACACTGTCACGTGCAAAACCATGTATGCATGCATGAGTTGTGTGAATGAGAGGTGATGATGCCACATTGCACGACTCAGATGATCTAGCTCAAAATTGGCCATTCTGATGTAGTGGTTAACAAGATTTCAGGCATTCACTAGAAATTCTGTCAGTGGAGGAATAAGAATCATTGTGTGACAGAAGAAATTCCTCAAAACATCTCATTGGGAGAAATCATCTTCCCGCTCTGGGCAAAGGTAATTTCAGGCCAGGTGTGAATGGCACAGACTGGACAAGGATTAACTTCAGTTTGCAGGAACTGCTGTGTTTTGTATTACATGAATTAAAAGAAAAAAAAAAATTACACTTTCAAAACATTGCTTCCACCAAAAAAACTCTCAAAAACAAATAAGTCCCCCAAAAGCAGAAGATACAGGAAAATTGTATTAGTCTTTTAATAAGCATGTTAGGACTGAATGTTTATTCTTTCTATGGATTTTACAGACCATGAACAACATGCACAAATGTGTGACTTGAATTTGTATAAATGAGGGAAAATATTTCCTGAAAGCATTTTCACTTTCCTCTAACTAACATGATTATATTCGATAATATAAGTACAGTCTTTCCATCACTCTCTATTGCTCAGAATTAGTGACAAAAGAAGTTTCAATAGCCAGCCTTTCTGACTGTCATTGTTTGTTGGGTACATAATGTCTTTTTTATTGCAGCATCGTGTTATAAAAATATCCCTTCACATTTTTTCTGAGGGACAAGATCCTGATTGAGGCCTCTCAGTATCTGACGGGAGACTACAAGAAAGATGGAGAGACTATATCCAAGGGCAAGAAGTGACAGAACAAGGGAGAATTCCTTCAAGCTGAGAGTAGGTTTAGATTAGAAATTAGGAAGAAATTGTTTTCCATGAGGACACTGGAATACACTAAACAGAGAAGCTGTGGATGCTCCATCCCTGGTGGTGTTCAAGGCCAGGTTAGATGGGACCTTGAGCAGTCTAGTCTAGTGAAAGTTGTTCCTGATCCCCTTAAAGTTTGGAACTGCAATCTGTGACTGTGATTTTTAATTGTTTTGGCAGATATCGTCCCTTTGGTTTCATTGTGGAGTTCATTTACAGTTGCGGTGTGGATTCACAGCATTTGTCGTAATAGAAGTGTCTCAGATACTTAATTGTTTGGCCACTATTTTGTGAAAAAATTAAGGCAACAGATTAAAAAATATTCTTTGAAAATTTAAAAAAAATATTTGGGACTAATTGACATAAATTTTAACTATTCAGAAGGTAGAAGTGGAGTTTCACAGGGTTTTCCAGGTTTCCTCCATATACAGCCAGAAAGATAGATAAATGTCTGGGTAATTCACCTCAATATAATAATAAAGGGAGATCAGCCCTCTGAGTAGCCTACATTTTAAAAAAGCAATAACAGGGACCCAGATAATAAAACAGCCTAGGTTTTAGATGACTAAATTGACTGAGGTGATTCCCACCACTAAGATGTCACATTCCCATTCTGTTGTTTCATTTCTTGCTTTTTGAGGCCTAGGACTTGCATAACCCCAGTGACATGTTATTCTTTATAGAAAAACAGTTTTTTATTATTTGCTTCTCTGGATGCTTCCTATAATAATTGGTGATTTTAAAATGTCCACAAGTTTTCAGATTCCTGTATTAATTTCTAGTTTATAATTTTATTTATAGCTCAATTCACTTCCTAATATAAGACTATGGTTTTTGTCTACATCCCCACTTTTCTCTGTAGCCCAATTTCTGTTGATATTTTAGTGAGCATAGTACATGTCATGGCTCTCATTCTGTTTATGCTAATATATGAATTCTATTCTCTTAACCTGCTATTTAGAATATAATACAGTAGAGTTAATTATATTCTGAGAGTAATGTCATTCTGAACTCCATGGGATAGGAATAGTACTTAAATTTTCCATATCTTTTCTATCTTATTACTTTGAGATTTAAGCAGATTTAGTTCAGGTGAATTCATATTCAGAGGTTTTATAAGGGGACTGTAGACATCAGCTTCATATGGGCTTAGTTATGGCTTAGTTTTCAGTCACAAAATGGCAAAGAGGTCTTAAGTTACTGGAGGTGTAAAGCAAAAATCAAATCCCAATCCCTCCAAAAATCCATGCATATTTGAGACCTAGTTTGTTGCTACTACAGTCATATAGTAGCTTTAAATATATTTTCATAATCTAGTTCTTTTCTTACATGATCCAGCAAACATATTTCCAGTCCTGAGGAAATGTGTGTACTCAGAGCTACTTTTTTACTGCTGCTGCTTTTCACGTGTTGTATTTTACAAAGCTAGTGGCAGAAAGCCCCAAAACTTTTAGAGATAGATTCTATTGCCATACTCTGGGTAGTGCCTTATGACCTAGGCACGATCATTTAAGGTTAATGTTTTAGATTTTCTTCTTAAAGAAAATTTTCAAGCAGTAGCTTTGCCTTTTTGTCTATCTTTTTGAATGTGAATGTCACTATGAAAGTTATTGGAACACAAACTCTGCCACTGGACCTATTATTCTTTTTGTATGTAATTGAGAAGCTGTACTAAAATCAGAGGTTGTGATTTGGACATAGGTTTTTAAGAAAAGGGTTTAATCTTTTCTTAGAGACATGAGGGTTTTTTTTTAATCTGTTTTTTGTTCATTTGAGGATTCTTTCTGTGTGTGTCCTAGGCCTATATGCTATGTAGTACACGTCAGCATAGCTCCTCAATAAAAGTGTTGGATCACATTATCCTTTTATAATTTTTAAATGTCTCTGAAAACAATATTAAACTGTTTGGAAGAAAAAAGAATAGAGGAACACAGATTCCACTACAATAAAAAAATATTAACTACAAAAATCTTAGTATTTTAACCCCCCCTAGTATTGGGATGGAGTAGGTAGAAGTGAATGAGATGGAATTCTTAGATTGAAATATATATGTTTTCACATACTCATCTGATGGATCCTTAAATAAACCTAACTTAGGGTTATTGGAAGTGTGATTTTCTTTATTGTCATGTGGTGTGTCTGTTCTTGCGATAAAATAAAAAGTTTGATGGATCATGTTGTTTTCTTCTCTAAAAAATGCAGTGTGCTGTATCTCTGGCTATCCCACAGAGCTGTAAATTGCTTCCATTAGTTTCTTTGCTTTTTACTTATGTTGTCTTGGTAACAAAACATAATTTGTTCTTATACGTGCATTATAGTCAAACTCTATAAGTTAAGGTTGCAAAATTTCTTTCAGTAATAAACTCATATTTCCACCTGGACATAACTTTTTGGAGGAGTCTGACATTAAACTAAAACTTTCTTGGCTGAACTTTATGAGAAATGCATTTTATCTTTAAAAGTTAATAGAAAATAATTTACTTTATATGAATGATGCACAATGGCAAAAAATATTTCCTAAGGGAAAAGAAAAAGTAATAAAGACAGGATTCTTCCCCATAAATTTAGACATCTAAAAGTTAGCCATGTAGGTCTAATAACTTAAGGGTCATGCTTAGTGAAGAGAAACAGACACCTCCAGACATCTATTCATTACTTTCCAAAACAGATTTTTAAATAAGGGAAAGTGAGAAGCTGAAGTGCTCTATGGAGGTCTCCATTTCTCTCCTTTGATGGAAAGTAAAATGTTTTGTGAGATTACCTGAAACTTGTCTGGCTAAGTTTTATATACTTAAACAGGGGCAGACAAATCCTCTTCAAGCATTCTGTTTTTAATAAGGGAAAATCAAAATATGTGATGTAAGAAGCTTACTGTTTTGTGTACTGTTGGTTCTAAAGAGGGCTTTTTTATTCTGTGAGCTTGATTTCAAACAGTTAAGAAACTGTTCATTAAAGAAGAGATTCTTTGAAGCAACAAGAGACACACATTCCTGGCTATATACATTTTTTGTGTAGGGCTTCAAACAGGTGTTTTACTCAAAGAAGATTGGATGTCAACAATTCCATTCCAGCCGTTCTACTGAAACTATCTAATGATTTTATAGTGCTTGTTGGATGCTCTTCACATTTGATCATGACAAATATAGAATATGTTCTAGGAGATGGAGAATGTTCTGCTGAATTTCAGGCCACAGAGTAGTCGGGGATCTTCAAGAAGTCATTGAGTCTATCCTGCTCTGTCAAATGTATCAGACTTGTGGCTGATGAACAAATTGTACTGGTTGCTTTTCAAATTGTTTGCTCTTTCTGCTTAAAATAACATCCTTATATGGTTTAAATTGTGTCTTGTCTGTTTCTGTACACCACTCTAAATATTCTGCTCTTCTCCAGAAAAGTTAATAAGAATTTCAACTTCTTATGACTTTTTAAAGCATATTATCTTTCTAAATTTCTACTCTGTACAATAATAACAGCATATTAATTGGATTGTAGAATAATAAGGCACAGACTCTAGTGATAAACATCCTACATCTTAGTCAAAGCAAGTTATATGTTTCCTGGCTAGACATATTAGAATTTTTTTCTTAACTTTAGTCAAAGGCCAGCCCTCGTCCTGGAGAAAAGACATTATTTAGTTGCTTGGGTTTGTCTCTTGTAGAAAAATCTGAGATCCCAAGCTTGTAAATGCAGGTTTATATATTTTTCAATAAAAAGCTATATTTGTTTTATATGCAATATTCTTTGGGCACTCAAATGTGAAACCTACCCTTCTCTTAAACCTAACCTCCTGATGTTTGTCTGCCCTTTTTTTAGGCCTTTCAGGGACTGTCCCTTTTGAGATTTCCATAGGGACTTCAAACATCTCCAGAGGTTTCCACAGACACACAAAGATATTTTCTATTTTGTTGCTTTATCCTTTTCCAATAATTTTCAAAATGTAATATATCTTCAGTGTAGTAATTCACCAAGCACTGAGCTTGATAGCTTTATAAATCTATCCACAGTGACTCCAAGCTCTCCTTTCAGAGTGATAATAGCCAACTGTTTTTTGCAAACACAGGAGGACTTATGGGTGATGTGATGGTTAGAGGCTGTCTTGGAAATAGTGATCATGAAATGGTCTAGCCTTTAATTCTTGAAGAACTAAGAAGGGGAACTTGTAGAATGCAGACTTTGACCTGTGAGGGAGACTGGTTGAGGAAATCCCTTGGGAGGCAGTCCAGAAGAGCAAAGGATTCCCAGAAGGACGAGCTTTCTTTGAGAAGGAAATCTTAAAGGCTGGGATCAGGCTGTCCACATGTGCCAAAATATGAACCAGTGGGGAAGAACAGCCTGGCTGAACAGACTATGACTATAAAAAGGGCAGCAGAGCTGGTGAAGCATCTGGAGCACAAGTCTTACAAGGAGCAGTTGAGGGAGCTGGGATTGTTTAGCTTGGAGAAAAGGAGATGAGGAAGAAATTATTGTTCTCTACAACTACATGAAAAGATCTTGTAGCCAGATGCAGGTTTGTCTCTTGTCCCAGCAAACAAGAGATAGGACAAGTGTGGGTACATAATCAAATCAGAGGAGATTTTGATTGGGTGTAAGGGAAAGATTTAGTCACTAAAAAACTTGTCAAGCTTTACAATATGTTGCCCAGGGAAGTGGTGGAGTCACCATCCCTGGAGATATTTGAAAGATGTGTAGATGTGATTTTGACATAGGTTAGTGGTGGGCTTGGCAGTGCTGGATTAACAGTTGGCCTCAATTATCTTAAAGGTCTTTTCCAATGTAAATGATTCTATGATACTGTAACAGCTGACTTAGAACATGTGATTATGAATCAATACCTAACACTGGTTTACTCATGAACTTGTACATGATAATGGATATTTTACTGTACTGTGAGATCTCCCTGCATTTCTCTGCAATCAAATTTAATTTTTATTTTGCTGCATAACTACACATACTCAGCAAAATTTTTTTCTCTCAATACTTTCTTATCAAAGGCTTTTGGAAGTCTTGTGGGTTTAACAAATGGATCATCATCCTGCACTTCTGCAGACTAATTCAGAGAACTCGAATAGGTTTGTGAAACATAGCAAAAGCTGCATTAATCCTTTATCTTAGTTTATTTAACTGAATATTTACTTATTTTGTTCCTATTATAATTTTAGACAATTAACCTATTTCTGAAATCAAAACTATTAGCCTGTAATAGTTTGACTGGCCTCGAAGCACTTCAAAGTTGCTGTAATTTTAGCCATTCATTCCTCCAATTCTGCAGCTAATTTTTTAGTTTATATAACACAGTTACTACTCAAAGAAATTTTAATTCTGAGTGCCATTAATGCTTAGAATTAAGTAGTACCTAACTTTAACAAGACGTTACTATTTATTTTACTTATTTGTTACATTCATCTGACAATGTAATTTGAGACAGTTGCTCCAAGATATTCATGTAAGGAAGAGCTCTCACATGGGACTCTTCCTAAACTTTTCTGTAGTGAAAAATAATGTAAATCACTGCTTCAGATTTTCTACCATGTTTCCTTTCCTATATTAACTACCCTTCCTTTGCTAACTTTTTAAACTATTGCAGACTTTGTGTCCAGTATTTTGCTTCTAACGTGTTTGAAAACATCTAATTAGTAACTTTATTGTTCTTCAAAGTAATTTTTTTGCTTATTAAAGTCTCAGAATTAATTTGCCAGACCTTATTTCTTTTCCATTCACCTTATCTGGACATAGTGCTCATTTTCTGAAAGATAAATCTTTACTGCTGTTTTCCATTTTATTTTTACTGTTTAACTGTTGTTGTTCTCTACTGTTTCTATTCGTTAGCCAGACTGGTTTTATGGTTGCTTTTTCTCTTTTATATAGTGTCTTGAAGGAAACTCCATACTATCTATAGGAGTTTTTTTCTTTGGCTAATTCTTTTACATTACTTTAAGTGTTTTGGTTTTTCATAATTTCTCTTTTTGAAAGTGAGCATCTCTGCAGTGGTTTATTTTGTGTTTATGTTTCGCTACTGCCATAGTTTTGAGCTAGATTGTATCACCCTTAGAAAGGCTCTTTCAGTGATACATTCTGGAACAAGGCCAGCCTAGTCTCACAAGAATTATTGGTTACTCTCAGGAGTAGTCTTTCTGAGTAACTGTTTCAAGAAGCTGAAGTCTAATAAAGTAACTTTATAGTAATAAAGTAACTTAAATCATCTGAAGTTTGATCTGATACCATTTGTTTAGATGTCTATCTAAATCTTACTGGAAATAAATACAACTTCCCATCATTACAATGTTTGTTGCTCTTGCAGCTTTTCTGGTCTCTCTTACTCACAGTTAGTGACTGAAGGCTGAAAATTAATATGAGAGTTTTGACCATCATTCTCATTCTGTTTAAGTATTATTTTTAATTATTTTTACTTTTTAAATTGTGGCTTATTACTCATTACTTTTTTGCTGTAGAAAAACCTTTGTCTGACATCCTTAAGTAATTTGCAGCCTGACATGACATATTTGAAAGATCAGCTTTGTTTCTCCAAGTTCATAAATCTTCATAAGTTAATATTCTCATTAAAAATCAGGCAAACAAATTCACCTATTTTATGCTTTACACTTCAAAAATTTAAATAGGTGAGTATGTTTATTTCCTTTTGGGATGGTTGTCTCCTTACACATGATATCCTGAAAAAGAGGTAGGTTTTTTTAGAAAATAAACTTGATTTTTAAATTCGTCTTTGTTTTATAAGATCCTCATTCCTCTTTACTTAAAGAGTTTATTACAATGGGATCTGTGTGCTCTTCAGAAGCTCTGCGCTTTCCCATAGTGTTTAGTGTAAAAGTTACCCATAAACTTTTAAGTTTCAGCATCATGATTCTATTTTCATTTAGATGTAGCTCATCAGGAATAACAGACACTTTTATAAAACAGTCATCCACCTACTTGGTGAGAGTTTTTCCAGTTTCTATTGAGTTTGATTACATTTTCCTCACACAACTGTACACAGATGAAGAGAAACTCAATCCCTCCAGACTGGTGCATGACTTCGTTCAGTCTTGATCTTTACCTTCCCGTTCGTTTAGCTCTCTTTCCAGAATCTCTATTTGCCTGTCCCATGTCATGCTACAAATGTAAGCCATATAAGCCATATATGGCTCACATATTCCATTATTCCACTGTCTAGCCCGTGGTGCTCTCTGCTGTATTAAGTCAGCGTACTCCCACTCTTGTCATCACAGACACATCTGGCTGTCTACATGATCTCTGTGCTATTATGGTTCACTTCATCACTTCACCAGATTGCTCTAGAAGTTCAGGATATATCTTTCTATCTAGTTGGATCCTGTTTGCTAAATATTTTCAGCCTTTTATAGAACCAGAGAGTCCTAGAACATTTGAGGTTGAAGGGGGCTTCTGAAGATCAGGAATTCACCCCATTGTTCAAAACAGAGTCCACCAAGAGGTTTCCCTGTACCGTGTCCAGTAAGTTTTTAATATTTCCAAGGATCAAAACACCACAATGTCTCTGATCACCAAATGGAGCTACAGATGTTTGTGTCTTACTTTGCTGTGGGGGAACACCGCTGGCTCAGCTGTCCAACTCCTCGGAGTCCCCCTTTCCTGCAAAGTTGCTTTTCAGCTCCTTGGCTCCTCAGCATTTACTGGTGCATGGGCTTATTTCTCTCCAGGGTCATGGCTTGGCATTTCCCCTCACAGAACTCAATATCCTCCTGCTAGGAAATGGTTTTCCCCAATAGCAGTATTTGCTAATGGCCTGGAAGTGGGCCTGCCTAGGATGTCTGTGCACTTTCTCTGCGAACAATAATGCCGCATATAATTCATATCACTTATAAAAATGAAAAATAAAAGGAGTAAAAAAGTAATGTAGTTTTGAACCTGGTCGGCAGTCTGCGTTAGATATATTCTACATTACCATGACAGTTTCTTTATTTCTAAATTTATCTATATATTTCTGTATCAATGCTGCTCAGATTTGTCCTACAGAATATTGATATTACATAATTAATTATTTCAGTAGGTTAAATCATTCTCATTCATGTTTTCTTAACCATTCTAATCATCATAGTATGACTTATACCACACGTTAGCATTTATGGTCAGCTGGTATTTTTCAGTGTCTTCTAGTCACTTCTGCTTAAAAAAGTGAGTAACAGTTAATTCTTCCATAAAAATCTCCAACATTTTTTCCTTGATAAGCAATATATATACATTTATATATTTCTTTTTTTTTTTTTTTTTCCCCACATCCTGCTAGGGCTGCTCCTAAACACTGAGCTATAGTCTTGCCACCACAGTACTGCTCAACAGAGCTTGAAATTAGCAAGAGGAGCTCAGGCTGTCTGACAGCCAGTCCTACCACGGCCGCCAAGTCTGAACAAACAGCAGCAACTATTTTGTTCACAGGGGAAATAAGGTTAGTGAAAATATTAAAGAAAAGTGAATGCCACTGCTGGCATGGCAATACTTTTCAGTAATTGGTTCCTTGTGATTCATGCTGGCCTGATTCTGAGAGCTACAGATGGGAAGCTTAGAAGATTTAGGTTGGAAGCCCTAGTTTGGAGCTTATAAGCGCTAAAGAAATGGCAAACAGATCAAAAGTTCACTGAAGTAAGTGTAATTCTCTAAATTCCAAGAACATTTCTTACTAATTTGCTTTTCTTTGAGAGAATTCATTGATTTGAAGGTATAGAATAGCAGCTACTGTAACCATTCAGCTGCAGGTGGTGCTTTTCATGAAAAATGGCAGTCTTTGATTTTTTCCTCAACTAAACTCTATCTCATTCATCAACAGCTGACCCTGACCGTTCCTTCTTATCATAGAAATAAGATTTGTATAACTAGATAATATGATTAATTTTAAAAGACATTGCTGAAAATGTGTTGTAAATATTTTTAAAATTACTAATAAAGAAAACTTGTGTTCAAAGGTTAGATTCAAAACCAAAAATCATTAACTAACACAAACAAATGGTGAAAACAGCTTGCAAAAATTAAATTTTCTAGCTCAGATATGCAAATATGAACTATATCTGAGCTTTCCAGCTTAGCAACCAGACCGGAGATCTCAAATGAATTGACTAGGCTCTCAGTTATGTTGAGGAGATTGTTTGCCTTTGGTACTCTGTTTGGCTGGGAGTGTGCCCATTGATAAAGGTATATTTCTCTTCCTGGTTTTGCCTTAAGCTGTGAAATGGATGAGAAAGATTTAATAAAAATAAAAAAAGAAAAAAGGAGTGGATTTCCCAAACTTTTTCCAAGCCTTAAGTTTAAATATGACTTAAATTTAAATTGCAGAAGTTGTTTGAGTGAATTTGCCTCTGTCATTTACAGAGGGCTAATTCTGCTTTCTTGACCTCATCAAACTTCTACTGATTGGCAAACCTGTTAATACTACAGACTGAGGATGGTAATTAACAGGCATTCCAGAGAACTTGTAGAGTCTCCATCCTTGGAGGCACTCAAAACCCAATTGGATGTTTTTCTGAGCAACCTGCTCTAGCTGGCTCTGATCTGTGCAGAAGGGATGGACTAGGTAATCTCCAGAGGTCCATTCCAAACTCAGATTTTCTGTGATTTTCTAGGTGTAATCCACCCCCACCCAGAAGATCTTGATGAATTTAATGGCTGTGACATTTTTCCTAATATGCTTATTTCCTGCCACTTTACATCAGAGTCCTGATATCTGAGTCAGTGTGTGGTCTTATGAGGCAGATAGTTATTTATACTGAGCTTTTTAATTTGCTCCCAGTTCACTTATGTGCAAAAATGTGTAATTATTCTGAAGCTGAGTATTCAAAAAAATATGTCAAGAAAAAGAGTTCTTTAAGGAATATTACTGTCTTCTCAAATCCACAAATGTTAATCTGGGAATGTAAATGTGATATTGTGTTTTAAGAAAAGCACACGGTGTGAATTATGCAGCATGAAACAGCTGCCTTTATAGCCCTGACAATTCAAAAGGAAAAGAGAGGGAGAACAGAGAGAAGCAGTGTGTTTCAGTCACTGTATCAGGTAGACTTAACACCACCCATGTGGCAGGCAGCTACTGAGCCAGAAAATCAAGCTTTACCATGAGTGAAACCCTAGATCCCACGAGTCTGTTTTCCATTCTAAATGGTTAGTTGCTTTAGTGGTGTTTCATTAGGACTACTCACCTCATCACATCCCAGTGATCCTGTTCCATATCTTCTCTACCATCAGTTTCCAACAAAATTCTGCTATACTCTGGTTTGATTACCTGCAATAAGCAAACACATTCAAAGACAACCTGTTTGTGAATTATTTTATACATGTTGAGGTCAGTTCTATTTTGATAGCTGAATTACAATATAGAGAATGTAGCTAGTTAAGGCTTTAGGCATTTTATTTGCAGCATAGTTTGCTGAAACAAACAAAGTATCTTGCAAATTAAACTGCTTTAATTCACAAATAATTTAACCTTGGAATTAAATTCACATGTAAATATGATGATCCCACACCTCAGTTTGTGTAGACTTTTAACTATCCACTGGATTATTTGTGTTTCCAGATGCCTTAGAAGTCAGGTTGCTAACTCAATTCCTTAAAGACTTGTCATGCCTACCCAGAAAAACAGCACTACAGTTGTTTGATTAATGTCCTGATATTCTGCTCAAATTAGCAGTACCATTTCAAAGTATTTCATCTCCTGAAGGGAAATTGCAGCCTGATATTCAAGGGATTAAGCTGCAGATAAAACAATTATCTTTTAATGACATCTTTCCTCCTCATTTTCATGTTTTTTTCATTATAAGGCAGTAACATAATTCATAAACAGAATAAGGCTTTGTAGCCTTACATACTTAGAGATGTTGCATATAAAAATCTTCATTGTTTGTCTTAGCAATCAAACAAAAGAAAATGTGACAACTCAATCATTCTGCACTTCAGCAAAACCATCTTTTATTAGGACTGTAGAAATTCAGCAGAAGTCTCCATCTTCCTATAGATCCTTTGTCATGTGGCTATTTTAAAATAAAATGTTGAAAACCAGACATATTGGTGACATATTCTGGCTAATAAAAATCAAATTTCTTGTCTAGATTGAACAGTCTGACTGCTCTCTCTTAAATAAGCAGGTACTGTAAATAAACCAGCTTTTATTATTCTCTAAATGGACAATGACAGATACATGGATAAAAGTAACAGGAGGAAAAAACTTCTGAAGAGTGTGCTTGAAAGAAGAACATTACTGGAATCACAATACTGTGTTATACTAAACAAAAACCATTAGTGCAGAACAAGAACTAAATTTATTCAGGGTTTTATTGATCAGAATAAATAAATACATTTTATTTTTTTCTCCATTCAGTTAATTTGGGACAACTATATATTAATCCACTGTTCATATTCTTATTTGAACCCTTTCTGTGCAGCAGCACAGAGGGATGGGTGTAGTTTTAACCTGAACAAGGAACTTGTCTGGCTTTGTGGCAATGATGATATTGTACAATAGAACCATTCCAGATACTGCAGTGAATAGGGATCAGTGAGGCTCCTGAACTGTCAGGACACACAATGTTTTGGACATGGTAACAACACTTTGGATGTTGGTCTCCTGTTCCTTTCAGAAGAGAAGTATGGGATGCCAGAGTTCATCAGCAAGTATTTCCCTGCTCTTTCCTCAGCCAGTTCTTGGTGGAGGGAAAAAAATGTTATCTGTAAATTCTTCTCCACTTGCTAATCTCTTCTCATTATATTTAATGAAAATGATAGGCACAGGTTCTGTAAAACACAGGCCAGCCTTACCACTGAATAAAAGGCCTTTTCTGATCTTCTCTGTTAATTGATCTCTGTTGCAATGAATAAAGGAGTGTCTTTGGAGGCTGTTAAGTGATTATATTTAAGTGATCCTTTTGCTTCTTTCCTTATCTTATCAAACCTGAAATTGGTTAGGTCTGTCTTTTGAGTTGTACTAGTTTCTGGCCAAGGAAGAATAAAGATGCCCCATCAAGAGTTGTATTTATTCTAAAATATCACAATTCCTTCCTTAATATGAAAGAGACAGCTCTAAAATGCTTTCACAGACTATTTAATTTGAAATCGATATGTTAAGTTTTTTTCTGTGTAGTTTTTACATTCTTCAAACACTATTTTTTAAACTCACAAGACAGAATGTCACATGTTTAAAACAATGTACTAAGAACTTTGGTGCACCATGAACTTTCACTTCCCGTTAATATATGTATGCATGAGGGAAAAATGCATTCCTGTCAATATTTACAGTAAAAAGCCAAACTTAGGAGTACACCTTTAATAAAGAAATTGTTTCGTGGTAACTTCAATAAAACATAAGATATACCTTTTAGGAAAATACTACTGCTCCTGGATATATTTTAGTTTTGCATCAGTAGCACCTCAAGTGCCTGTTTCTGTACACATAAAAAAAGAAAGCTTGAATTTTTTTTCAAAGAACTAAATAAACACCAATGTCAAACACGCAGCACAATCACACAGACACACTTGTGTGTATATGCTCAATCACATGTATAAAGACAAGACATTGGAGAACATATGGCAAAATCAAACACTGCAGTGTGGAAATGTGGAGCAGCTTTCCTTCCTTCCTTTACTCTTTGTAGAACAGAATACCTATGAAAGTTTCGCAAGTTTTTTTTCTTTTCCCCAAACTCAGAGCAGTCTGACTTCACTCTGATGGATTTTTAACAGCAGTAAAGACACATCTCAGACACAAAGATCATCTCCATCAGTCAGCAATGCATACCTTGTCACCTTGAAATAAGAATTCCTAAACATTCTCGAGAAAAATCTTCCAGAGTATTTTTAACATAGGCAAAGAAAATATTTTTACTTCACGTGTTCTTAGAAATGTCTGAATGACTGGCTGAAATTTTTTGGTTGTTTCTTCAGTGACAGATGGACTATATATCTGGCAGATGAGTTAACTTTCTACTAGAGAAGAAAATTCTCATGTGTGTGCCTTTTGGGTATTCAATCTGTCTGCATTACAAGATAAAATACATATTTCCCTGCCTTTACATACATATTTCTCACTCAACCAAGCCACCTTTGGATGTGGCTTTTGTTGTTTTTGTTTAATTATTAATTTATTTATTTTCCCCCTTATTTTTATCCATAAGTCATTAGGCAGTTCACTTTCTCAGATTCTAAGACTGTACTTTTCACTCTTTTTAAAAATAATTGTCTCCTCTTAGGAAAAGGAGATTCCAAACCAGGGATTTTAAGGCAGGCAACTACAAAAGAAACCTTTTTTACATATGAAGAAAGATATTTTGTAGAAATAGGGTAATTGTGCAAAAGAAAGAGAGAAAAAGGAATAGAGGAATGAATTTTATATTTTGCTGATCTAGTACACAGAGCATATCAATAGCACTCAGAAATATCTTATTCAGTCCTGCTCAGGTCCCTGTATTATGTGTGACCTTGGTTTCTCTGCTGCTCAACTCCTGTGTATAAGTTTGGGACACTGTTTCTCCGGTATAACTAGGTCATTAGAGAGAGAGGCACCTCTGGAGGCCACTCAATCCTATTCTAAAACAGGTATTTAAAGCAGAGGAAATAAATTAGCAGGGGAAATGGCTGCCTCTCTCCATTGTCTTGGAAGGAATTGGGAGAAGCAACTTAGATTGGCTACCAAATTTATTAATAGAGAAAAGAAAATGAAACATCACAATATTTAGGAAAAAATTGCTTTTTCTGCTTAAAGAAATGTTTGGATTTTGATGTAAATACTTAGAAGTAAAAATATTTGAGAAGGTTCTATGTTTTCATGTGGTAGATTGCTCTGCTCTCTGTGCTTCCCTTGAATACCCATCATAGGACTCATTACAATTGATTTATGTTTTAGTATTTTTTTATACATTCTGTGTCCTGAGTTTAAGTCAGTAGCCTTGAATCTTTGCAGCCCTTTAATCCGAGTATCTGGTACCACCAGTGCGGAAAGCAAATGATTTATACACATGCTCTCAAAGGTTAAATGTACATTGTCTTCTGTGTATAATAAAAACCAGACCTTCATTAGACTTGTCTTTTTCTGAGTGTTACTTTTTGATTTCTTCCTTTTTTGTTCTTCTTTTTAAAAAAACTATTCTTTTCACAAACTGTGCCTGGCAATGTAAGGAATGTCTCTTAAACTGAATAAGAAATTAATATCTAACAAGAAATAAGTTTTAAAATGGGCATTTTTCATATACACCCTTAGATAAGAAATCAATACCCAAATACACAGTACAAGATGTCGTAAAGATTCAGTAACTTCCTCAGGAAATTATAATTTAAAACCATATGATCTCTCCAAAAGAACATTGCTCATTTTAGAGACTATCATGCTTACTTAGCCCCCAGAATAATTTTATAACATTCATGGCTTTACAATACATCGTAATAAAGGGAAAAGAGGGAAGAACTGCTTGTTGAATGCAATTTTTGAAGAAAGACATCCCTTTTACACTTTAATACATTTAGAAATCTCGTAAAAGTAGCTGTCCAAACAAATATTAAAAGCTGACTACAAGGATCTTGCTGCCTGAAAGCAAAATACAGAACATTTATGGTAAACATAAGCAAAGATTTGTATCATATTTAAATAGTTTTCATTCATTAAAATAATGGACCTCTGAAAATGGATTTTTAAGGCCTGAAGAGATCTTAGACCCACCAATTTCAGGCCTTGCATATGATGGGCCACAGAATCCTCAGAATTAGGCCAGATTACTTGCCATTGCCTAAAACAGATGTCCTGGACGTTTCTTTATCTTACCCTGAACATTTTGGGAAATGGAAAGTCAGAATGAAAACAGAACTATCTATTTTCACAGGATGAACTGACTATTGATCAAATGGAAACCTTTGTAAAAGTAGTACAAGCTATCTAGTGGGCTTGATCAGAAATTGTGGCACATCTACATTATAACTGTGGTCCAGGGCAAGATTGCAACTGATTAATTTCTTGATCTGCCACCTTTGTAAGTACTTGTGAGTTTCTGCATGCACATCTGAAAGGTTAAAGAAATAAAGTTCAGAGAACAGCTGAAGGTTAGCCCTGCTAACAACAAGCCTTAACAAATCTGTATCATAGATCTTTCTCCATAACATGATTTGGGAAGTCCAGCTATTAGAATTACCTTACTGAGTTTTCTGTCTTCCGACTGATGCATGATCTCAGTGTGCTTGCTATTATTTTGTTTCTCCAATTAGAAATCTAACAGATTAGTTGAAACCACTAGTGAAATTAGTTTTAACAAATAAATAACTTCATTGGAAAGGGCAAGTAAAGGTCATACAATCAATCTGAAAACAGGTATCTTCCTCTGGATCAGTGTATGGCAATAGAAAAGGTTATTTTGTTTAGCTGTCTATGCCTTCCTGGAAAGGTCTGGCCTTCATCGATCTGTCAGTTACATAACTTGTATGAATACTCTCTAATTCACTGAAACAATTTAATACCAACTTTTTTCTGTCAAAAATAATGGAGCTGGTATTCATAGTGCTGCAATGATGCTAAGTTTGCAAGAGATTCATGTACTTTATGAAAGTGTTGAGGAGAAATATCACACACTGAGCAAGCTGGATCAAAGGAAGGCATCTGTCCTAGAGCACCACTTGCATGTTAGAGGCAGTTTAAGAAGCAGCTGACTGCTTTCTCAAAGAAAATGAGGTGTTGGTGGTAACTTCTTGTTATGCATTATGTTGAGATGTTAACCTGGCTGATAGATATCCCCACAGATGAGAGGAGGATAGTGAAATATTTTAACAGCTTTGCAGTCATCAGTTTCAGTATTTGTCCTTATCTAGTCTTTTAAGAAAGAGAAATAATTTTTGCATTAATAGTTTTTTGCTTTGTTCCGTTTCCCTCCCTACCACCACACTCCCCCTGGCAAAAATGTACATTTGCTTGAACAAGTCTCGATGCTCAATTCCTCTCATGGTATTGTGTTTCATGATGTGATCTGACTGACTCCAATTGAGTGTGAAGCACATACTGTTATACTTGTTTTTGTACAGTGAATTCAACTGCAGTTGCTTGATACATACATTTGTAGCTTTGGGTCCACTACCATCTACTTGTCAGATTTTCCTCATTTTAAAAAATTATGATAAATATGTTATATCTTTATAACACTTACTGGCTCTTATTTTTCACAGTTATTGTGTAAAGGGTTGTGATTTTTACATTAAAAGAAAATGCTCTTAATAAAGCGTAAATACAGTGTTCCATCCAGCACAATTTAAATTGTATGTATTATCCATTTTTCATGGAGTCACTAAGTGTCACAACTATTCACTTTGTTGGTCACCTCTTCTGCTTCAAAGATCAAAAGAGAAATGAACATTAGTTTTAACATATTTCATTATCACTCTGGTGAGGCATAAAAGGTTTGCTAGAATTTTTTTCTGGAAAATTTCAAACCAAGATTTTAAAAAATGACATCACCTCCTTTTCCCATTTAAATTTAGCATGGTGAGGGATGAGAATGAAGTTAGTGCCTCAGCTGGCCACACTTGATTTGATGGTAGAGATTATTAGACTTGTTTCAAGTTCATTGCTCATTGTTCAGTCAGGATCCTATATCATACTGCAATTAAAAAGAAAATCTGCAGATGTAGCCAATAGACTACTTTGTTATCAGAAAGGAACAACAGAGGAAGATTTATTACCACCTTTAAATTTAATTAGATTATAATTTTTCCACACAATCCATACTTTGCTTACATTTCTCAGAAAATTCTGTAATTCCAGTTGAACATCTCAATATCTGACTGTTATTTATACATTTATTTATTGATTGGTTTAAGAGTATCAGACTATGTAAGACAAATGAACATTAGGAAAAGAAATTTTTGCCATTTCAGTGATTAGTGGATTCATATATATGACATTTATAAGGTGGGACTGTAACACTTGATTTCGCTAAATCTGAAAAAAAGACAGCTAAGTAGGGACCCTAGTGCTCATCTTTAACACTTTAATGGCAGAGTATAGTGAAGATAGAGTCAGACTTTTCTTGGAGCTGTGTAGCAAAAGAAACTTTTGTTTGAAGTCAGTAAATCTGCTGAACAAACTCTCAGAGTACTAGCTACCAGGAAAAAATAAGGAAAAAAGAAGGAAAAAATGACATCCCAAAGAGAGTCAAACATGAAAGGTGCATGTGTGAAATTATCTTTCCCAAATTTTTGGCCTTATACTATGAAGTAATGAAATAATGATTACTTGTAACATGACATCGTAAAATATTTTGCTGAACTGAAATGTAAAACTGAATTCTGAAGTCCTTACATGTTCATAGTACCAATTAATATGCATTGAAAGAAAACCATACTGGAATGTTTGAGTAGAATATTATAAAATTACTGTTTTATCTGCATGAGTTTTTCTAAGAGAATAATCTGTTAAGAGGAATAAAGCTTTTTAAGTCCACTCTTTAAACAGAAAACTTTTCAGTTCTTGGTGTTATTGAACTATTCATATCTGTTCAGAAACTATTTCAGAGAAAAAGGAATAGGATAATATTAGAATTCATCTTACTGGCTCCATTAGAAGCCCTGCTAGGGAAATGGGGAAAAAGAGTTTTGGCAGATACTGTTTTCAAACCAACTAGGAAGTATTCATGGAGTCCAACAAATTCTAATGATTTCTGTTTTATTTCCCAGTTCATCCTGCCACCATAAAAGTAAATGGCTTCAACATCTTCTGGCAAGAGTCACTTATATAATCTATGCTTATCTCTCACAACTCCGTAAGTTACTGTAAAATTCATAAAGTGCAAACATGCTATTAAATTTTGTGCATAGTATACTCTGTGGAATGAAAAACTGAATGTGAATCTGGGTCTCCAAAACAAATGAAACATTTGTTTTGGAGACCCAGATTCACATTCAGTTTTTCAGTGACATTCAGTTTTTCAGTACTGACACTGCCTTTAGGTAATTTTTCTCTTGTTTTTAAATCCACCATATCTAAAAAGTGTTCTCCTTTTTCTGTGTCAAAATATCTGTTGCTAATGCTTTAAAAAAATTC
This sequence comes from Vireo altiloquus, assembly GCA_013396875.1. Classification (NCBI taxonomy): domain Eukaryota; kingdom Metazoa; phylum Chordata; class Aves; order Passeriformes; family Vireonidae; genus Vireo; species Vireo altiloquus. The sequence goes on from VZRF01000397.1 coordinate 111,401, forward strand.
ACAGTGCTGTGTAAGTATTGATTATTTTTTACACTGTGGGCATTATGATAATGAATCAGCTCAGTCAGAAGAAATTAGGTGCAACATCACTAGGTAGTCTTAGTGACTGGCAAATTAACTTGGAAATTTTCTTTAATAAACTTATTTTCTAAATTAAAGAAACACAGGAGATGCCATGTTTCTGGACTTTTAGTAAAATATCAGTTCCACAGTAGAGATAACTAAAATCATTAATTATACAAGAAAAATGCATAAGAAAGAACTAGCTAAAAAGAAAAATTTAAAGAGATAGTGATATTAGGAAAACTATATTAGTCAGAACTCCTCAAGGATCAAAATAGGATAAAAATTAACATCAGTGAAGAAATGTGTTGTTCAAATTTGGTAATATAAAATTCAGATATATCACTATAATGAAAATCTGATGGAGTATCAAAATAAATTGAAAAAAAATGTCTAATACTTATGAATGAAATTTGATGGTAAGAATTTCAGAAGGCTCTTAGGAGCTAATAATAACAATCTAAGTGTTACTCTGCAAATATCAGCAGTTGGTATTTACTATGGAAGAGAAAACTTTTGACATTAATTGATTACAGGTTGACTATGAGCCATATGTATCATATGGCTGTAAAATGTAAATGTGATCCTAGGTAATGTCAGTCTAAATATTTCCAGTTAGTTTTGGAAAATTTTAGCAAAATATAGAGCCCACAGTTTAAGAGATACTGTGAGCAGTTCTGTCATGCAAGTAGACCATGTTGAAGAAGAGTAAATTTAACCTCAATGGATGCAAACCACAACTGCTATGATGATCTAGAGCCCTAAGTCAAGTGCATAAGCACAGAGCAGAAAATGTAAAAGTGGTTAGGGAAAGTAGGAAAGAAGGAAGGAAGGAAGGACATGGTATGTCAGTGTATATGTATATAGATGTGGCAAATGAGGGATATTGAGGGAAGCAGAAGCATAGCTCATTTCATTAGTGGACAGTAGTGGTACTAGATTAATTTAGTTACTTTTTACCTCAAACTTCCAAGGGTAATATGCAGGACAAAAAGTAATTCGTAAATGGTATGTGATTCATTAACAAGTAACTTGTGATCTAACAGCCTTTACAGGACTGGATTCAAGAGTCCAGAACTATCCCTTTTCTATGAGAAGCACTCATGAAGTAAGATGCTGCAAAATTATCTGCCTTAGGACCTTCCTTGGCATTAATGGGGCAGAGAAGAGGGGATATACAACTTTCTCTTTATGTAAATGGAAGAGATGCCTCTGCTGAGAGACAGAGTAGCTTTACACTTCATGTAGCTAATATACTTCGTGCCCAGTTGACTGCTCAAGTCCACAAAGCAGCAAGTTAGAAGTAAAATTTCCTGAAAGGTGTTGTGAACAGTAGATCCTTAACACCAGCTGCTCTTCTGTGTGGACCTGGTCCTCTTGGTTAGCTGCTTGTTAATGCAGATGTAGCCTATGCATCACCCAGGGTTATGCCTGACAAAGAAGTAGCAAGCCCCACACTGACTCTGGAAATCTACCAGTGGATGGCAAAGGACATGGCTGCCGTTCTTGTGTACCAGTGACAACTGGTCATGTCACAAAGCTGTAAGTTTCTTTATGAGTCTATGTGCCCACGGGAGTGAATCATGTTAATGTTTTGTTTAGTCCTTGGTAGTGGGTTCCCAGTATAGTAACCATTTGCTCAAACTGTAATGAATGAAATGAGCTGAATTCCATCCTGCTGTAAGGTGTCCCAGCAAGATCTTTGAGTTTGGCTTGGATGTGAATGTTAGAGAGGCGTTGGTAATTTTAGGATGGTTATTTTCAAAGTGCACCTTTTATGCTGTTGTGTGAATGGTTCTTTCTTTTTTATCTTTAAAAATAATAACATTAAGATCATAAAATAAATCAGATTTGGATTTTATTTACTGTCCTTTTCTCTTAATGGTAGTCTCTATATTTTTTTTCTTTTTAAGATGAAAACAGCTCCAAGCTCTGCTTAATTTGCTTTCTGCACAGTGCAGGACTGTATGAACAGTACACATGTGAGCTCATTATGCAATAAGGAAGAATTTATTGTGGTAGCAGCATGCTTTCCTACTAAAGATGAGCTGTTAAAGACTGTCTCACATATGGATTGCCTGTGATGAGTGATACCAGATGTAGACAAAAGTAAAGCAGCTGATGTAGATAATCTACTTTCATAACTGTAAATTATATAATATGTTTGCATTTGCTGTAGAGTCTATCAGAAGTAACAGAAGATAATGATGACAGGTGGTAGAAAACATGTTGACCTTTTCCTTCATCTTCATATACTTGTGACTAACTCAATAGTGTTTACTATCTGAGAATTCCTATTTGAACATGTAATCTCCATTACTTTGCCAAAGGAGATAAACATCCAAACCAGGTGAGGTCTTCGAGGGAAAGGACAGTACCAGAAAAGGATTTATGCTGGAAACCTATTTTCCCCCTCTTTCATTTTAGTAAGCATGTCACTTTTGGTTTGATACTCCCTGAGGGAACCTGTTTTCAAATTAGGAAATCTTTAACTTATTTCAAGGCTAGATGGCTGTAGCTATGTGTGACAGTATGTACGTCATTCTCTTCTGCGGAGACACTGTGTATTGCAAAATTAATGAAATATTCTCTTGCTGTAAAGAAAGATTGAACAGATACCTGGTGAATCTCTAAATTTTCTCTTTGTTTCTACCAGTAAATATTTGCTTTATTTATGCAAATATAGGGAGCTTCCACTGCAGGAATAGCGAGACTTTTTATCCCAGGCTTACTTCTTGGTGGAATCGCTATTATATATAGAAAATGTTGGGGGACGACTTCCCCAGAGAGCAAAAGATATTGGGACCTCATGTTCTTAAAATTTTAATTGTCCAGCGAAAGTCTGCTGGATAAAATAGGGCTGGTAGAAACATACTGTCTTGGTGTTTGCTTTCTGATATGGTTTGTGTATCATTCTCAAACTAGTGAGGACAGACTGAATTGCCTAAACATAGGCAATTTTACATACTCTGGGTTATTCAAGACATCTGCTTGGAATTTACACATCCCACATCCTTCTGGGGTGGCAGCTGAAGGTATTTATTTAGACAAGTCATTACTAGTGCTTCAACATTTTCTGATTCTCTGTCAGGTTATGTTCAGACACTGAGTATGGAATCTACAAGAGTCGAGGTAATATCAGTGCATGCTCACTGGCAGAAGTAAAGGACCATATGAAATGTATGGATATAATTTGTGGAAATATGGGCAACCATTATGCTTCAAAATACTTCTAGCATTTGAAGTCTAGCATTGTGCAGCTGCTGTTTGAATTGATTCTACATCTGAATATGGCTTCAAGGGGCATAGGAACAAGCTTCTTAGGCATCCATACAAAGGATAGTGACTAAACTTAGCCAGGTTATCACAACATTTTCCTTAAGCTAGTGTTTCCTCATCTAGACAAGTAAGCTCAACAGAGAGTTAGACTAGAGCAGCTTGAAAATCATCAATTATTTCTCATGTGATAAAGAAATAAAAAAACACCCTCCTAAATCAGAAGACATTAAGAAAAATGGGTTTGTTCTTGTTCTTTTTCTAGCAAGGCAAATCCCACCAAACCCCTAAGTTTATTTTTAAGATACCACCCTCCTGTTTCATGGTTTAACCCCTGCCAGCAGCCAAGCTCCATGAAGCCATTGGCTTGCTCCGCCATGAGCAAGAGCAGGGAGAGAATCAGAAAGGTAAAAGGCAGAGAACTTGTGGGTTGAGATGAAGACAGGTTAATAGGGAAAGAAAAAGTAATGCACACAAGCAAGGCAAAACAAAGAATGAATTCATTGCTTCCCATGGGCAGGTGAGTGTTCAGCCACATCCAGGAGCAGGGCCCCATCTCCGGTGACAGTGACTTGGGAAGACAAATGCCATCACTCCAAAGGTTTTGTCCTTCTTCCTTCTTTCCCCCTCTGTATGTACTGACCATGGTGTCACATGGTCTGGAATATCCCTTTGGTCAGTTTGGGTCACCTGTCCTGGCTGTGTCTCCTCCCACCCTCCCAAGCACCCCCAGACTCCTCCCCAGTGTGAGAAGCAGAAAAGGCCTTGGCTCTGTGTAAGCCCTGCTCAGCAATAACAAAAATATCTCTGTATTACCAACCCTGTGTTCAGCACAAATCCAAAACACTGAAAACGTTGACTCTACCCCAGGTGAAACCTGCATACCCCCATTTTGATTTTTTTTTCCTCCACTTCCTTTCATTAGAATAATCGGCTTGGTTCTCCAACACAAATAGTTTTGGTATTTGAATTCTTTCTGGTTAAACAGGAATTATAAAATAAAGTAAAATTTCAAAGAAAAGGGAAATGAAGAAATTTAGACAAAAATTTTCTTCACAGTATATATTCATAGGGAAATTTTGTCTGCTCTATTTAAACCCTGTGATGTGACCGAAATTATTTCTACTATTTTTGTACTTAACCCTTATGTTGTCCACATATATGTATTTATTAAACTAATTCTCTACTAGTTATGAAAATTGAGGGAACAGCTAAGAAATAACTATTATCTTTTCTGTAGAAGTTTCATAGAATTGTTAGGGAATGCTCTGTATTTTCCAGAAGATATGCGAAAACCCAAACTTTAAACTCAAGGAAAGTTTAACTTAAACTGTAATGTTATTGAAGTACATATTAAGACATTTATTTCTATCAGTACTGTAAAATTATCACTCTGATTCAAAAAATACTTTTTTGCCACTGATATGAATATCTGTTATCTTCTATTAAGATATTGATGAACATTATACTTTTGGTATAATCCTTTTAAAGCAGTTTTAAGTGGACATACCATGAATATCTTGTCTTTTTATTACCCTAAAAGAGACTACTGTTTTTCTCTGATGAAAACCAGTTATTTTTGTATCAGTAATTTTGTTTAATATAAAAAAAGGAGGCTTATAGTCCACTGCTGACGGTTTCTAAATCCAGGACACCACTTCAAAGGAAACAGCTGTACTCCTCTGTCACAATTTTTCTGACTTATATGGAATCTATAAATTCTCTTGAGACCTAGAAGGTAAAAACAATTGCTGATATTGTAAGACTGAAAAATAAGAATCATTATTGTTAGTTCAAAAATAAGCAAATAAATTTGAGGGAAACAACTCTGAAATTGTATACAGCTGAACATGTAGGCAGAGCAAGAGCTTCAGGGTTCAATATTTCACTTGTGGCTTCCTAGTAATAATTTTCTCAGCTGACTAAGGAAGACAGGAAAGGAGACATGGGAGAATGTTGAGAAAAATGCTGCATTACCCTTCAAGAAGGTACTGCCATCCAACACTAAGAGGACAGGTACTCATTCATACAGCTATGTTCCAAACTCTTAACATGTAATATGAATATCTCACGTAACTGAGGGCTCAAATGGGTCATTGTGGGCTTTAAATGTTTTCTTCATTATTTATCTTCCTCCCTTTAATATTGAAGAAGTTTTATGAGCACAAGTAAAGGAACAATTTGGACATATGGATGTCTTACTGATGTCCTGGTGCTTGGCTTAGATTTTTATGCTTTTTTGGGATTAGAGTTAATGTAAATGGGAGTCACTCATTATCTTCACAACTCACAAACAGTTGGACCATTATGTTATTTATGAAAGTTGTGTAGTATTATGAAACAAGGAAAGCAGCTGCCTCAGAGCTGCAGCAGTGTAGCATAGATTTATCAAATGAGTAATATAAAAATTCCTTTTTAAATAGTTTTGGTAGCAAGGTAAATTCATTTATTAACAGATTCTATAACACTTAATTTTATCACATCCCTAGAGTCTTTAAATTTCCCTCCCTTTCTAAATTAATTTCTAGAGTCTAACAAAAACCAATATTGACATTTAAGCTTGTGTTTTGCACAACTGTAGTTGAAACTTTCTTGACTGGTGTAAAGCTTAAGTAGCAGGTTTTTTGTCTTTTAGACCGTGGGGGAATGAATCGAAACCTTTATGTTTAACCTCACAACTTTACACAATCTGACCTCTCTTTGGTTTGGAAAAATATCTACAAGGCATAAAGAAGCCTGATGTTCTCCCATACAAATATCTTGTTTTATTTTCAAAGTTTACCAAAGCCCACTCTTGCTACTTTATTAAAAAGATCTTATCCTGGAGAGGGCAAGTGTGCCTGGAGAATTTAAGATGCAAAAAGGACTAGATTAACTCCTGATTTTTGTAAGGAGATAATATATTTTTCCTGTTGATCCTCTCCTGTTTTATTATTTCCCACCTGGTAAGTCTATACAAGAAAACTTTGTTGGCCCTTAGGTCTTATGGCTGATGACTTGAATTGAGACAGATAGCTTATACTGTACTGCTGATGAGACCTGGCCCTGAATAGGTATCCCAAGTTCCAAATTCTATTTCTAAAGATCTGTAATTCTGGTAATTTCTCCTTTTACCTTTGTAGTTTTCTAACTAAATGTGTCCTTTGTGTGTATTGAGATAATTTAATTCATTGAGGCACGAGCAACTTATAAAGTGGTTGGGACATTGGATCCCTTATTTCACTGAGACACTCAAAATACTGGTGCATTAATAAAAGCAGCTGAGAGGTGGGTGGATAGAAAACGTCACCTACAAAACTGATGAGTGTAGACCCATTGGAAACACAGAAGTTTTATGGCTCAGCATGTCACTTCTTCACTAAAGAAGCAGTAGGAGAATCAAGACCAGGTGGACTAAGAAAAGGCAAAAAGAACTGTCTAAAAATTGATCATCAGTGAGTACCATAGCATGTCACCAGTGGTGTGCTGCTCATGAAGAAGCTTTGGCTTGTGAATGAGGCATCATTCTTTGGATTAGATAAGGTAAAGACATACAAAACTGTGTCATAGGTTTGTTTGGGTTTTTTCCTTTTGTCTTTAGAAGAATAGAAAATAGAGGAGGACTTCACTTAGTATGGGTCCTTTTTGCTTATTGAAATAATAGATATCTTCTGGCTTATTATAATTAAATTTTCATTAAGACATTTAAAGTGTCAGTGTGTGTTTTGAATCAGTTTGGAGGAAGGAAACTACTATTGTAAAACTATCTAACATTGAAAGGATAAGTATTTTGAAGGCTGTAATACAGTGAGAGGAAAAAGAGGTTCTGAAAACGTGTGAAGACTATTGTTAAAGTTTTATTATTGTTAAAGTTTTATTATTGTTCAGCAATGTGCATGCTAAGAAAGGATCCAAACTACACAGAGGTTGCAAAAATTTACTTTATATGCTATTTATAAAGTCCCATCACCTCTCAGTGCAGCTGATTAGAATCACTCGTAGCTACAAAAATGATTGTGTAATCAAAGACACATAAATGTGGTGGGTTTTTAATTATTCACACCTGCACACATTCTAAACAGCACACCCTGCTGTATCTTTCAGATGCTCTAAAAACATTCTGTTCTGATTCAGTTCGCTATTTTTAAACACCCACAATTTGTTAGTTAAAGCACAATTGTCACATGGTTTTTTGTTTTTTTTTCTTAAATTTAGCAAAAAGCTCTGTTTATCATGCAAAGAGATGTAAAATTTTGTTTCATTTCATACTGAATGCATCATTTTATCAGAACTGAAAAAAAAATGTTTGGTGTTGGGCTTTTATATGAAATTTAAACGTAAAGTGGATTTATTGAATATGTATTTCATACAGAAATTTGGGAATTACAGAATTTACCCAATACTGTGAGATATTAATTTAATTATTTGAAGAGAGTCCTTTGCTTGAAGAGAACTGAAGACATACCAACACCTGTATTGTTACCTGTAATTTTGTGTTAAGGCTAAAGAATTGTGGGATGGTGGAAGGAAACCAATTCTTGTCATATAAATAATTGGAGAGTTCTAACACCTAATTGAAATCACCGCATTTTCTAGTGAATATATCAGATAAAGCCCAAAGGAGCATTCCAGTGCATGAGTTCCTGGCTGACAGAATATATAAACAGTCCTTACAGAGGATGTAGAGAAGCCACTATCAGGAAACATAGCCATTACGGCACTTAATAAGCAAGTGCTTAACTTCATGCTGGTATCTAGACCAACTCTGATTCTGTAATTTGCTTTTGTCTGATTCAGAACAGGGATCTGACTTGTGTCTTCCACTCTCTGCTTCCACATGTTAACTACACTGGGATATCAGCCCACTGGTGTCTCATAAGAGTAATATATCTAGAGAAGAGATGCTGATATTTTGTTTTGACTGTGATTTTATATGAACTGTCCATTGCTTCTGTTTTTCCTCTATGTCTAATATATTCAAGGAACCCCTGGGAGTCTGCTTGGACTGTCCAGGCACAGCAAGGTTTACTATTTGAACTTACCGAGCCCCAAGGAGGCTGCTGGACATGCTCCAAGACAGTTGTCATAGCCACAGAATCTTGATGCTCTTTGTTTGTATATGTTCCCCTATGTCATTCCCCACATGGTGATAATTCACATTAGACCTCCAGGATGTTGCTGTTTCTGTGCCTTAAACTCTGTCTACATCACCTATCATTATTGTCAGGTCAAGCTACAGGCAGACCTTTTTCTTTTATGGTTAGTTGGTGCTGCTGCTTTTCACATTACCTCATCTGTCTCCCTTTCTGTGAGAAAAAGCAGAGAAGAAACTCATACCCTAATACTTTGCTTGCTCTTTGCCTTCTCTTTTCCATCTTCCCTCTGGGTGGGCATCTTTTCTCACTGTTTTTTTCTTTTCCATTCCTGTCCAAATAGTGGTAAAAAAGAAAAACCTGCCCAACAACAGCATAACTCTGCCCCTAGATTTCTCCCCCACCTCAATATTTTTTAACATTCCCTCTACCCAAGACAATGCATATATCACTTTAAAATCAATCTACGGATGTAACTGGTGATGGCAGCTCAGCCCCAAGCAGGCAGCATCCCCAAACACAGCAAGACCAACTCACAAGACATAAAAAATTCCCTCCTGTTGTGGAAAAGAAGAAAGAGGGAGGTGGGTAGCTCAAGTCACACAGTGGGCTTGAGGGCTCCAGGATGCATTGTCACCCATTTTGTTCTACACCAGGTTACTTATCTCAGTCCATCAGTCAAAGCCTGAAGGCTACCAGTGCCGCTGGCTTGTGGCCTTGCCCACAGAGGCAATCAGCACGAGGGCTGTTCACGACAGCTCATGTAAGACTTTGGCTGATGTATCTCTCTAGAAGCTGGTGGATTTAGCCCAAGAAAAAGTAACCTTTCACAAGCTTTCCACAAGGAGCAAGATCTGTCTAAATTTTTATTCCTTTATACATAATGCCTAAAGGAGAAAAATCAAAGAGAGTATTGGTGAGGTCTGTACAATATTTTAACAGTTTCATTATTAATTGTGGCAAGAAAGATTGAGTGAATGCATTTCTTCATAAAGCCCTCACTGGTGGAAAGTTGAATCCCGCTCACATGTGAGGAGACCCACAGAAGGTTTTAGTTGTGACCTGCTCATGCTCCTCTGCTTCTCCTCTTCTGAAATGGGCAGGGCTGCAATTTCACCCACTGAACATTTACTGCAGATAAAGCTGTTGATTGTGAGGGTATCCAATCCCGCTGCTAGCTATTGCTGTCCCTGCCCACCCTTCCCATGCCACAGCAGGACCTGTCTCCAGCTCCCCACAGCTCTGTCCTGCCTGACCACAGGCCCCCTGGGCCAGGTCCACTCATGGGCTTGTGTCCCAGCCTGGCCTTTGGCTGTCTCCCTCCCCAGAGAGGTGCCCGGTGCTCCCTGGCTGCCCTGCCCCTGGGAGTGGCACTGCTGACAGCCCCCCAGGAGACCCTGGCTCTGACTGCAAAAAGAAAACTGAAGGAAACTTCATGAGAAGGCATTTTACAAAGTAGTAAATTTAAAATAATGAAATGCTCCCTTTAAAGTTTCTTCTCTTGAATTTCATATAGCTTTACATAAAAACCTGCAATATCCTGATTGAACTACCATACCCCTTCTCTGGAGAAGGCACGGAAGTGTCCACCCAACCCTTCCCCAATTAATTTTTACCCTGACTGTATGTTTCTGTTGCTTTCCTTACAATGACAACTTCTTAATTTTTTTATGCTTTTCAGGAGGCGGGGGCTGAGAGGTAAGCATGGCCAAGAGAAAATGCAGGATGTGGGTGGTCTATCTTTAGATGCAGCAGCGTGTTTTTAAAATTACTTAATCTTCTGGAGACATCCTAAGAAACTCTAGGTTCACCCCTGCTTCTACTAATACCTAGTGATCGTGATTGTACAAATATAAATCTTCGCGAGAAGATTCATAGACTTAAATAGGGAGTTATATCACCTCATGGATGGAAATCACATAAAGATAGGACCACAACATGAAAACAGCTCAGAAGGGTCATGTGAGTGAGCTGATACATCATACAAATCAAACACTGGAAATAGGTATTCGAGTGTGCAGAGCACCCAGCGCTGAACATACTTTCCCTTCTTAATCAATAAGGGAATAACTACTTAGTTGCACAATAACTTATCAGCTTATGTTTTGCTTGTTTTTTTGTTTTGTGCTTTGGTTTTTTTTTGTTTTTTTTTGTTTTTTTTTTTTAAATCTACAGAGTTATTTCCAGACATATCACTTGTCAAATGCATGTGGATAAAGGTAATTTATGGTGCACGGAGATGTAAGTCCCAACTTCCAGGTGGCAATGTGGAAGGCAGATACCCTTATATTGATGGGATTCTTATCTTAGCCTTAATGTAGTCTAAAACTAACATATCCCCTTCACCTATACTCCAGGGTATCCCTGGTATGTATGTATGGAAAAAAATGACAGAAATCCTGCATGGTAAAATGTAACTATGAAAACGGAGAAATATTCGAAGCAGTGTGCAGTTTAACATGAGCTATACACACAAACCATAACAGAGAGCACTTCTAAAAACCTTAATTAGAGTTTCCAGAACATATCAGAGGACGGGGCAAATAAAAATATTAGTGAGTTTCTCCATTGGTGGCCATTGAAAAGAGCTAAAAATCACAAAGTTATATAAAGAGTGAGATTAAAAAATAGGGCAGGGATGATGGCAGCAAGTGCAACAGTACTTGACACATTCAGGGCAAAAGGCTCCTGATGGACTGTTGTTGTAGTGCCATTGCCAGGTCAGAAGTATCTGCTCCAGATACCAGTCAGGAAAAATGTCTAATTTCTCTCTGTATGTTTAAGTGTACATACCATACTTGTTCAGGTGGTTTACAGAGAACCAGCTGAAACTTACTGACTTTTGAAGTGGTCTCATATCTGTTCAAAGAGAAAATCTGGGTTTCTCTGGTGCAGTATTACTGCCCACATTGCATATAGATCTGGTATGTATTAGTGTCCTTTGTCTTCATGCTCCCCAGTCATCCCCAGCATCACTGGTGAAGCAGATTCTCTTTTTGTCTTTGCTTGCAGAAATCAAAGACTTAACACAGAGAGTAATAGAACACGTTTTTTATTGATATGTTATTTACACACCAGATCGCATACATTGTTTTGATTTAATTTGATAATGCCTAAATGTCTTCATTATTTACTTATCAGCTAGACAGATGATCAGAACTGAAGTAACACATCTGTCCTCTTGGCTTCATCCAGTCCTCTACTTTTAGAGTTCTTGGAGTCGCTGCAGCTTCTTCCTGGACATTTTGTATCCTAAAGAGTGTCCAATGGCCCACTGCTCCCTATTGTCCCGGTGATAACCACCTGGGTCAAAGCCTGTCTCCTCTTCCCTGGCATCTCTGTAGAGGTACATGGGAGAAGGATTTATCTTTCCCTCAGGTTGCCACCACTCTGCAAGTCAGTAAGTGCAGCACAGGGAACCTAACTGGTCATACTTGCAAGAAGTGTTACTAATGTTGTTCCTGATAACTTGGCACTTTGCCTTTCTTCCTTATATTGAATGTGTTTTTACCTCGATATGTTGTTTGCTTCTGCAGAACAGCCATAAAAGTAAGTTAACACGCTTATAGAAGAAAATAATAATCCTCTCTAATGGGCTGTGGTGATGCACTTGGCTTTTTTTTAGCCCCTTTTGTTATGGTAAGATTTCCCATAGTGGTTTTCTTTAGGTAGGAAATCAAACTATTCTTTTCCCTGCCAGAAAGAAGAGGGCCTGCAGCTGACTGTGACATTGTTTTAGTGATGTAGAAATCTGGAGGAACAGGGAAAGACCTGTGCACACAAAACTCCTATATTACTGATTTTTCAAACAAGTATGGAGAATTACATGCAATTTTTTTAAAATGGGTGCTTCTTTCTGTTTTGTTTTTGGTTTTTTTTCATATCACAGGTACAGAACTTTCAATCTTGAGTGCTCCTGAATGATTTTAAGAATTGTACTACTTCTTTCTTAGCAAACCTATAATAAGATAAAACATTCCGTAAGTGAAATTTAATAATCTCGATGTTACATGACCATGCACTAAATCTTCAAGTCCTTATTAAAAGTTATTCAGCACCAGCCTTCACACAGGCACTCTCCTAATCTCTGTTCTCATGATCCTATATGCTATATTGAATTCTACTTTTCAAGTATTTGCCATTGTCTCAAACAATGACTGTTAGATCAATAAGTGATTAGCATGGTCAGAATTTTTATATTATGTATTGTTTTTTAAGCCTAAGCTCCCTTTCCTTAAAGACTGAATGGCAAGAGAATTCAATTTCTTGAAATACACACTGATGTATGACTAAAAGGACAAAGTGAAATAGAGAACTTCTAGTTCATTAACTACTACAGGATCTTTGAATCAATCTAGAAATAGTTTATTGTTATTAAAATTAGATTCCTTTTTCTTGACGAGGTTGCTTTTCCCCTTGATAAGAAAGGGTACTCGACATTTCTGTATGGAGTAATTTCATGGCCTCTAACCAATGGTTTGGAGTTTGACAAGGGAGCTAACATGAAAAATCCTCAGTATTTTGTAGCCTGAATTTAATGTTTACAGACACCATATTTAAAAGGTCTGTTGATGTTTTGTCACTGTGTCAGAATTCATCAACAAATTATATATGAGATTTTGTAATTTTAAAATAAATTCCGAAGTAGTTTTTGAAGATGCTTTTCTTTAATACATTTAAAATTTTTTAATTGACTTTACATTCAAAATCTCGACAAATTTCTAATAACACACATTATATGCATTAGAATCGTGTATGACATCTTCTAATGATCAGTAGGTTAAACCTCTAGTGTTACATGAATTGCAATTATAAAGGTCAAAAATTGCATCTCGAGTACAATTAGGCATTTAGGAATGCCTGTGCCTTAAACCAAACATAAAAAAAGCTATTTAGTGAAAATTTTACTTAGGTCTTTTATGATGGCCTTCCGCTGATGAATATTTCCCATAATCTCCTGAGAATATACATCCCATAAGCTGAACAGGGATATAGCATTTCTATAGTTGAAAAATCCTTAGGAACTATTTTTACAATTGTTTTTTTTTTTTTTTTTGGTTTTTTTTTTTTTTTTTTTTTTTTNTTGGTTTTTTTTAATAGCGACAGAAAAATAACAAAGCCTATTCATATTTATATCAAAGACATATTTCAGGTGCAAGATGAAATTTTGTCTGTCAGAATGGATGAGCAGTATTCCAGTGCAAAATCCTGGCATACCTGGCAAGGGTAAAATTTTTAAAGCCATGAAAATATAAACCAAATATGTATCTTTTCATGTGACTGCTATCAGCTGCTGTTGCAGCAAAATGTATATATTAAAATTAGAATAATAATATAGTATTATATTACAATAATAATGATAATATCATATCATAATATTAAAAACGTGCCTAAAGTGCATATTTATTCTCCTCTGTATATCTATTACAAATACAGGAATCATAAAAAATAGAATTAATACAACTGATACTCTGAGCGTAAGAGTTTTGTCCCCTCTCTTATCTAAGTATTCTCTGCATTTCAAATATTGTTCACCATCCTGAACACCCATTACCACAGAGTACTTATCCCTTTCTACACGGCAAAATATTTTCTTTCAGTTTTCTAGTAAATTGGAAGGAAATGGTGAAATGATGGTAAATTATAAATAAAAATGAAAGAATGCTAAATACTTGAACTCTTTGTTGATCTTTTAAATTTTTTTCCTACAGTAGAAATTAAGACTGATCCATTAGAAATGGGAATATGCACCTGCTAAATCAAGCTTTTAGGCACTTAATATTGCAAGTAGATTTTAGCATCTAAATATTTTTTAAAATATGCTTTGAGAAAAATCATATCGTTACCATTAAATCCTCAAGTGTATATCTATCTTGGCATTATTCTCAAAATATCAATAGTCAGCTGAGTAAGTAGGTCTAGAGCTCATGGCACTTTGTGTTTTAAAGTCTGTAAGTCAGGCCTCTAACTCTGACACTATAATTCAGTTTTCCCACTGAGGTTTTACAAGTATCCCTGTACCTGCCCCTTCAGGAAGAAAGGCAATTAGACAGAGGCTGATGCAGAGAAAGCTGCATAGAATGTTGAATTCTGGGATGCCTTTTTTAGCATCTTAGTATAAAAGGCATCAAAGACAGAGGGGCATCTGAAGTACCTTTCTGCAGGATCTTGCTTAGCGGCTTCTGTGCAACTGGGATTTAGGGTTTTCAGCTTCCATTTCAGTTCATAAGCACAGGTCAAGCTTTTCCCTTAAAATACAAGCAAGCAAAACTTCTGCCTTTCAGGAAAATAGTTCAGTGGCAGGACCACACTGCAGGCATCACAGTACTTGGTACAGATCTCCTTAACTTGGGAAGATCTGACCTTCCATCTCCTCCCCCTGTTCTAAGCCAATAAATAGAATGCCCTAGGACCCCTAGGGTAAGTGGCGTGACATAACTCATGTCCCTATGGTGATACTCTCTTAGGGGTCCCATTCATGCTGTTTTACTATAACAAATCCACGTCTGGCTACACCAGTTTGTGACTAGGAAAGTGCCAGTGTGGTATGGGCTGGTATGGGCCAGAAACCATGCTGAAAGAAGGCTGAAGATAAAACACTATGAAGAAGAAATTGCCAGTATTGAACCCCCATGTCCTGCCTCTGCCTAATTTAGTAGGCTAGACATAGTTGTTAATAACAGGATCATGAGTTTCCGGGGTGTTCCACACCCTCGTTACTCTTCCTTTTGAAGCTGTGCTGCTCTGCAGTCAGGAATACTCAATTTAGAAATCCAGAAAGAGAACAAGTGAAAGACAAGTGACCTTGTCAGTGGAGTTTAAAACACTCAGTGAACAAAGAGAAAACTAAATCTGAGTCTTACTTGCTTGACAAGTGTTCTCAAGGCAACGTAGAACCAGCAAACATCACCTCCATTTCTCTCCTTATTATTTTTTCAAAGAGAATAAGAACTGCTCAGTTCCTTGAAAGCATGCTTTACCCTGTGTATTCAAAATAGATGAACTCACCTTCAGCTTGAGGACATAAAAGATAGGAATTCAAAGATTTCCACATTTCCACAGTTTCCTGATTATGATTCTACAATTCAGAGTGCACTCACTTTAATAGGCAAGATTTTTTTTAAATCCTGGCTAATTTTTACTGCAGATTTTGCATTTCATTCACCAGACCAAATGAGAGGTAATCACTGAGATAAGGTAGATCCTGGTATTCTGGTGTGAATTTTGATAAGAGAAAGGTGCAAAGAACTCTTGAAGGATTTTATTTACAGATTTTTTCTCCCTGTCGTTGTCCTTCAATCACACAGCTTGTGAAAAATATGTGTTGGTATAAGTAGAAGCGAGATACGTTCGGGAGAAAGCCTGCAGGATTTCCAGGCATTGAGTTTCACAAAGGGGAAACACCATCTGCAGCATGCAGAAACGTGCTCGCTACGACCAAAGTCCACTTTAGATCACAGCTATCAGCAGAACTCATGGGTCTCAATCATTTAATCCCCTCAGATGCTCCAAGTTGTGTCAATTATTTAGGTATGACAGCAGCAATTGCGGCGGCTGGATGCTGGCGGAGCCTTTTCCCGGGTCATTAAACACGCTGCCCACCAGGTGGGGGTAGACAACCTCCTACAAACTCCCGAGCCCCGCGAAGAGGAAAATGTAGCCGAAGATGTTATAGAAACCAGACTAAATGTAGATACCTTGAGAGGTGTTTTCGTTTTGTTTTTGTTTAACTGGGGGGGAGTTGTGTTTTTTCTTTCCCCTCCTTTCTCCTCCCGTGGTTGTGCTTGTTTGTTATTACCTTGTTTGTTTGTTTAGCTGTGATAAAACAAGGATTACTATTTGTGAACTACTGGACTTTAAAGCTGATAATGGACTGAGAACACAGACAATTAAGTTCAGTTTGAATTGATGGAGGACTATGGTTTTGAACTTCCATTATTACAAGTCAGGCCATTCCTCCATCAGTAAAAACCCAATATTTTACTGGAAAATAAAATAAGTAGGTGCATTACTGAAATATCCCACATGGGTATGATATGCATGCAGACTAAAATGGATTAATTGCTTTCAACAGCTTATTAAGCATCAGACTCAGTTGACTACAACTGGTAGCCCATAAAAAGTAGATCCAGTAATTTTAAAGTTAGGCATAGGAACAACACAAAATGATCTACCCTGTCAGAACAGAGTGAGGTACCACAAGTCAATGAAGGGATTATTATTAATGAAGATTTAATTAGCAAGTTCATAAGACACAAATTGTATGTGCACTAGACACACTCCCTGCGTCTTCTGTTTCTGAGTGAAAACTTGAAGGAAAGCCTAAGTGTAGTCAGAGTGGCTTTAATTTCTAAGTGCAACACAGCTGAATCATGCAAATAAGACCATATACGTTTATTGCAATGAATGAATGACTGCTTTTTCTGTAGGTCAGCATATAAAAATATATTAAAACAGTATACTTAAAATATTATGAAAGCCTAGTTGGCAGGAAATGTCAATTGTTGCAAATTCTAGAGTCCTTTTTTAAAGTAGATTAGCAGGGAATAGCAGGATATTGTCAGATTGATGATTCTTTTATGACATCATTTAGCATTTAAAAGGTATGATACATGAAATCAAAGATTAGTAGTTTATTCCATTACTGTTTTCCTTTTAAGTAGCATCTTTACTGCTGCACGTGTTTCTTAATTGTAAACAGTGGGAGTTGAGACAAGAAATTAGTGATTTTATGAGCACATTCAGTTTTGCCTAATTAGACAGAGCCAATATGTTATTTGAGAACAGACAATTAAAGTTCACTTTCCAGGACTTTCAGATTATCATTACAAAAAAAAAAAAAAAAAAAAAAAAAAAAAAAAAAAAAAAAAAAAAAAAAAAAAAAAATTTTTCACCACNAAATTAAATCTTGCTCCAAATTTCTAATATCTCAAATTATTTCTGCACTTTAGATGGTCCCATTTTTAGTTTAGAATATTTTTCAATGAATTTTATCACTTTCCTTCCTCAGAGTACAAAGGCATTCTGTCATTTGTTTCACTCTTTGTCACCCATCTTTTCTTTAAGCTGTAACGGTCCACTTCCAGAGGGTTTGCTTTGTGTTGACTTTTATGTTTCCCTTATTTGTGCTGATAAATGACATTGTATAAATGTTAAACTTGCTTCTGCATGCTAGTATTTTCCCATAATTGAATGTTACATATAGAGTCATTTTTTCTATCTATGAAAAGACACATCAACTCAAATTTGAAACTAGCTTGCTAGATGTAAAAAACCCACTTGCAGCAGCGCTGAGTCCTACCAGTGATAAATGCACTAGATCATTCAATAATACAAGAAAGGATGGACAAAGCCAGTGGATATGCTTTGAAATAAGAAACAGTACTTCAGAATTATCATAGAAAATATATCTGTCTGATTTCTGTAATACTCTGTGTAATAATGTTGGACTACAACACAGTATAAGTAATTAAAGAAATTATTATAAACTTTAAATATACCTTAATCAGATCTTTTCAATGATACAAATGATATATGAAAGTGTATTGAAGTATTTTAAACTATGAGCTCAATCATATTAAATAATATCTTCTACTCAGATTGGTTTAACACAGGTTTAAAGGGCTTTTAAAGAGTTTTAAAATTTAATTTGTCATGAGAACTAATTTCAAATGTGCTGAAGCATCAAGTGCTGAATATGTTTGCATTGCTATCAAACCACCCTTAATGTTCTACCTTTTCTAAGATACATTTCAGTGATAGGTTATTTAATATGGCTTAAGGAGCATTTTCATATTCTGAAGTAATTCCATGCAGCGTCATGATACATACTCTTATTCATGATGAATATTAACCATTCTTTAGAGTATCAGCTTGGTTGTCATAAAATGTGCACTTTTCTTAACTGATTATATGCAGGTTGGAAGACTGTCTTCTATTTCCCTCTGTGTTTTAGTCAATCTGCTCAAGAATCCCTTAAGTAAAGATATATGCCAATGACCACGATTGTTTTTCACCTTCTTTTGCCACAGTGAGCTACTCTGAAGCTACTCTGAATGATGGGATGTCTCCCTTCTTCCTCTACACAAACTTTTTTTCGACACTACACCTGTCTCCACCACTCATCCAGTGGCATAGCCTGAACACTTTTCTAATTCAAATGTTCCACAATCTCCTTTCACTTTTCCACAGTCAGCATAATCCCAAACCTACTGCAGTTAAGGCACTTTGTACACTTCAGAATAATTACACAGTAATAGTTGCAGTAAGAGAAAGAGAGAAATCTGGATCTCACTTAAGTCAATGATGAATTGGTTTCACTAGCAAGATTTTAAACTGTAATCTGAGTATTCAGGTCAATTTGAAAATATCAGGTCTCTCTTTTTTTTTTTTTTTCTGTCCCCAAAATCCCAAGGAGAAACATGAATGAACATACTGTGAGCTGTGCAATGCTGGATTGTTGAACTTAGCATTTTCTGCGTGCATCATGTGAACACTGAATACATACATGTGCACCCAGTTCAGCACTCTACAAACATGTCAGATGTGTTAAACACTTACTGATACACTCTATGAACGTTCAGTGTATTCCTGATGATTTTAGCTCTATGCAGTTGCAGAGAGGCTTAATTGCTTTTTGTTTTAATTTATTTTAATTGCTCTTGCTCTGATGGAGCAAATGTACTTCTGGGAATCCAACACAAATGACCAAATTTCTCCTTTCCCACCAAGATAAATTCCTTTTCCTCCAGTCAGGGAAAAAGAAAGAAAAAAGAAAAGCATGCTCTGAGAAAGCAGGACACAGAGCTACATCAGAAGCAGTAAATTAAACACTGTCAAGAACTTCTTTCTTTGAGGCCAACCAACACAAACAAGCCATAGCTAATCAGCCATTACTAAACTTTCTTATCCTTTAGAATATGGCATCTGCATTCAAACTAGTAACTGGAAATTCTCTTGGCCTTAATACAAACTTCAAGCCACATCTGGGAGGACACTGGTTTGATCAGGCCAAAATCATGCCAAAGCACTACTCTGACTACTTAACAGGATAAGGAAGGATTTGTCAGGGTTTAATATGTTAGAATACAATGGTCACAATGCCTTCAAGAGTGGTGTTGATTGGGTGAAAAGATTGACCTGAAAAGACTTCTGCAGTATTAAGTCTCTGCATTTGCTAGTATTTTAGCCATTTTGGCTTTCTTGACTATACAACACATTGCGATAAAAAGGTGTTTTTTTCCTTTTGGCTTGGAAAGAACTTACCAAACTTTTCCCAACTACCTGAAACTACTCATAAATTCAGACTGAATATATACTTTCAGCTGAAAAAAATAAATGAAATGCTTAAAAAATCCGAGGAGGTGATTACAGTCATTTCTAGGCGACATATTCTAATTTTGCTCTGCAAGCAGACACGTTGGGATTCAGGTGTAATTCCACAAAGTCAGGACAGAATTAGACAGGCCTAGGGAAGTTTGTTTGAAGGGGCAGGCTACAGTAGAGTTCTGTCTCTTCCTAGCACAGAACACAAACCTCGACAGAAATTTTCCCTTTCTCAGCAAAATGCCTTAGTCAGCAAATTACAGAGCAGCCTGGAGTGGGAAGCTGTTTTAATTTGTATTAATTGAATGCTTATTAATTCAGAATGTGGTAGCCACCTACCTCCTCTTCCCAGATGAGTGCCTGAATCACAAGGTTTGTGATAACAGGCATGAAAAAATGAATGCTGAATGGTATAGTAATACCTTCAAAATTTTCTTTTTAAAATGTGTGTACTTCAGATAATACTCTTCTCTTGGTTTTGAACATTTTTCCGATTTTCAAGAAAGGTTAAAAATAATCCTAACCCCTAAACTGAATCAAGTATATTGGACTGAATTTATTTCTTTTAGAACTGTCAGAACAGAAAGTACTCAATTACCCATTGGATTTGAAATAGAAAAGAAGATTGCCCAAAACAGACTTCTGCATTTTATTTTCACTTGAGTCTTTGAGATGAAATAAAAGCTATTGCTTCTTGGTACTTACTATTCTTTTTCTCCCAGTTCTCAACTGAAGTTTGGAAATGATTTGATCTTTATTTTCCATGTTTTAGTCGGAAAGTCAGCAAGGACACTAACATCCTGCATATCCTGGTGTGTATGCAAAATAATAAGCTCAAAGCATACTAATGACTGCCAGTTCACGCTGTCTGCGGAGGATTACTAAGGATTACATGTAATTATCTGAAATTGCACACTGGTTTTTGCCAATTTTTTTTAAAAGTGGAATTGATAGGGCTTCTAGTTTCCTGCTAAGATTTTACTTTTATGTTTTTTATTTAATATTTTCTCTTTTATGAAAAGTAAGAAAATACCGTAATAAATGAAAGAGACCCTGAGAGTCACTTAGGGATTAAATATATATAAATCTCCAAGCCGAATACAGAACTCAGAGACAATACCACTAATTTATTCAATATTTTACAGAATCTTGCACAAAATGCACTTTAAAAATGTCACTAATGAGACAATGGACCACATTTTGATATTCATTTCTGGTTTTTGGGAGTCTGGGCAGGAAGTAGTGTAACAAAACTACTTGTAAGAATTTATGGAAGAAAAAAATAACTTATTTTGAAAATTTTCCAAGTGATTTCACTTACTCATATTCTCACACTCCTGTCTTTGCAAGCTGGGGATTCACTCTAGCAGTTTAGCTAGGACCGTTTGTATATCAGCTACTGAGTCCACATCGTGTCTCTTGTGGTTTTTTTGATTAGTGATGAGAAACTAATTTTTCCATTAGGTTTTTTATACTTCTTAGATGCCAGCAGTTACTTAAGTGATTCTTTTACATCAGAACTTAGCTTATCTAAGCCCCCATAAAAATTAGTCAAGGTTGAAAATCATTGCCTCTTTTTCTCTGTTTGGAATACACAAATCTTTATGATTCCAGCCTGTCTTCCTTTTGGCCAAACAGAAGAAATAATGGTGTGTGTGGTGTGCTGCAGCTTTGTTTTCAATCTCCTGTTGTCACTGTACAAACAGATCCTTCTGCCAAAAAGTTGTGTGTGCTCTGGCCTTATAGACTGCAAGCCTTCCAGTTTTGGTAGAAAAAACACATTTTTCAATTTTATTGCTGTGAACAGTGTTTTTTGTTGACATTACATGCCACTGTCTTAACCCTTGTTTTGCTTTTTCTTCCAATATTTGCATATATACATTTCCATTTACAACTCGTATCAATCTTTTTTTATGAATAATTAAAAAATCAGAGGAGATGATTGCAGCCATTTTAGGTGACATATTCTGATATTTCTCTGCAAGTAGACATTGGGATCCAGGTATAATTCCACAAATTCAGATGAGAATTAGACAAGTGTAGGGAATTTTATTTGAAAGGACAAGATACTGTCCCTTAATATTCCTGTTAAAATTCTTCTCCTCTGTTATCCTAAGGATATTGGTGTTTCTGTGTAGAGCTTTAAGAGACACTCTCAAAAAAAATAATTCCGCTTTAAATATTAGTGGTGGCCAGTAGGGATGAGCCTGTCCTGGTCACCGTGATCACATGTACTTCACCATAAATTAGAAGTTCTGTACTTCAAGTGGTGAAACAGAAAAAAACCTCAAACCAAACAAACAAAAACAAACAAAAAACCTCCCAAAAACCCAACAAACAAACAAACAAACAAAACTAAACAAACAAAAATAAAACAAAACAAACCAAAACAGAAAAAAACCCTATACATCAGACAGGGCAAAACCAGGATACTTTTAGTCTGTTGCAAACACTTTATCCTACCAGTCCATCTCTCACTAAGGTCCTGGTAAAATGGAATTGAGGTTCGCCAGGTCTAGGTGTAGATTCAAAGAGCAGAGGCTGTGCAGCCAACAGGTGACTCTTGCTTAGCCTAAAAGGTTTGTGCTGGGATGGGGGAGAGATCCTGTTATTTAAAAATCCTTGGACCATATTTATTCTCAATGTTATAGTTGCTGTGTGCAAGGACACTCAGCCTTACTACAGCATGTGGTGCATGTGGCATTTCAGGGCACTGAAGGAGTAAAAGTTATTTCCCGTATTCTGTTTTCTTAAGGTCCATCAAGGAACATCCCTCGTACTTTTGCCAGAGAAGGCCTCTAACAGATTCTTTTGGTCATTGGGTTTATTCCTCTGCATTTTACAAAATCTATGTCTGAAATAAAAGGCTTCCATAATTACGATGTCCAATTTTTCAGCTTATATGGAAAGCTTTATTTAAATTTTTTGTCACTGCTAATGAGTGATCTGAGATGATGACTGGTACATTCTAATTATATTTCCCAGTCTAGGGAATTACCATAATTAGACTTTACAATATAATTCTTGTCACTTTACCATGAATCCCAAATTCCTGGTAGAACGTTATTATCACAGATTCCAAAAATTCATCAAAAATTTGCACCCATATTACACCTTCATTAGCAAATCTAATTAGCAGGATAGTTACAGGAAAGGAAAGGGAAGGAAAGCTTTAGTTCAGCATCAGTCAGCTAAGTATTTGACAGACTTAACGAAAATCTGACTAAGAGGATTCATAAAGCAAGAACACTGAGTGAAAATCAGCACAATATTCAGCAGAGGATTTGAAATCATTGAGCATATCACACAGGCAAGTAAGAAACATTTCTGTCACATCTGATGTGCTAAGCAATGCTTCCAATACTATAATGATTAGAGACATGCTTGGGGCTCACCTGGTGAAACCAAAGTTTTCAAAAGTATCAAAGCTAGGTCTTGATTTCTTATCCAAAAGTGTCATCATTTCTTATCTTCACTGTTTAGTAATGTCATGAAGCCTGCTTGGTCTTCTCCTTTGTGTAAACTTCATATGAAGACTATGCAAATATTATTTGTCAAGGTATAACCTTAGAAATTTAATTTCTTTTTAAACCATTGTTTTAAAAAAAAGACTTTCAAAGAATTAAGAAGAAGTTATATATCAAAATCTCTTGGATTCCCTTTGGGAACTGACTTTGCCCTTGAAAAAATTCCACTGAGAATCAGTCAAAATTGGAGAACATGCCAGAGTATCATCTCACTAAAATCCTTTGGCTGCCCTTTATCAGATGATGAGGCCATTAGGTTGTGAATATGTTATGCGTAAAGAAAAGGACAGAATTAGTTTTTGAGGTCGTCGAAAACTGTAAAGGCTGGTGATGACTGAAGGGAAAAAAAAATCTCCATTTTATTATTTATGAAGACTGTATTGAACTAAAAATTATGTATGAGTTTGGTAAGAGTGCATGTAGAATGGGTTCATCCAAAAAAGCAACATATGAGGCAGATAAAATCTAACATCTCAAAATATTCATCTAGTTCAAGTTTTGTCAGCTGGTCTAAATTCATATCATTCCACTGAAGTCTGAGGGGTTATTCCTGTATCTGAAGTCTGGGCAGTCATGTCAGATGTCAAGGAAGATGTCAGTTTGAATGAAAGCATAGGGTTAGTGAAAACCTCCACATGCAGTTAAAGAGTGGGCTGCCAAAAGGTTAAATCAATGCACTTTGTCAAAAAAAAAAAAAAAAAAAAAAAGAGAGAGAGAAAAAAAGAAGCACTTCATAGTTCAACACTCAAGGAGTTAAAAGTGAATCAAGAGCTCATGAAAGGTCTAAATGCTAAGGTTGGGGAAGTGCCAGAGAGAGGTACTTGGGAAGTTGTTCCGGCTGCAGGATTATCAAGGGGCTGATTAAGCTTCCCACAGTCTCCACTTCCTCAGGTGGTTTGTAACCTCTATTAAATCTAAAACCTTAAAATGTCTCAAAGGTCAAAACAGTTCAGGACAGATGCCTTTAGGATTTAAGAGTGACAGTTTATAAAGGGAATCTAGTGCTAAAGTCAGGTCTGAACAACAGTGCTCTAAGCATATCAATCTGCTTGGATTACAAAGAATTTTTGGGATTTTGGTTGGATAGGAAATTTATACCTGTGGGAAGCGATGACTGTCCTATCACTAGTGTTGAGAACATTCATCACTCTTTTTAGTGAGCACTTTTGATAGCACTGTCTCATGAAACTCTTCAAGCCAGGTAAAAATCCACCACCACCAACAAAAAAACCAAAACCAAAAACGCTGTGGGAGAGTTGCTTTCAAATGGGGAAGTTAAGAATGAGAATGACTTAAAATACAGATTAGAGAGGATCAGCAGCTGCTGTCAGGATGCTGCAGTAGACAAACACAGACCCGTAAAAAAGAAGTGAATTGTTAACACGTCTAAGAGCAGCGAGTGACAGAACTAATTCCACTCCGACATGTGCTTGTGCCCATTCTGCTGCACCCTGGTGCTTTACAGGAGGTAGATGTGTGAGAACCAAAGACTCATTAGGGAAAACTGATTAGCCTTTTAAGTTGGCCACCTGGTATCCACCCAGTTCCTGCACATCTATGGACCCATGCTGCTCATTATAAAGAATGTGTAGAATTCTTTTTTTAAATTTTCTTTCCTATGAATTTTGTTTCTTTAAAAAATATCTCTTCAAAACTAAGCTTCACTAGGACTGTCAGATCAAAATCATATCAAAATCATATTAATCAAGGCCGACTCAATATAAAATTAAAATTAAAATATTAGATTAATTATAAAAATGATTAATCTTTATACATTTTAAGAAGTTTGCTATCTTCTTGGGTATAAGTTCTAATTAGATAATTTGGCCAAGTCAATCAATACAATAATTTGAATGTGTAATGCTGAAACCAAATTAATATCTAATTCTTAAGCCAAAATTTCAAGAGAAATACTAAAGTTTCTTACATAAAATTCTACTCTTATATGAAAGCTGCTTCCTACCTAAGAGAAGATACTGACTAAAAGTTGAATAATCACAGCTTGTAAGAAATTTTGGAGGAAAACATTAATCTTGGTAGGGCTTTAAATGCAGTAAATAGAGCATAGTTTTATGGTTCATTTCGAGAGACAAATTCTAAGTGAGATTGAATCTAAAACTGTTGTTTTTCTGATTAATTTTTTCCAACATAAAAATTACAGAGGTCTATGAATGTACCTTCAGAAACAATAATTGTAATTTCAAGCCAGCTTTTTAGCATTTATTAATATTCTGCAAAATGTAAAATAAGCTCAAATTTATGATTAGTAGACTGACATCAAACTGTTCTGAAATAGCATTTTATGTTGATTTTTCCCTTTTGGAGCTGTCAAGTACCTTATCTCTGGGAACAGGACTATCAAACATTGTAACAAGTGCAATTTTTCACTTTAGGTCGCTGAATGTCTGATAGGAAATATGCCTAATAATGTAATGGGATACTGGCAAAAATTAGGGTAATGGAGAGTAAATACTTTTACTAATAAAAATGTCATTTAAAAATGAAAAATATTCATGCTTAATAAGATATTTCAGTCTTCCAATATTTATATTTTCTATTTTTATGTCATGTTAAACCTCAGTTTGATCAAAATTTATAAGTGTACTTTTCTCTTACCCTGCAAAATATTTTATTTTCTATTTTTGGAGAAGAGGTTACAAATTTCTTGTTTATAAAAAATTCTGTCTCAGCTTTAATTCGACATTTGGAACTACGTGAATTATTTCATGAGGACAAAATAAGTATTTTGGTGTTTCTTGTTTTTCTTTTGTTATGTTTTATTTTGTTTGTTGTGTTGGTTATTTCAGTGTTAAAATTATGAAGAGCAGCTACTTTGTGTTTGAAACCTAGGAACCAATTTTCTGGCGCATTGACCTTATTTCAGAACTAACGTTTTGGAGACAAATAGCACAAGACACTTAAGAGACATTTTCAGAATCTGAAAATACAAGGAAGGTTCTGTAGTCACTTGTGTATTTGAGACTCCGCATGTGCTTGTTCACACAGACATACATATATATATATATATATATGTATATTTTTCATCATGGCACAAAAGCCTTTGAAAGTAGTGGAACTGTTCATAGTTTCATATCCTAATTTGAACATTTTGTATTTTCTAATAGATCTCAAGGTCACTTCTCTAAATATATCATAAGTTAGTTTCAGTTTATCTGAATTTCTTTGATGGTGCTGTTTCAGTTACTTCCTAATTCTTCTAGAATATGAAAGGAGGAATAAAATTTCTTCAGTCAAGATAAAGGGAATATTAGTGATGATAAATAAGAATGTTTTGTATGTAACCAACAGACATTCCTTCCTACCCCTTTCATCATAAGCCAGAGAAATAAAAGCCAGCTCCTTAATAAACTCTAAGAAAGGTTAACGAGTCTGCCTTCAGTGAATCATGAGAGGGAGTAGAGAATGGCTTTCTCTGTGAAGGATCACTCAGAGAAAATGCCTCACTTCTGCTACTAACTTCTTTTAAAATGAGCAGGCGGAAGTTCAAACCCCTGCACTAAATGCAGTTGTGGTGCTACCACATGCAGCAAGAGAAAATCTGTTAGCCAGCCATAACATTAAGCCTAAAATATTCTACCTCTAATCTAACTTCAGAATTTAATGCCATCACTCAAAGGCATTTAGTAACTAAATTGAACGGTGTTTTCTACAACTTTTGATTCATATTGCAACGTGTAGGTAATTTTATTTGGATCAGTCTTTCTAACTTGATTTAAGACTTTAATTATGGAAATATTATTTGCCCTCCATTTCCCCTTTAAAAATGTACTGCATTCCCTGGAAGCTTTATTTTCTTCGTAATAGAATTTAATCTGAGGTTAATGACACATAAATTCTACCTGAGTACTTAATTCCATGTTTAATTCACTTTTTTTTTTTTTCTTTTTTTGTTTAACTTGGTTACAAAAAACTATGGTAGAACTGACCTTAGCTGCTGCACGTTTTTATGCTCTTTTACCTTTTGGTCTACTTCAAAAATATTTATTCCCCAATATTTTTCTGAAAGCAAGGGGCTTTAATCATAGAAATTCCAAGTTCATAGGTGAGGTGCATTGCTCCTTGAAGGGCTCACTAGAGATGTTTAGCAGGACTGTGCTGGTCTCTATCCTCTGGTTACGTGAGAAGCTCACCACAGAAAAGTTGTGGTAGGGAAAATGGAACTGCTGGGATTTTTTGTGTTTGGGAACGCAGAGTTCTAGCTCATTTTTCTGTTCATAAGGAACTGCTGATATAAAGCAGATGAAAGTTTAAGTGTTTTGTCTAGAATGGAGAGTTATAGTGAAGAGAAGCTCCCTTTCCCAAGAAAACACTGACTCGTGTTTGTCAGAGACAAGCTCAGCTCAGCGCCGTGCAATGCCACCTTACACCAGGGCAGGAGACAGAGCTAGGATGGACAGAGCCATGTTCTGATGGGAAAATCAACACACTTGCCATATAGTAAGTAAGTGGAAAAACAAAACATGGATTAAATACATAGCCAGAGCCATGCTTAGCCTTCTGCTAGACTAAGAGCCTACAGATCATTGCTTTCTAAGTCTCCATTGTATGTCTGTATCTACCTCTTGTCCCAAGCCTCCTATATGGTTATAAACTCCCTGGTGGATTTTTGCTGCCTAAATGTGTCCAACATCTATAGCAAAAGGGTTCCTTCCACAGTGATCTTCACTGTGATCCTTATTGTTCACATATGACAAAAAAAACCCCACAAATTATACTAAGCAGAGACAGGGGTAATACAGGTAGAGAAATTACTGCCTGAGGCAGCAGCACAACTGGATCACAGAAAAATTCGTGGCTTTAAGAGAGAGAAACAGAAGGAGTGAGCCCTCTCAAGCAGGGTTCTGCAGGAATTTCAAGGGATGGAATTGATTGTCCAGAGTTGATTCTTCCTGAGTTGCTGCAGGCTTCCATAATTCCAACAGGAGTCTATTCCTGCCTCTGGTCTGAGCCCTGCTCTGGCTGCTGCTGCTGGTTGTGGAGGGCCTACACACTGGTTTACTCAAAGAGAGGAATAAACTCTCAACTGGCCATATCGTGTCTCAATTTTTTCTTGGTTGAACTGGCTATAATATTTCTTTTTCAGAGGGGTCAGTCAAGTTTTTTAAATGGGACTAGAGAGTGGGCACAGCCCCCAAATAGCCCCAGTTATTTGGGCAATATAGTTACCTGCTGAGGACAGTGCCTAGGACAGTCACTGCCTGCTCTGCCTTGCTGAGAATCCTAAAACTGTCCTGCGCAAAGAAAGGAAAAACCCAGAAATCCCCAAATTCAGCCAAGGTCAGTGTCTGATGGGAGGAGTCTGGTATTGCTAAAACTGCTCAGGAAATCTCTGAAATTATGATGAATTAATCAACTTGACTCTTTCCTTGAGAAGCACCAGCATCTTACACAGAGAAAGGAAAAAAAATATATCTTCAACTGAAACTCTTGGGGGGTATGGTGAAGAGGTGTGTGTAGAGGTTAAATCAAACTGAATCTATTTGCAAAGGTGATAACATCAGAAACAAGGATGAAATGCTCAAAATGAAATGGGAGTCAGATCAGAAAACATTCATGGAATAACTAAAATAAGCCACTGTGTCAGGAAAAAAAAAGGCAGGCTAAAAGAATTAAAATAGTACTCTGCTAGCCAAAATAGATTACTTCAAGAAATGTCTAGAAAATCAGTCATGAAAAACCCCAGCTTACAGACCCAAAATACATTAACAAGATCTGGAGACATGAGTAGGAGAATCCAGTCAAACTGCACACCTCTAAATGAATTAAACTGGAGATTCAATAACAGGAACATGTAAACACAAATAACAAAAATTACTAAGACAAACTAAAAACAAAGAAATGGAAAGCACAAAGACCAGATGTCATCCATAGTTTGGGATAAATTGTTTTGCTTTGCTACAGTCACTCTTTCCATGTGTTTCATAATAAGAAAAATCATCCAAAGGATGACACACACAGCAGAAGAGCACCAATACTGAAAACCAAAAGGAATCATGTGTTTTGTAACTATGAAAAAATCATATGTCTCCCTTCCTTTAACTTTCTCAGAAACTGTTAAGGCTGGTTTTATAATGTCAGATTTTGAACTGTGATTGACATTTAACATAGGATCAAAATGTTGACAAATGAAAAGCAAAAGACCTGAAAGCTCTACCTCTGACTGACTTCTGATTTCAAAGATTGTTCAGTCCAAGTCGAGAAACTGTAGCTGGGACAGAATTTTCAGAGACCCCTGCAAAATATTTGATTCAGCAGCCAGCAGGACTGTTGTGGCTGTTCCAGCTTGCACCTGGATGTGTAAAATTTTCCAGGGAGAAGCAAGAGCTGGAAGTTGTCTTTTCTCACCAGATAAGGCAATGTCTTTTAGGGAAGACATTTTTGTCTTGTAAGCTGTCATTTTGTCCTTGAACTGACCCCTGGAGCAAAACAGGAAAGATACTTATAAATCTTGATATTCCTAGATTTTCACAGATTATGGGCTTCTGAGATTTGTCAAGGTGTCTCATTATATGTACATCCTTTTTTTCTGCAGAAACCAAGTGTCTCATATTTCTCAGACTCCCCAGATTCAGTCTTGAAAAAAAATTAAGAAATTTAAAGTCAAAAGCAGGGAAGTTTGATCTAGAGATGCAAACGTTGAAACTCTTGATTAGAAAGCCAAAAATAATGTTACTAAATTGGGAAATTAAGACAGTAAAATGTGTTCCTTATCACCTTGTTCAAACCAAAGATACCTGCTATTTAAATTCCTTGGTATATATATGGGCTGTAAAAAACAAAACCACAATTCAGCTGAGCATTTACCCATCTTGTAGATGCCAGTATTCAGAAGAGGAACTAAAATTAGTTCAGAAACCAGTACATCTTTGTCCTTAGTTTCTGCAGTGTTTTTTCTGAACTCACTATGTTCAAGATTTTTCTCTCTCATTTTACTTTTTTATCTGGATCAAACAGTAGCTGCACTGAACTTCAGTTCAGTAACTTAGCTGCCTTCATAGGCATTGCCATAGTTTCATTTTTTAACTTTTGTATATTTTCCAATTTACATGTCCTTCTACCAGCAGAGCCTTCATGATGCTGTAAGACATATATTATAAAATGTATTTCCTGAATATCTGTCTCATAAAATATAAAACCTCTAAGTTTGCCTTAAACTTTTTACAGCATCATGACATAATACTAATTGAAAAACAACCCGATCCTCAGAAACAATTTTTTAAATAACCTTTTCCAAAAGTTTCAGAACGTGTGAGAATAGTATGAAAGACCAGATACAAAATTTTATGGTATTTATCTATCGGCATCAGTGATATTAAAACCATGTCAGAAATTTAGAAAAGGATGTATCAGCCAGCTCACGACGTTGAAGTTGATACTAAATTATTTGTCAGAATCAGGCATTTTCAGCTGCATCATAAAACTGGGCTTAGGAAAGCCTGGCAGCACTAAAAAGGATGACAGGCTACCAGCACACGTTGTCTTTTCCTTTGTATATTGAACCAGCTGAAGATCAGCTCTAGAGATGATAGGTAAAACCTGTCAAAGCGTTAGGAAGCTGATGAGTGTTCCGTTAAGTGATCCAGAACAGGCTACTCAAAACTGTTCATTTGTTATAGACTCACAAAGCCTGGCTCTTCACACAGATTCACGTCATGCTTTGAACCAGCACACAAATTACAGAGATCCAATATATGGTGAGATAATGTTTCTGAATGGCACGGCAGATTCAGGAAAAAATATTGGGGTATAAAGACAAGCCTTCACTGGGACTTACATGGCTAATGCTCCCTCCCTACAGAAGTGAGGTGGTGGGAACACCGGCCTGGAAGCAGGAAACACTACAAGAAACTTTCACCTAGTGGCCCGCCAAATTATTAAACTATACACTCTGCGGATAAGAGGACAAAAGATTGTAGAAGTGAAACACTGTGTAAAAGACTTACCTGCCTGAACATAGTGATCCTGTGTGATTTTAGACAACCTAAGATATTTTACCTCACTGATAGCTGAAACCCCCAAGCTGCATTAGATGATAGTGTTTAGACAACTTAATCTCTCTCACACCTCGACACACAAGCTTGCCCCTGGAATGAATGCCTGTCAGATAAGAAAAATAAATAAATTAATGAAATAAATTAATAAATACAAGCATTGATCTTTAGGAAGAGGGCAATAGTCAGCATTTAAAGAAAGCAAAGAGGTAGGATCATCAGCAGCTCCTCTCAAAAGTAACCATGCCATGGTTATTTCTCTCAGAAATGATCTTAAAAAGTGGTGTTTTTATGAAGAGATTTTCCGTATTGGTAGAACTCATTTGCCTTCTAAGGGTCCAGTTGCTTTAACATCTAGATGAAAAATTGCACATGACAGCACTGGTAGATGAAGGTGTGATTTGGCATAACAGGGATTGTGGTGTAATAAAACTTCTCTGATTACACTTGAAACATTTATTTAACAGCCTAGGATATATACCAGTTTATAACAAAGTGTCATAACTCCAATATTTAGAATATGCTGACTACATTTGAATCCCAAATATCTTTTTTTAGTGCTACTCATTCAAGCAAAACTGATTGATTTCAAAAGGTATTTTGTCTGAGTTAGAAGCTATGGACTCTGTCAACATATAGCCTAACCAAGGTTAGGAGGCAGATTGTTACAGGAAACATAATTAAAACTTCAAAGCAAAGATTAATTCAGCTGGTGAATTTTAACTTCTCTGTAGAACCATAGCAGGAAAAATGAAACAAACCCTCTTTCTAATAGATGAGTATACTCTCAACCCAGCTAAATAAAAAAGGTCATTCAACCAAGTGTCCCTGCTGCCAGTCACTGGAAAAGAAGAGGAGAAATCCTGTGAAATGAATTCTCAGAGGGTAAACTTTTTCATGAAAACAAAAATAAATTGAATTCAACAGTTTGCTAACTGCAACCTGCTAACCTTATAAAAATATATCAATGATGTTAAAAACAAAAAATGCAGCCAAGGGAAACAGTCAGATTCCTAAGGGAACAGATTGAATTCTCACTTGTAGTGGTTAGCCACTCACCTTTCTTATCCTGATAAGCAATTAAAATGCTACTCTGTTAAAGTCCAATGCCAGCTACTCTTAGTTTGTCTCAGCTTAGATGGATAAATGAGCATGGACTAATCCTTTGGTTCCCTGTCTTTTTTTATTAACTGCCTATTCACAGCAGGTTGGCAGATCTTGTGCAAGAAGTGTTAATTAAGGCTGTTTATTTCTCTTTTTTTTTTTTTTTTTTCCTACAGTAGAATTAGAATTCTCTATACTCTTTAGCAGCCAAACTCTACAAAGAGGTACAGATGCACTACTCACACTAAAGGAATTGGAAGTTTTGAGATCAGTATACTGCAGAAACATATGTTCTTAAACGTGGCTGATGCGAATAGCTTGCAAGCATCTTGGATTTCATTTTTTCCCTCCATAATTTCATCCTGAGATAAAACAGATTTTGTTGAAGAAATTTTAATGCCTATAGATAGGGCCTTAATAGTGACTACAGTCTAAAGAGAGAGTAAAAACATTAATAATGAAGATAATTTTCCATTTTTCTCTACTATTGAATGTTTATTTACACAAAATGGATAGGCCCAACATGAGCAATACCCATCTCAGAGTGGCTTGAGGGTTAAACAGTCACCTGCCACTGAGAGGAAAAACAAAGTCAAAACCTGAACTTGTTTTGCTTACTTTTCAGCAGAATATCATCATAACACCCTAGTGTTTCTCTCTGTATGCTGTCCATGGATCACACCCACTAACCAGCTGGCTTAGGAAAAACCTTTCTCTTCAAAAATTTCAACAGAACTGGTATGTTTGTGCATTTGTGTAAAAAAAAAAAATAGTTATGATGACTATTCTTCTACGAGAAGAACAAAGCCCAAACCCAAAAAACAACACAGCTGAGAAAGAGACACTTAGATGACATTTCTTAGGGGTTATCCTAACCCTGGCTTATCTGGTTTAGTATTGAGCACAGATGCGTTTTATACCTTACTCATATCTTGACATAAACTAATTTCTGACTTTTTTAAGCCCACCTCTGGCTTTAAGCAGGCTGCAGCTTTTTTTCATTCATAGAAAGAAATAAATGGTTTGGAACTTTTATCAGAGCTGTGAGCCAGACTCACCTAGCCAAGGACAGTGTGAGGGTTGTGTCAACACAGACGACTCAGAAGTTGTCACCACCATAACAAAAGCTTTGACGGCACCATTTCCAACTGACAGCAGAGAACAGAATGCATTTTCAAGCCTCTATTGCACTCAGAAAAAAAAGCTCTATTGAATCTTGCAGAGACAGCTGACAGGATTATTTTCCTGCAAATGTTTTCCCTGCCCACCTTCTGTTTCAAATTTCTTTCTAACTTATTAGAGTGAACAGCCGATGAGGGCAGGTTGGCGGTAGGAGAATGTCATGTGAATGGGAGGGATGAGAATCAGGGGGATTTGCCATTCTTTGCAGGCTACTAAGAGGCTGTTTATATTGCTTTTGCACAAGGCACAGTAGAGTTACGAAGAGGAGAAGGATGGTCTAAAGCATTCTACAAAGAAAGCAATAAGAGTCAGTTACGTATCTGCCACTCTGTGCAGGTCAGCAGTTCCTAACAGTCTTGTGAATTTGGATGTGAGAAAATAAATATTGTCGGGATTTGGTTAGAAGCCTGACAGGAATTGAGGTGCTAGCTGCAATGAG
This sequence comes from Vireo altiloquus, assembly GCA_013396875.1. Taxonomy (NCBI): domain Eukaryota; kingdom Metazoa; phylum Chordata; class Aves; order Passeriformes; family Vireonidae; genus Vireo; species Vireo altiloquus. The sequence goes on from VZRF01000397.1 coordinate 145,401, forward strand.
GAGATTGGGAGAATCTGTCTTTTGTTGATAAATCAAGTTGGGTGACCAGAGAGTCTTGGACACAGTTTCTGCTGTTGTCTTTCCCTGGTCTTAAAATTAAAACCAAAACACAGTTTTTGAGGAAAAGGGGTTTTTACCTCAATATTTATTTAAGGAATTTTGGGTACAGTACTTCATCCAGGTGAAATGCTTTGAAAAGCATGTAATGCTTTTCTTACATTGAAATACATACAATTATAGGCTTTGTAAATTAGTATATTTATCAAAGATTTTTTAATGAGAGGCTCGAGTGAACTTTTTGTTCTGACGAACTTTTTCTTTGGATGGGCTTATCTTAGTTTATCAAAATATGTTTTGGAGAGGGCTTTGGTGTTCTGGGGCTTCCAGGATGTTTTGTCTTCTGATTTAATGGGTTTTAGTGGGTCTCAGTTAAGCCCTCAGACTTGGAAAATTACAAGTATGTAGGCTAAAAGCACTAAGAACACATAAAACTATATAAAAGGGTATATAAGGGGTATAAAAGAAAAAGTAAAATATCATCCTGGCATCACTGCGAGAGTATAACTGATAATTAAGAAGCTCCACTCTCATGTCTCAGTATTCATAGTTCTCTGAAACTACCATAACTATGCTATTGTATTCTGATATAGTTTTAATTAATTCTTGTTAGAGCCAAGGAGGAAAAATACTGTTGACATACACACTTCAACTGAATCTGACTCAAAATGATAATTCTGACATAAATTATTAATGCTGCTTCTGATTTTAGGATTAATTAAACTTAGTTTTCACCACGCTGGCAACATTTCGTCTTTGGATATTATGATTAGACTACATTCAAATAAAATAAAGATTTAAGCATTCAAATTAGAAAAATTGCCACTTCAAATTTTCAGCCGATTTGAGAGTTTTAGAGACTGGTTTTCTATCTACATATTATAGAAGCAAAAGTGATAATCAACTACAGGTTGAGCTTCCTCAGAGTCATTTTGTTTAGTTCAGTTTTGCAAAGAAACAGGTGTTCTATGCCTACTGCAAAAGAGCCTTTTTATTCCTAAGTGCTAGCATCAAACTTTGTGGAAGACTCAGTCCACATTTTGCAACCACTAAATTTCATTTCAGAGGAGTCCTTTCTCTGAAACTGCAGGAAGATTGAATCAGGAACCATGAAATGGCATCAAAAAGGTGTTCTCATTGTCTATATTTATCATATGGCAGCAGAATAAGGAACAAAACTGACAAGTATGGTTATTACTGAGTTATATTTTGGCTTTAGGCCCCCAGGTAGTCACCTAAATGCAGAAATCTAGAACAGAGCAATGACCAGGAGTAGTGTTCCAGCTGGTAATGTCTATTTCTTTCCTTGGAGGCTGAGAAGCTTTGGATAAGTGCCTAATAGAGCTGCTGTCTGGTTGCCAGACACATTTCTTCCTACCTTTTGGCGCTGTGTTTATGGCATACGCTTGAACACAGGATCTTCACTGTAGTTCAGCTGAAATCAGTTATCCACTAATGCATAACATACTTACACAAAACCACTTTCTCTCTCAACTTATGCCACTGTGTTTACATGTATTCCCATAAAATCCACATATTAAACTGCTTCAAAATACCTAATGACTATATTAGTCCTCTGAATAGCTGTTGTGTAATATCTGGTGAATACTTAAGATTTGTGCTCTGAGAAATGAAAGGAAATAGGAAACAACCAGATAATTTTTAAAAAGAGGTAGAAGACAAAAACATCCTCTATGGCTACTTTTATAGTAAAAAATAAAAGCATTCTGAAAACTGTAATGCACCCATGAATTAAATAACCTTTATAATAAATATTCCACTCACGCTAAGATTCATGACTTTCCTCCAATCAGAGGAAATCTTTGTTATACGGGATGCAAATCTATAAATTCTATTCATCATTTCTATTTAAGAATATAATGTTACTTAATATTTAAATATCTTTTTCATTTAATTCAAAGTAAATTTCTGTAATTTTTAATAAAATACCGTGATAACAGCTATAGGATTTATCTGAGTATTGACCAAATTAAGGTAAACATTGTAGCCTTGTTTCTTTTTTCTTCTTTTTTTCTTGTAATAATATCAAGACATGTAAGGTATTAGTGCTTGGGTTTGTTGTTAGCAATATCCACATCTTTTCTTAGAGGCGAAAAAACCTTAAATTTGATATCAAATGTACTTTATTTCTCCAAGTCTTCCAGTGTACTTTTTAGATTGAGTTTGTATGCATTTCTGAATGCAAACTTTGGTGGCTCCATAGACTACTTAATCTTTTCATGTAACATGTTACAATTTTAAGTTTCAGAACTGCCTTACTAGTTGTTAAACATGCCCTTCACTTTTACACTTGTCATGAAGGCAACTTGATTTGCTTGCTTACTGCAAGAAGTACCAACTCTCTTTCTTTGTGGAGAAAAAAAAAGTTAAAAATCTGACCTCACCTCCAGAAATTTAGTTTCCTTTAGGTTTCATAGGCATGTAAAGATATTTTGTTGATGTTAGTCAGATTCCAGTCCCGTAGCATTAGCAGAAATGACACAATAGATTATTTTAGTATAGCAATTTAATAATTAATATTTTAGTATAATTTTCACATTTTCCTTTAATTCCTTTAAGTTTTTGCACCATAATGTTGCTATAGAAAGGACTTACAAATGAATACTTTCAGAAATGAAAAATAATGAGACAAATAAGGAATAAATAATGGAGAAAATGTTTGAGAATCACTTACATTATTTGTGACTTCTTGGCATCAAAACACTTGCAATTATTTTATTAATTAGATCGTGTTTCCACCGGGCATGAACTCATGCTGCATTTCAGATGCCATATTTGTTTTCCAAAATTAATCATTTTCTTTATTTTTTTTTCTAAAAGGATTGCACAGTCAAGTGATGCACTTGAGCTAGACAAGCAATGCTTATCCTTGGCTGTGCTGTGAAGCAGTGAGCAGAGCTGGGAAGTTGGGAGTAATAATGGAAATCAGAAGTGACCTGTCTGAACTTTGTTGAGGGAATAGTGGATGTTGTTAAATAAAACTAATTTCCTTTGGCTAATGTATTGTCAGGCTGTGTGAATTCCTCTATGGATGAGACAGTGACACAATGATCTTGGAACTGTAAAATCTAAATAATGGAAAATAGCACTCATTTGATATGAGTGGTCCATGCATTTAATGAAGTAATGACTACTGGTTTATTTTCATAGTTTTGCACAAAAAATGTGTGTGAATGGGATCATATACTTTCATGAGTCCTTTCTTTATCTCATTACAACAAAACTAACAGTAGTTAGTGATTTAATATATCTGTATAATTTATTGGACAGACTTGTTTCATTGGAACCATAAGAAGTTTTGCCTATTTAAATCTTTTAGACCAGGACATTATATTTATACTATATATTTTAGATCTATGACTCTCATAATTTCTATTTAAATATCCTGACCTTATAAAAATTTCCTGGTCTATAGAAAAATTAGGGGTCTGTTAATTTTTGGAATAGGGGATTTGAAAGGAAGCTGCCAGGATTTATGTTCTTGACATGTTAACCAAATGTCCTGAATGGAGGATATGGAGATCTACATGTCAAGATTCCTCTCACCTGAGTTTGACTTCCCAAAATTTTGCTATCTACTTTACACTTAAAACTGGACTGGCTCTATGGACAGTGGGTGAATTCTTCCCACTCTAATTGGTAGTTGTTTTTTCTTTATTGATTATGGGAGTAACTTCAATAGTTAGCTGTGATGTCTGAAAACAGGCAACATGAAGCCATGTAATTATTATTTGATTAGTTCATAGTAATTAAATAATTACTTTCAGGAGTATTTAATCAGAATATGGTACTGATATGGACTAATTTTAAATGAACATCTAAAATTATATAAAGAAAGGAGTGGATTCCAAATTATCTGCGGCACGTGTTATCCTGAGATTTCTGGTTCATGAATCTTGGCATATAATGGAACTAGTTGCACTTTGTCCTTCTGACTGTTTCTCTGGAAAAGAAAAAAGGAAGGAAGAAATCTTTACACTGCTGCCTTCACAGCCATCTACTGTCCATCAGATCCAAAGCCCTCCAACACTGTAACAGTTAGTTTCTCATCTGATTTAATCTGCCTGCCCCACGGGAAGCTTCTACTGGTAAAGATAAGATGCCAGTTCCTACCTTTGGGTGAAAAACATGTCTATCTTGTCTTAATCCTCTACCTCAGAGCATTATCTGGAGTTTAAGGAGCTCTCATGACATTTGACACAGTAAGAGGAGAAAAGCAGTGAAGTCAGGGACTGAAAGGTATTGCAAGAGTTTGTAAGAGTAAATGGGAGTTTGGAGAATGAGTGAACTAAGAAGAGCAGTGGCACTCAGCCAGGTGATTGGGATCGACTCCTCCATGCCAAGGGCACAATGCTCTGCTCTTTGCTGTCAGATCAGACAGGTAGGATCCCAGAAAAGATGTTCAAAATACACACGCATTTTATTTAAAAAAAAAAAAAAGAGATGAAACCCACACAGGTTAAATGGGTTTAAATGGTTACTTTTGGTTCTTCAGTGTAATCTAAACTCAGTTTCAGAGGTGCTTTACTAGCTCTACTGATAAGCCTTTGGAAAAAACCTGACAAAACCCAACAATGAAGCTTTAAAAGGTGCTCAAAAATCAGCCTCAGTTGTTTTAATAGAGAGTGCAAAGTGCTCTACAAGCACACCTGTCCCTACAGATTGTGCACTATATTATATGCTCTTATCATGTGCTCCTCTGCAGTTGTTCAAACTGGTACAGACAATGTAATCATTTTCGTGAGGTTTTCTGTGAGTGTCCTTCCAGGCTTTCCTGTTCTGTACATTATTTTGTCAAAATCTACCATGCAGTCTTCTAATCTAGACTTAAACACCCTTCTCATCCTGTATCTCAAACAAACAAATTAAAAACAAAAAAACAAAACAAAACAAAAAAAACCCAAACAATCAAAACCGAAACAAAAACCCCCCACATTTCATGTATGTTTCAGAAGATGCAAAACAAACCAATCAAAGGGAAACAAAGATCTTTGGATTATAAAAGGTGACACTAAATCTCACAAGTATTTAAAGTCAACTTTGCAACCGTCTTATCTGGTTAGATATAGCTCATCAGAACCATAGCATGCTGAATGAAGTTAGCTGCTTCTCAATCCCCCTCCTTCGAGAGAAAAGAAAGGAATGTGGTCATCTAAAAATCCTTCACAGAGAGCAGAAGAGTGTGGAAGAAGAAAGGATTAATAAACTCCATTCAGCACAGATATCCTCAAGGAAGCTCCAGAGCAATAAATTATTAAATATAAAAGCATAGCACCTACTGCAGCTGAGCTAATGGTGAAAATATTTTAAAAACAAGAACTATCCTGAGGTATAATCCATTAATATATTCTGCATCTAGAATTTTTATTGTAATTCTTCAGAAGTCACAGATTGGGCAGCAAATGCATTCATTACACTAAAATGCTTTTACCTGTATAAGGGACAGGCCTTGCTGTGATTCTGTAATGCTGCCAGTCCTCTGTTTATCTTTGTTCTGGCTGTGTGGCTCTAAATCAAGATAAAAACCAACTCAACATGAAGGAAAATAAAAGGAAGGTCATTTAATCACCATGTTAGCTTAAAATGATTATTGATTCCTGGAGGTGATGTCTAATTCTGCCAGAAAATCCATTTCAGTAATGATTACTGCCCTCTGCCTTATCTATTATACTGGAGGTTATTAAAAGTGGGAGTCTCTAGGGAAGTATATAGCTTTAGACCACTAATATCATATTTAATATGTTTTCAACAGAACAGAGTTTCAGACTGTGCCCTTTAACCTACAAGCGAATCAAGGAGAGTGTAGGTCTAATTATTATATATGCTCCGCTGGGATCTAGCCACACACTGCATGATAGATAAATATCAGCTGGGACAAAGATGTATTGAACTCTTCATCACTGTAAATTACCAGGTGCACACAGCTCTAGAAATAACATACTCAGAAAACTTACAGTACCTTTGTGAAATAGTCACTCAACTTGCTGCTGCACTTTACCAAATAATGGTATTCCCATCCTATGANCTATGACACTTGTATCATGTTTTCCTCCTGGCTGCTCTTTCAAAATCACAGTGATATAAACTACCATGGGAATAAAGAATTGTCTGCATACTGAGACATCTCTCCTGCCACCTCCCAATCCAGCTAGGTTACATAACTAAATGCATAATGAAGGTAACCTGACAAAAATAAAAGACAAAATATTCAGAAAATTAGACTAGATCATCCAATCTAGTTACCTTTTGGGATCCAGTTTCTTTATTTATGTGAACCTCTAATTTAAAGAAAAAAAACAGGTAAAATAACATATGAAATAGCATATTAAAATTATGTTGTTTGGTATTCCGTGGACAACTGGTGTTAATCCTTGAACGTTTTTACCACTTGCTGTTAATCCTTGAACATTTTTGAACCAAAGGATCAGTATTAACGCTTGCAAATTTTCATAAATTGTAATTTTTTTCTCATTATATTTAAAATTGGGAAAATATATTCTTTCAAGCAGGAGTTATTCCCATGGAGTTTTGGACCACCATTAATGAGAATGTAAGACTCTACCACATGGGTTGCTGAAAATAATTTTTCTTTTTAGTCCCAGAGAAACTTTTTAAAAAGTTATTTTGAATAAAATCATTGGAAAAATAAATTACAGGACCCAATTTCTGAAATTAATTCATCTGGCAGTATTCACAATATGAAAAATAGCTTAATAAGAATAAATAAAAATCATATAGCACAGCTCATGACTGCCTCTTTATTAAAACATTATTTTGTTTTCTGCCATGACCAAGAGGTACTGTAGATCATATCAGTGGTATTATATTTGAAATGAAGAGATGTCCAGAACCAATGAATGAGAAAAAACTAGAAGGAAATTTCGGTTCCAAACTATTACACGTATTTTGGGCATTACAGACTACAAGGTATAACTACTTCTAATTCTGTATGCACTGTCTATAGCCTTGTATGAATTAGTATAGTATTTTTATATATTATTAATATATACGTAATAT